>JAQGDQ010000133.1:0-534042 GCA_030141605.1 Tubiluchus corallicola | reverse complement strand
TCATAATCACCGGAGGAGGCTTCAAAAAATGGGCTGTAACGAAATTGGCGAATCTGCTGCAATTAATGCGAGAGGAGATTTCTGAGAAACCTACAACAGGTGACTATGAGCTAAATCGTAGTAAAGATCCTTCGGATTTATACTTATCCCAAAACACAACATCAGATACAAGTTATGTATCAATCTTTAGCCAAGAATCTGAGCTTGAAACTATGAGTAGTACGACACCAACAAATACTACTAGTACTATGCCTATACGCAGCGGGATTAATACAAATAATTGGCAAATAGACTTAACAAACTTTAACAACACCACATCAGATTCCGGAACACAAACAGAGCAAAACGAATCGAATTCGACAACTGCAACCAATGAAGTTAAGTCCATCGGAATTCAGTACGAAAACACACAAGTTTCGTCTGGGAGAAGTGAATTTAATGAAAATTCAATGAAATCAACTGAAACTCAATGTACCCTAAACAACTCGTGTACCAGAGAAGCTGCAACACAATGCGAGCACGATAAAGCTCGATTCACATCAGTGGAAACGCAGTATGAACGTAACGAACAATCACTAGACCTTCTTGAAGTTCAACGTGAACATACATCTCTAAATGAAATCATTCTAACAGATTTTGATTCATTTCCAAGAGAAGTGAACCTAGAAATAAGTACCATAGATGCTTTTAAACAAGAAGTATTGCTACTACGTCTATCTCTAGAGGAAAACAACGTGAAAATGAACCACTTGCTAAACGAAATGACTAGCTTGTTTGTCAAAGTGCAAAAAGAAAATAAAATGATGCAGCCTGCTGTGATTACTACTACGAACACTGGCAATCACGACAACGTAAACATTTCCTACGGCAACGCACAGGCAAGTCAATGCTGTAATGCAGATGCTTCCCAAGTCAACGGACAGGCAGGTCAACGCAGTTTGTTAAATGCTTACCACGGCAACCTACAGACAGGACCACGCAATACACGAATGTCGAAGAATCTATGGGATACAACTAACACACTCATCTTAGGAGATTCTAGGACATCATACGTGAAACCCCGACAGATTGGCAAAAACATTCAGGTACATTCTTATAGGGGTTTAACAATTCATGAGTTAGATGAAAAAGTGATAGATAGCTATGCACATACTAAATTGCATAATGTTGTTCTATGTTGTGGCATAAATGACGTGATGAATTTTCACAAAACTAATAGGCAACTAAATGTTAATGATTTCTTGGCTGTAACGATTGAAAGGGTTAGATCTTGCGTAAGTAAAATTAGGAAAGTCTTTTCGCCAGCTAACATTTTCATATGTGACATTCCTGTGATACTTAACAACAAATATGTTTTTGGAAAAATTCAAATTACGGATACCATTAATAAGACCGTATATCAATTGAACAGCGAATTGTATAAATTAACCAGTAATGAGGACTTGATATTGAGCGAAGTGGCAAAATTTTTCGTTACTAATGAATTGATAGCAATGGATGGATTACACCTAAGTAGAACATGTGTTGATAAATTAACCCAGGTAATTTCTCACTGCTTGACCAGTGACAATAAAAGGTGGATTGTGCCTAAACGGTATAATAGTAGGCCAGTAAAGCCCATTATAGGACAAACAGCGTCAATCACACAAAGCAAGGAAATGAATGATAATTTTATACTACAGCAAACATTGAGAAGACCGGCTTTGCTGCCAACGCCGGTACCTGATCAGGATTGTTACATTGCAACAAACAACAACACCACTGATCAAGACCTACTCGTGAATAATAAACAACACAATAGCACATACGCACAGGTACTACACAAACAACCAAAACAGATTAGCACCTCAACCACTGGCTCGCCTGCATCAAATTGTGACGCTGAAAAAAAAGAACAATTGAATGAGCTCATTAGCAACGCTGTGAAAAAGTTCTTAAACAGTTTTCTGTAATTAAAATTGTATCAGATTGTATAAGAAGCTCCCGTTGTAGCAAACAAATTTATTTCGAGTTTCCCGATTGAATTTTATTGGTATTGACGTTTTTATGTTCAGTTTAAAAATAACGTTTTTGCTATTTATGCTACTATTTAGTGCCGCCTGTACTTCATATAATGTACCCACTAATGATGAAATGTGTGCATGTTATAGGCCTATCGTCCACATTAGCCTGTTGGCAATCAGTCTAACTAGCATAATTTACGTTACTCTTTCTAAGTCACACAATAGTAAATTAATTATGGTGCTGATAAATTTAAGCGTAATACCTTCATATATTTTACTAGTGGACCCATGTTGCCTTAATCCTGATTTTGTGCTTTATACTCTTGACTTAATAAGTACTGTAATACAGATCTTAATTTATATTTCAAAAATTTTCATATGTGTAAAAGCTAAATGTAATTCCCATAAAATTTTATTTATTGCTTCGATATGCATCTTACAGCTGTACAATGGCAACACCAACTTACCTGTAATAATTAAGAATTATCATATTTTTAAACTTAAAAATTGGCCTGATTTTAATAATTTTAACTTTAATTATGACGTTCAACCACTTGTAAAAAATATTTTTAACTCTGTGTACTTCCTGAAAAGGCAAATGTGTCATGTCAATCTAAAATACGTAGCTCTAAAAAAATTGGAAAAATTACAGATTTCATCTAAATTTGAAAGCACTCTATACTCATGTTCTGAACTGGCATACATTTTAACCATAATTCGTTTACTACTTATACTTGGTGGTATCGAAACTAACCCTGGACCCATTTTGCCAAATAATAATAATAATAATGACAATAACAATAACACCAACAATAATAACACCAGTGATGAGCTAAAAAAATTCATGATTACTTATAAAAAGAACATCAAATTTCTAAATATAAATATTCAAAGTCTCATCAAAAAACACTGGCTGCTGAAAGATACAATTCATGCCACCGAAAATCTGATTGTAGGCATAACAGAAACTTGGCTACATAAACAAATACTTAGCAACACTATAGAATTACCTAATCACACATTAATAAGAAGAGATAGATGTAAAAATAAGAAAGGTGGAGGGGTTGCGATGTATATACCTTCACACCTGAGACCACAAGAAATGAAAGGCATCAGAACTGGCAAGATTGAATCTGTTTGGTGCAGCATTGAGAACTATGTAATAGGAACCATATATAGACCACCCAATCTCAAACACAAAACATTTTTCAAATACTTTAGTGAAGAACTAGAACGCAGTGTTTTCGAAAATAAAAAAGTTCTTATAATGGGCGATTTCAACCTTGATATTTTAGCTACAAACACACTGGCATACAAAACATACACAGAGCTCTTAAAACAATATAATGTCCACATACTTAACAACAATAAACCTACTCGAATTTCTAAAACATCAGACACAGTAATCGACCATTTCATTTCGAATAGTAACAATAATTTCGTAGCATATGATACTTTCCCGTGTGATTATTCAGATCATCATTTCACAATATTAGTAGATAAAATGACCCCACAGCATAACAATAACCAAAATTCAGTCTGGCACTTAATGAGAGACTACGCCCAATACAACAGACATTCATACTTAATCGACTTAGCAAAAATGAACTGGACCTCCATATATATGACTGATAAAATAGATACACAAGTTAATATTCTGATATATAATGTCGAATATTGCCTTAATGTACATGCACCATATAAAAACGTAAAGCAAATCCCACAACAAAGCAAACTCAATAACAAAAGTACCTGGACAACACCTGAACTTGACAAACTAAGAATAGCGAAAAACAAAATGTATAATATATGGGAGAAGAACAAAACTAAAAACAATCATAACAATTATAAAAAAAGAGAAATCAATTTAATAATCTTAATAAATGCTTGAAAAATAAACATATACAACAACAATGTAAAAACGCAACAAATACTAAAGAAAAATGGAAAATTATTAACAATGTAATAAATAAATGCCGTATCAAGCTAACGCGTGTTGACGAAATTAAGATCAACAACACTGTTATTACAAAACCCAAAGATATTGCCAACGCGCTAAATGCAATATTCCTGAATCTTGGAAATTTTAAGGGAGTGGCTTCCCATATTAGCAATAATATAATTAATAAATTAAAAAACAAATCGTCTAACACAGTATTCTCATTCAAAAGCGTCACAATTTGATGCAGGCGAGCCAGTGGTTGAGGTGCTAATCTGTTTTGGTTGTTTGTGTAGTACCTGTGCGTATGTGCTATTGTGTTGTTTATTATTCACGAGTAGGTCTTGATCAGTGGTGTTGTTGTTTGTTGCAATGTAACAATCCTGATCAGGTACCGGCGTTGGCAGCAAAGCCGGTCTTCTCAATGTTTGCTGTAGTATAAAATTATCATTCATTTCCTTGCTTTGTGTGATTGACGCTGTTTGTCCTATAATGGGCTTTACTGGCCTACTATTATACCGTTTAGGCACAATCCACCTTTTATTGTCACTGGTCAAGCAGTGAGAAATTACCTGGGTTAATTTATCAACACATGTTCTACTTAGGTGTAATCCATCCATTGCTATCAATTCATTAGTAACGAAAAATTTTGCCACTTCGCTCAATATCAAGTCCTCATTACTGGTTAATTTATACAATTCGCTGTTCAATTGATATACGGTCTTATTAATGGTATCCGTAATTTGAATTTTTCCAAAAACATATTTGTTGTTAAGTATCACAGGAATGTCACATATGAAAATGTTAGCTGGCGAAAAGACTTTCCTAATTTTACTTACGCAAGATCTAACCCTTTCAATCGTTACAGCCAAGAAATCATTAACATTTAGTTGCCTATTAGTTTTGTGAAAATTCATCACGTCATTTATGCCACAACATAGAACAACATTATGCAATTTAGTATGTGCATAGCTATCTATCACTTTTTCATCTAACTCATGAATTGTTAAACCCCTATAAGAATGTACCTGAATGTTTTTGCCAATCTGTCGGGGTTTCACGTATGATGTCCTAGAATCTCCTAAGATGAGTGTGTTAGTTGTATCCCATAGATTCTTCGACATTCGTGTATTGCGTGGTCCTGTCTGTAGGTTGCCGTGGTAAGCATTTAACAAACTGCGTTGACCTGCCTGTCCGTTGACTTGGGAAGCATCTGCATTACAGCATTGACTTGCCTGTGCGTTGCCGTAGGAAATGTTTACGTTGTCGTGATTGCCAGTGTTCGTAGTAGTAATCACAGCAGGCTGCATCATTTTATTTTCTTTTTGCACTTTGACAAACAAGCTAGTCATTTCGTTTAGCAAGTGGTTCATTTTCACGTTGTTTTCCTCTAGAGATAGACGTAGTAGCAATACTTCTTGTTTAAAAGCATCTATGGTACTTATTTCTAGGTTCACTTCTCTTGGAAATGAATCAAAATCTGTTAGAATGATTTCATTTAGAGATGTATGTTCACGTTGAACTTCAAGAAGGTCTAGTGATTGTTCGTTACGTTCATACTGCGTTTCCACTGATGTGAATCGAGCTTTATCGTGCTCGCATTGTGTTGCAGCTTCTCTGGTACACGAGTTGTTTAGGGTACATTGAGTTTCAGTTGATTTCATTGAATTTTCATTAAATTCACTTCTCCCAGACGAAACTTGTGTGTTTTCGTACTGAATTCCGATGGACTTAACTTCATTGGTTGCAGTTGTCGAATTCGATTCGTTTTGCTCTGTTTGTGTTCTGGAATCTGATGTGGTGTTGTTAAAGTTTGTTAAGTCTATTTGCCAATTATTTGTATTAATCCCGCTGCGTATAGGCATAGTACTAGTAGTATTTGTTGGTGTCGTACTACTCATAGTTTCAAGCTCAGATTCTTGGCTAAAGATTGATACATAACTTGTATCTGATGTTGTGTTTTGGGATAAGTATAAATCCGAAGGATCTTTACTACGATTTAGCTCATAGTCACCTGTTGTAGGTTTCTCAGAAATCTCCTCTCGCATTAATTGCAGCAGATTCGCCAATTTCGTTACAGCCCATTTTTTGAAGCCTCCTCCGGTGATTATGATTTTGCCAGTTCGAGATATATTAATTCTTGTGACCTGTTTGATGTCAGGCATAGAAATCGTGAATTGCTGATTGCCATTTGTTTGACTTTTATGGCCAGTAGCGGTTGGTTCTATCTGTGATATTTTAGAACATATGAATCTAACTTTGCTACAAGCAAGACAGTTCCCGCTGATTTTGATAGTCTCACTATAATGTTCAATTATAAATTCGTTTTTAAAACTTGACTGAATGTTCTGCATTACCGTTGAAAATAACTTTTTGCCCTGTGACATGTTGGCGTATTAAAGCAGAACTATAAATTTCACAAATTCGTAAAATGCAAGACTCGCGTTCTTTTCGGTGTCACTTTGCATACGCGACAAACTGGTTATGCACTGTTGCACACTGGAGCAATTAAGAAACACGTCTTAACCCAACAACTACAACTACCAACTACCAAGCTGGTTCCAGCCTATTTATGTACAACAGTGAAACATGATGCTTAACGATTACTCAAGAAAAGTAGATTGACACATTTCATAAACGTCTTTTAAAGAAAATTTTAAAGATAAAATGGCCATGCATAATCAAAAACGAAGATTTATACACTAGAACAAAAGAAATTCATCATCTTAAGTGCTTCCGTTAGGCAACACAGCACCACTGATAATGTGATGCTATGTTCCCTAATCTGCTGCCACTTGCCAAGTATTCATATTATTTATGTCAAGTGGAGTATTAATAAGTCTTTCTTCAGAACATCTAAATGTGATCAGCTGTCCTCTTGGTTTCTTCCCAGGTACTATTAGTGCTTGATGTAATGCTGTAGTAAGTGGAGAACCCTGTGGTAACTTGACGACATGTCCAGTCTATCTAAGTTGACACTTTTGTATGACCTCACTCCATTCCTTCTTCTTTGTTAAATCATATAAATCCTGATTTGAAATTTTTTTGGTTATTTTGTACACAGCATCCACCTCTACAGACGTCTTTGGAAAGCATTGATTTCATTCTTCTGGGCAACTTTGACTGTCCACAATTCAGAATTGTACAAGAATTCTACAAGTGATGACAGAATATGTAGTTTAGTTTCTATGGTAAGATTCGGATTTTCAGAAATGTTTGTGAGTTTAGAGCAGCTAAAGCTAATATTTTTCTGCGTGGTATGTCAGCCTCAGTGCCTAGTAAATTACCAGATTAAGATGGCTAGGACGTCTAAGATTACCAGTAAGAATCGCCTTAAAGGAAGCCTTAAAACCTTGCAAAAAAACCACCTGGCAAACCAAAAATAACTCGGATAACTAAAATAAATAAAGATGTTCAACGACTTTCAACCAAACCTATCTTAAGGAGTAGAAGAACTTACAGTGTTAGCTAGAGATAGAAGTGCGTGGAATGCTCTAGTAAATGTTAATCCTCTGCATTTACAATAGATAGAATGAGACTTTGAAGAAGAACATAATTCGAAGTTTTTTAACTTCTTGTTCTGTTATTAATTGTATATCAACTTTTCCTACAATTTGTAGTTGTCAATGAATGTACTAATCTTTCCTTCAATTCTTTTTTCCAATTGAAATTTGGCATTTCTTGGCTATAACAGTTCTCTATTTAATAAATATTTCTACGATTTCTTCTAGTGATTCAGCTGTTTCTCCATGGGTTTCTCCTTTCCATTATTCATTGCAACAGAATCCTCTTTGACACTCTTGAAAACTCTTTTTTTAAATTCCCAAAATGCTTACGTTCCCAGTTTGTTGTGAATGCTTTCCACTTTTGAAACACTCTATGTTTTTTCAAAATTCTAAACCTCATATTTCCTAAATTTCTAAAGTCAAAAGAATTTATTAAAGTTCCTAAACTTTACAAACATACAACCAGTTTATATAGGCAGCTTATATCTGCCTATATAAACTGGTTGTATGTTTCTAAAATTTACCCCTGATGATGGCAGCAGTTGTCTGTCAAAACGTTTGGTGTGATTTTTGACTGTGAATTGGAGGTTTTAATAGTTGTGTTGTTTTGGCTATAAATGTTTTTAAGTGGCTGAAATAAAAAAACTGAATCAGAAATTGTTGAGGTTTTTAGACTGCTGTGAATTCCTCTGACTTTTTTTGGAAATTTTCCAGGTTCACAGTTCATTAGGATTGAGAAGCTCAAATTTTTAAGCTACATCCATCATGAGCCAATTAAAGAAAAATTCATTTTTCAAGACCATTATTAGCCATGGTGAAGGTTTCCACTCACCAACAGTGGGATCACTCTGCACCGTATTGATAAATCAGCTGACAGAATTTGTTTTGCCACCAACCCTAATTTCATATTTATTAGAAAGTGATGCACAAATAACTTCGGGTGAGTCCATGCACAAGCAAACACAAATTGTATGTATGTGTGGTACATAATTATTGTATAATGATGAAAGTAAAGATATGAAGTAATTTAGTTTGATGTAATTGTCTTTTAATTTATTTATTGTGGAATTTTCTAGTTGTGTACCATGAATCTGCAACAGATTTACACACACACACACACACACACACACACACACACACACACACACACACACACACACACACACACACACACACACACACACACACACACACACACACACACACACACACACACACACACACACACACACACACACACACACACACACACACACACACACACACACACACACACACACACACACACACACACACACACACACACACACACATATACATAAATTTACATATTTAGAAGCACAATCATATGTATGGCTATTTACCTAAGTGATTTTAAAAATGTGAGTTAAAATCTAAATGCGATCTCATTTACTTTGTGCAGAATCTTTTGTGCCATTTCTTCCAATGTATATTTTATAATTGCTTTAACTGATTTAGCACACATTTCGGGTAGTGATAATACCCTGTATATTGATAACAGAATTATAGATATATATTTTTAAATTTTAATACTGTATGTTCTGATTTTGCTATTTCAACGTAATGATGAATTGTGGCATGTGTTAAATTGCATAACGTGAATTTATTCTCTCAGCTTTTTTCAAAAATATATTTTTGAGCTAAAATATTTTTTTCAGCTTTACCTGTGATTATATATACTTCATTATTTTATTTCAGGCTGTGGATATTTGTATGTTGACAAAGCTATAGATTTTTGCATCACTGGAATGAAGGTTGGTGAAATTTGTGAAATAACATGTCTTGTGCCAGATGATACTTCCCAGCTTACTAGTGATGTTGCTGATGTTACTTTGAATGGCACACCTGATGGAAAACATAAATGTGTTACAGTAGCTGATTATGATAAAGGCTCAAGTCTGTGCAAGCAGCCTTGTGTTAAAACAATTTCTGAAGAAAACCAGAACATTAACTTGGAAAAGTTAAAGTTTCGTATTGAACTGAAACACTTCGAGAAAGTGGCACATTTGTGTGATATGACAGGTGCTGAAATATTAAAACTTGCTGAGAAACATAAAAGTGGGGGTGTTAACTTTTACAAGCGTGATGATTATGCATTAGCAATAAAGTGTTTTAGTCGAGCAGTAAAACTTCTTTTATCAGTCAGTAAAACAGAATGTAGTAAAGAAATGTTACAACTTAAGGGTCAGTGTTATTTAAACATTGCTGCTTGTCAATGCAAAGTAGAAAGTTATAAATTTGTGATACAGAACTGTACAAAAGCATTAATAATTGAGCCAGACAACCTCAAAGGTCTCTATCGCCGTGCTGAAGCTTATATCAGCACACAGGATTATGACAAAGCAGCAAGAGACATAGAGAAGTTCATTGAACTTGAGCCACATAGTAAGGCAGCAGAAAATCTTCATAGAAAAATATCAACAATGAGAAAGAATTTAAATGCTGAATATGCAAAAGCTATGCGTAAAATGTTTTCTTGATTGTAGCATGAATGCAAATTACAAAAATTTAAAATTACGTTTTCTAAATTGGCTTTTTATTATCAAAGGTAGAGATGAGCCTAAAAATTGAGGTTAACGAAAGATCACATTCTCTAGTAACCAATTCTGACATGGAAAAAGTGTCAGAAAATTCTGTATGTGCTGCAATTAGTTGGATTGCTTTAAAAAATCACATTCTAAGTCACATTTTTACTGTAATGAGTTTTATTATTATATTGATCAATGAAAACATAAGACACATGAGATCTAACATTAACTAAGAATAAAAGAAAACACCAGGCATAGCCTACTTTTGTCTCAGAGTGATGGAAAAACTTTATTAAAATTGCTTATAAATTTTAGTTTACAGACAGCAGGCCTCACAACTTAAACTCAAATATTACACATATTTTAAAATTTAAAGATAATTTTACATATCTGCGTATTTACAAATCAAACTATTCTGCATCTGTGACATTGAAATTTAAATGCAATTGTAACTTAAAAAGTACAAGAAATAAAACGTTGCAGTGTCTGTATGGTATTATGCTGACATTGTATAGGTTAATGTGTAAATTAAGCATCAATTATTCTGATTACTATAAAAACTTTTTCAACAATGCAAAGCACATACTGGTATCATTATTAAAAATAATACAAATTGCACTTTTATAACGATTCTGTACATCCATTGTAAGGTATTAACAGCCTATGGAAGATCTGCTAATGTTTTCTTCTGAGGAAGCCCATCTGGTTTTTTCAGCTCTTGTGCTTTTATAAGTGTTTCAAACATCAAAATTCTGAAAATCAATAATTCATTTAATATGTATATTTATAAATACTTACAGAAAAAATAATCTATTGTAACACAGGCTGTCTAATAAGTTACTTAACAACTAGACTTTCATAGGCTAGCATGAAATATCAGGTGCTGGCTATGATTAGTGCTCTATATGCTATTTTCATTGTTGTTCTTGATAGGACATATTTGAAAAATCCTGTCACTGCAAATCGAATTGTAACAGAATAATCCCTTTCAGAGTCCCAACATGTATCTTACACTATATTAGCAACAGATTTGTGTACATGGACAATGCCATATTTGTGACCGAAGGGATATGCATTTACACCGAATGCTTTGCAGTTTTATTCCACTATTTTGGGTTTATAGCCTGATACATGCCAGCAGGATGCTAAGGACTCCAATAACATTAACCTACAATCCTAAACTGCATGTAGGGAAACACTGAAGAGGTTTATTCACCAATGATGCGATTCTGCTTGTCGGATTCTGTTATTCACAAACCAGTTATTACAGAACTTTACATCATAATTACTAAATAGAACATTGTCACATGCATCAGTCTTAATTCCTCATCCACCAGAGATGTACTATTGTAACTTAGTGCACCATTCGTATTTCATGCATGTACACATACATTATTTTTGGTCATTGTAAAATGCTCTTATAGCAACAGCTGTAATAGCAAAATGTAAACAAACCTTTTCAATACACTGTTTTTCTTTCCAATCATCATAAGCACAAAATCATTATAGTTTAATGTGCCTACACCACGTGAGTCAACTTGTGCGATCATTTTCTTTACTTCCATGTGTGTTTTTGGTTGATCCAATTTTTCCAGCATGTATTTCAGCTCCATTACATCTAACTCACCATCATGATTAGTGTCAATCTCTAAAAATTTTTCTGAAATCAAAATGATTATGAGTTACTTGACTATTCATGTTGGCTGTTGCTTGCGTATTGTGAAATAATAATGACAGAGTGTATTTGCTTGAACTTCTTACTTGCAAATGCTTGCAATTGTTCATCCAAATTCTCTATGTCGTCATAATCCTCGTCGTTCAGAAATTGCTGTAAAGTAATGAAAATGCATTAATTTGCTTTTGGAACACTAACAAACCATTTTATACAGTTATTAAAAAACCAAAATAACCAGTTTATAACTTGATGATCTTTGATTCGACACCTGACAACTGTCAAGCCCAATGCCTAGTGCAAAGAAAAAACACCAAAGTATTACAATGTATTTCTGGCCTTTTTCATTATCACATATACTCTGTCAGACTTTCTCCAGGCCAAGGTGTAGTTGTTTCCATCTTATTCAAAAAACGTGCACATACAGGTATACAGTTTAATTGCATAAAATTTCTGTTTTTTCATAAGTTCAACTATTATATGAAAATAATCACCTTCTAATTGAGTACGTGACATTTGGGCATGGCCATTTGGGCACGGCCATTTTGACATGGGGACATTTGGGCACCAGCAAAATTTGATGTTGCACTTAATATTCTTTTATTTTTATTTATTAATTTTTTAATAATTCACTATGTTCCTAACCGCCATAATGTTTAATAACATAATTAAAAGCAGTTAATTGTCTTTCCGCACTTTCTCTACCTTCAGCATTAAACACGTCAGTATTAAACATTAAACAGTGAGATTTAGTTGTTCATTATTAGCAATGCTTATTCCAAGCGAGCCGACGATAACCTAACGTTAACGTGTAACTCACTGAGCGTTTGGTATGCTTTAAGTTAAGTTGTATACCAGCTGCCTATTCAAAGGAAAGTAGATCAATTAATAAGAAAAAACGTTTAATATATAATTATCACTTTTTAAGTTTCTTCGCAGTATCTCTTGTGAAATGATTTTATTTTGCGTTCAGCAGCAGAGTTTTACGCATGGTGGGTGTTTTAGTTGTTTCTTATATCAATTACATGATCGTATTCACAAAAATAATTATTCAATTACTTTACAGAAACTTTAGGTAAATTTCAAAAATTAATTTGTAACTAAGTAATCAAAGAAGACCCACCTAATAGGCCAACAATATATAGGTACTTTAGCCAACTATAGACATCGCGTTTTGTAACGCAACACAGAAATTATTTTCTTGAACAAATGCGTCGATTCTGGCGCCCAAATGGGTCTTTTATACAATGGTAGTAGTGGCTGCTAACTGTGCAATTAATTAATCCCCGACTACGAGAGTTTAGACTTGGTTGACCCTGTTTCTCTAGATTTTAGATTTAGATTTTAATAGATTTATTACGCAATATACATATACATCACATTACATAAGATTACATTACATGTGCATCAGGTTTTGTTAATACAAAAATATGATAAAATTCATGTATACTGCGCTAGAGACCTAGGAAGCTAGCTTATGGTAGGCCACTAGAATTACGAAAAAAATTGCAATATATACAACATTACAATATACAACATTACAATATACAACATTACATATACAACATAGATACAACATTACAATATATACAAATATAAATACGTGTGGGAAGTATTAAAAATTTGATTTTACTATACAGTTTTTGAAAAAGAAAACAACAAATCATGATTGAGTCATCAGTTATATGTTTTGAGTAAGTTTAATTTATATATTTTTTTTAAATATGGAAAGCGAGTTGACATTTTTAATAGCTGGAGCAATTGAATTCCATATGTAAGGGCCATTGTATTTAATAGAAAATTTTCTAACATTAGTGTTGCACTGTATGTAGTGATGCCTTGGGTGCAGCCTATAACGTGTGCCTATATTTAGATATGGTAAAAAAAGAGAATTATATAATATTACAAGTACTGAGTTAGGCAATATGTGTCTAACTCTATATATAATGCCTATGATTTTTGAGATTTTGCTTTCGATAAATCTAAGATGTTCTTGCCAAGTTAGGTGTTCATCAATGATGATACCTAAGAACTTAGTATATTTTACTTTATTTATTGGAACTTCAACGATTTTTACTGTAAGATAACTAGGGATTCTTTTATTTTTATTTGTGAATACAATAAATTTGGTTTTTTCAATATTCAGTGATAACTTATTAGCTTTAAACCAGGTGGAGAGGTGTACAAGTTCTTGGTTTACAGTGATTATAGAATATGTTAGTATCATCGGCAAATAAAATGAAGTCTAGCAGAGTGGAGACATTGTGGAGATCATTAATATAGGGAAGAAAAGGCAATGGACCTAAGATTGAGCCTTGGGGGACACCATAATTGATTTGCTTCAAAGAAGAAAATGTGTTTTCAATTAGTACGGATTGTTTTCTGTTGTGTAAATAACTTGTAAACCATTGTAAAGGTAGACCTCTGACACCATAGTTGTTTAATTTATCTAAGAGTATTTGATGGTCAATAGTATCAAAGGCCTTAGATAAATCAATAAAAATACCTATTGTAAATTCATTATTGTCAATTTCATTTGATATTAAATCAAGAAGTTCAAGTAGAGCCATGTAAGTGGAGTGGTTTTGTCTAAAGCCTAGTTGTTTGTTATATAATATATTGTTTTTTTACGAAACTTAGTAGTCTATTATACATTAGTCTTTCAAGAATTTTGGAAAAACAGGGAAGAATTGAAATGGGTCTATAATTTTAAAACTGGGACTTATCACCAGTTTTAAAAATTGGATTAACCTTAGCTATTTTCAGAGAGTCTGGGACTATACCTGTTGAAAATGACTTGTTAAACATATAAAGTAGAGGTTCAGCAATACAGTTGATGGATTTTTTAAGGATAATTTGTGATATATCATCATACCCTGTACTGTTTTTATTTTTTGCCACATTTAATAGCTCCATTTTGTCAATTGGAAGCAACTGCATTGAATTCCTACATGGATTTGGTAAGTATGAAAAATATGATGTATTTGTAGTGGGAATTTTTTCTGCTAGAGTTGATCCTACATTTACAAAATAGTTATTAAAGCCATCCGATATTTCTTTTGATGTCATTGGGTTATGGTGTGATTTTTTGAAATGTGACTGTTCTATATGAGAAGTGTCTTTTTTATTAATAGCTAAATTTATAATTTTCCACGTTTTTCTCATGTTATTCATATTACTTTTAATTGTATTGGCATAATAATCTTTTTCGGCTTTTCTAAGTATTGACGTTAGGTTATTTCTATAAGTTTTATAATGGTCAATGTTCAGATCAGTAGGGTTTTTTAATTTTAGCTTATACAATTTATTTTTGTGTTTAATTGAGTGTATCAAGCCGCTTGTTAGCCAAGGTTTATTTAACGTCCGTGGCTTTACTATTTTTGTGACTAGTGGAAAGCAATCATTGTAAATATTGTAGTAATCTTTAAAGAAGGATTGAAATGCCGAGTCAGGATTTTGTATGCAAAAAATTTGGGACCAGTCATGGGATACTCGTTTGGACTTGAAGTCTGCGATGGTGCTATCATTAAAGATTCTAAATTTTGAAACTGTTGGTTTAGAGTGAAGTGCCACTTTTAAACTAGTTACTGAATAAATGGGAAAATGGTCAGATATATAACTGTAGAGAATGCCCGAGTTTAGATTGTCATATGACACACAGTTTGTAAATATATTATCGATTAAAGTTGCTGAGTAAGTAGTAATTCTTGTTGGTTTAGTGATTAAGGGATACAATGAATGACTAAGTGGGCAATTGAGAAAAGATTCAGTTCCTTCGTGCGAATCACAGTTAAGCAAGTTTAAGTTGAAATCGCCGCAGATAAAGATGTGCTTGTTTTCATCAATTATTTTAGAGAGAAGGTTATCTAAACCATCAAGAAATACTGGGATACTGGTACCCGGAGGTCTGCATAACACTCCCACTAAAATATTTTTTGTAAGTTATTGGGTAATTTCAACAATCAGTGATTGACAGGTTTGTTCATCGAAACAGTCTAAGTCATTACGAGGTTTACTGTTTAAATCGTCCTTTATATTCAGGGAAACCCCTCCACCTGTTCTCTGTTTGCGGGTTTTTGAGTAGTGATTATAATGTTTAATTGAGAATAGATCTTTATTTTGATCATTAAGCCAGGTTTCTGTGAAAGATAGGATCGAAAATTCACCATTCAACGTGGATATCGTTCTATCGTCCCCCCCCTTATGAAACCTCTCGGTTATGTAACATGATACACCTGAAGGCTGGCTATCTGAACATCTAGACTTCTGAGCGCTTCGTTATCTTGACCATCTGAGCGTCGCATCTCGACTTCTGAGCGCTTCGTTACCCTCTTATGTCACTAAGACAGAATCCTGGGGTGTCGCTGTCTTAAAACCAGTGGCCTAACTATCGGCCCTAGTTAACCGCTCCTAGGTCAGCCAGCTTTCAGGTACGCAGTTCACATGACAGAACTCTGACGATAATTACATCAATTAAGAACAATAGCGCAACGCACTTTCGTTTGACCATACTCCATCAACTGCTCGCGGACGTCGTTAATGAGTTTCGAATTATCTTCAGCTTATTCACAGAATCACAGCTGTCTGGGAAGTACAAGTCAATATGGGTCAAACTTCTTCTAATGAGATGCAGAGTTCATATTATAGTTCACATTATCATTCATTTTATATTATTAATTCACATATTTTTCATAACTGGAGTTGTCAGAGACGTTTTCATAAGCCCATTAAATGCGTGGGAGAAGCTGAGAGTGTTCTCTCTCAAAATCTTTTTAATTTCGATTATATATCGTTTTAATTATGATTATTCTTTCAGCGAATAGTTATTGATTCCAAAATAAAATCCCAACGGCGCACAAGTGTCCGGGGCCCAAATGACCTGTCCATGCTCAAATTGTTCACTCACAGTTTTAATTTATCATTTTTAGACCATTACTAAACAATATATATAATAAAAGGGGTTGCTTTTACTTAAGGTCCATTTTATGTGATAAACAACATCTGTTAATTATAAAGTGTTCTCTACTGCAATCTACCAACCTTGTTAATCTTTAAAAGTTCCTCTTCCTGTTGTTTTATTACTTGACCGTACTTTTTGCCTCCTGTGCAAAAAGATGGGAAGCGGTTAGAAATTTAATAACAATAACCAAACAGCAGTTATGCACTGAAGTTTTAAATGTCCTGTTTTTTGTGTCGGTGTAAAGAAATAGTCCTTAAACCAGATACTAGAAAAACGTTGCTATTTGATAACATTTGTATTGCTCTTTTTATGTTAATAAGTCTTTTCGTTGTGATAAATAGCTTATCATTATTTTAGTCCGGGAGCGCAAGCTTAAAACATGGAAGGCCAGGAAAATGAGTTTCGTTCGCTCTGTCTGTTAACAAGTTTTTAACTATATCACTGATAGTGGGGACCATAGTGCTTACTGCTTGGGTGGCAGTACTAAGTTTCAGACATGTCTTGTGGGTGGAACGGGCATACATTTATGAGACCACCCAAGAAAGTCATGTTAGTGCAAATTTTTACATGGTGATACTACCCAAAAAACTATCCCATCTCAGAATAGCCCAAAAACTTTTGCTGAAATCCCATTTATTTTGCCCAGGCTATTTCGTTTTCTTACTGCAAAGTGTATACCAAAATAAAATTTAAATAATTGTTTTACCTTGTGCATCCATGCCTTTGTTGCTTAATCCACTTTAGTCATGTATTATGTTTCCTGAAATTGTGAGAAGAAATTAATCAGCTAAACATTGTTTACATAAAGTAAAAAGTAGATGCAACCTGTACATAGGCCTACGACGTTAATGAAACGCGGATGTAGGTACAGTTGTATACCATAGGCGGATAAGCCTAAATGTTTCCTTACTGTAGCCTACAGACGTGTTTGTTTAATTAACTCGTTTCTGAAAAATATGTATTACTGCTCGCACATTCTTTTGCTGTTGGTCTTGCGTGTGCAGTAACGTTGGTGATTCATATTTGGGGTGTTTTGTTATTAGGTCTATTCTCATCAGTCCCGCGGACATGGTGGTTCCATATAAACCTAACCGATTCAAATAAAAGAAGAAAACCCTCCACTTGCATAAAGCTTAAAAATCGTCTTGAAATTTTATACCACTTATATACTACCTTCTTGCATACAGGACGTGCGTCGACAGTAGCACTGTATAAAACATGTAAATTTAAACTCCCGCGATGGCCGTTAGACGCAGCCATTTTGACGATAAGTCATTTGAAACAAGTTTAGATAACACTGAGTAAAGTTTGAAAAAACAATCAAAGCATTAGTAGCGCACGCATCACTAAGTGAAATTTTAAATGACTGTATCTCGTCAATAAGATTAAAAATACATTTTTCTGGTTAGTGAGTGGTGCACCCTGGGGGGTGAGTCAGCGACATTTTACCAATTAGTGAAAGCATTTTAAATAATTAATAATTTTCTTTTCTAGTTACATAAAACTTTCGAACAGGTAAGCAAAATGCTAAGTAAAATAACTTTGCATGGAAAGTTTTTTTGAGACATAGTTTAACATTTCCTTTTCTTCCCTTGATTTACGCTGTGCATATATGACGTCATGTAACGTCATGACGTCACATGACGCGCAGTCGGTACAGTGTCATGGGAAATTTAAAATGAAAACAAACAAAAAATCCTTTCAACATGAATACGATGTACGTATAAAATTGCTATAAAGTAGTATAATTTATTAAGACGATTTTTGAAACCTACTTCAGGTACCCCTTTTCTTGTCCTTTAAACGATCTGGGCTTCCTTGTTAACATCTTGGCTTCGGCCGATCCGTTGTACTGCATGGAAACGTTAGTGTTTATTATTATTATTATTATCATCATCATCATCATTATCATTATTATATATTAATAATAATAATAATAATAATAATAATAATAATAATAATATTATTATTATTATTATTATTATTATTATTATTATTATTATTATTATTATTATTATTATTATTATTATTATTATTATTATTATTATTATATATTAATATTATAGATTTCTTATAAAGCTCATAATTATTATCTTTGTACAACTTGGCAAATACATGTGGCTCATATAGGACGGCTCTACGACTAAGCAAACTCGGGAGCTACACAGGGTGCCAAATTATGGGGGCACCAAATCCTGAAAGCAGTTCTACAATTTTTAATGCTAGCATAAGAATAACATAATGTATGACATGCACTGCGACATGCCCAACACTTAAATTAAATGAAACGAACTACTTGTCTGATTAAAACACAGAAGTGTCTTCTCGCAGCAAATCACTCTGCTTTTGCTTTATCTGGTTTCCGAAGATTACATCATTTCACTCAGACCACGTGCAGCTTTTGTCTACATCTTCTATTATATGTATAGAGCATATATATGCATATATATGTAAATGCTTTTAGTAAGAATCTTTCCGTTAATAAAAAAATCTTACAACAGCATTTGTCTAATTATGGCAGATAAACCAATAAAAGAATTAGAATCTTCAAGGAACGGAATAGAGAAAATGAAAGATAAAAAAGCTGCCATACATTGAACAACAAAAAGAATTGCTAATGAAATATGCAACCAGATTTGTAGTTGCGAAGACGATGAAATTCGTAAAATGTGTAAAAGAAGATTTGGGTTTCCAAAATTCTCTGATGACAAGGCTGATCAGTGATGAGGACGATTGTGAGGGAAAATCTAGCTAAGAGAAACTGCAAAAAATTTGGGTCATGAATTCAATTTCAATTTCAATCAATACAAGCTGTAGATAGATAATTAATTAGTACGCCATAATGAACCTATAAGCCTAACACACAGATACCATTATTTAACTTATACTTTATTATAGTATTATACAAAAAAATTGTTTTGCTATTGTGATTAGAACTGTGGAGAAGGGTTAATCGTTGAGGAGGGGTGCTAAAAATACATTTACCTATGGCGTCAAACTGCCTAGAACTAGCCATGAGCTTATACTTTTTACACACACACACAACTGGGCCTACTTGACGTAGAAATTCATTGGAATTCGAAGCGCTACAGTCACTAGTACAAACAGTATTGAGCTTCGTCCTATCGCAACGTAGTTCAGCACATAATAACAAATGACGTGAGCAAGAAATCCTGTTCGTTCAAGATTTTTTTATTTAATAATGTAACGGCAAAGCAGGCATACTCATTGATAAGTATGTCGTCTACATCAATACATCGCCATAAACTAACAGTAATTCAATACTTGCCTATTCAATAATTCTTAATACTCACGATAATAAAGGAGAACAATTCGTTTTTCAATGTAAGCAATGCTTCAACACTTGATGAACAATGCAAGCTTTACAAGTCAACTTTAGTTAATGCTCAGCAGAAATATGTAGGATATAAGCAACTTAACGATATTTGTACATCACACACTGACACTGCTAATACATTAAAGTTTGCTTGAAGTTGTTTACTCAGCCACAATGGTTTACTCAGAAATCTTAATAAACATGCATAAGAGCGACACCATACACAGGAAGCATCAATCACAAGAGGATGTGCTGACGTTTGAAATATTCTAGCATAAATTAAAAGTTATAGATCATAGTAAAGGTTGTCATTGGAAATGTAAAAACAATCTCTTTATTTAAATAAAAGAGTAGTTGCTTACTAGTTCAGTTTGTGTCCAAGCATTACATAGGTCTGCTTGCAAGTTGCAGCAGTAAAAGATAAATAACTGAGTAGTCACGGTGTATTTTAGTGACTAATGTTCAGCAACCATGTGTCTGTGTTGGATGGGTAAATGCAGTTTCTTTTGCTAAACTGAACCGGATTATTACTAACGGTGATAATTATCGGTTCCAATTTTATTATAAGCTTCTACGTTATATGCGCCCAGTTGTTTGTGTAAAAAGTACGAGTTACATGTAATTGCCGAGTTGTACAAAGATAATCATTACCAGCTCTGACCAAAATGTATAAACAATATAAGAAATGAGTGAATTTCATGAATAACCACAGTAGCTAATGCTTTATCTGCATTTTTCAATGTATTTCAGCAACTCTGTTTTGCTTAGCTAAGTCTGTGGCAATGTAAATCTGAATTTGTAGTACAACAAATTTGCTACAAAAACATTAGTCCGGTCATTGATAACCAGCAGAATCGACTATTGTAATCGCTTATAAATAAGTGTTCCTAAGTATAAATGTTTTTATGTAAGTACGTTAATAATTTGCTACCTGAGGTATTCGAATCTATCTATGTTAATAATGACGTACATAATTATGCAACCAGACAACATAAAAAATTTTGCATTCCAAAATTCAAAACTAATGTCATTAAAAGCTCTATTAAATATCAAGGTATCGTATTATGGAAAGATCTTCCCAATCATTTAACAAAAGCAAATGCTCTATTGTGTTTTTACAAAAGAATGCGATTACATTTAATTTCGATGTAGTGTTCCTGATTTTACCCATACATGTGTAGATGTATCTGCATAGTTCAATTATAACTTTTTTTAATGATGCAAAGAATTTTTTAAATTACTATTTATATTTAGTACACTTTTACTCTTAATTAGAATGTCAACTTTTATTAGCTTTTATTGCCTTTAAATTATAATTAATAGACAATTGAAATATTGGACATATAAGTCTGTATTGACTTCAGAGTACTCATTCCACTTTAAATAATTTTATCATTTTTATGTAATGCAAATTATGTATTATATTATATAATGTGTCTATTTGTGAATATGGAAATACACTTATCACTTGTAACTTAACTTATATAAATTCCAGTGACTTCGGTATTTGCAATCTCGGCAGCTAGACTTACTACCTTTACATCCAAGTTTCAGCATAATTATTACATCCATTTTTCATCATTTGCATTGGCTATCGTTTGAACAACGTGTTAAATTTAAGATACTGCTACATATATAAGGCGCTTCTTGGCGAGGCACCTGATTACATTTGTGATGTGATTCGTTCAACAAATTCAAACCAGTATAATCTTAGATCAAACTATAGCCTTTTGCTTACGGTTCCTAGAGTGCGATGTTCCACTATGGGTGACAGGTCATTTGCTGTTGCAGAACCAACTGTATGGAAGACTAGCCTGCCTATCCAAATCAGGACGAACCCCTTTAAAATACAGACTAAAACATACAAATTTGAAGTCATCAAATTTTGATTTATCGTTATGTGCTTGTATTTTGTGAAACAGTGTGTTTTTATGTATTTATTTATTGTAATTTTTTGAAATTTTGTAGGATTAGTGTTTAATCTTGTAAACCTTTTTTAAGTCTGTCAAGGTATTTTTGGGAAGCACCTTTGAATATTGTCATCCGTGCTGTTTATAGGTTTATATGCTATACAAAATAAATATTATTATTATATTATTATTATTATTATTATTATTATTATTATTATTATTATTATTATTATTATTATTATTATTATTATTATTATTATTAACCAACTGAAAACTAAAATTTCAAGCTTAGAATTCAAATTTGTCACCTATAACACTGTTTATGTCAATTTAGCTTACAGATGGTTACCCGATCCACTTATAATTATTATACAATGAGTAATTTGCTGTAGAACAACGCTAAAGTCACTCACCCATATTAATTCAACTTCAACTGCACTGCAGCTTTCTCACGTACCCCATCACAGTAGGATTCACTACAGAAGCATGATTCCCACATGGAGTCAGCAGAACATTCAACTCGGGGCAGGTCAATACTCTTAGGGGCAGACCAAGAGGCGAACACAAACATTAGCAACCAGCTTTTGTATGCAGGTAATTGTAACACTTAAAATGATGAAGACCAGCACTGTTATTAACCTGTGTATATAGTTATATAAATTACAGTCCTTGATTTCGAATTTGCTTAAGTGGATTTTTTCGTTCGTTTTGTCAGTGATGACGTGTAAGCAGGAGTGATTCATCACCATAAATAGAGAAGGCTCCATTACGCGTCGGCTTCTGATTGCCAGGCGCAGGCCTATAACGGGCAATACACTGAAGGCATTTTAAATTGTCTTTCTATAGTCTATTTTCCTTATCTTTGTTTCAATCGTAATGAGAATTTAAATTATTATAGTCTGTACCCGCCGTCCCATCAGTACGCTATAATAAAACGTAATATTTTTATCATAATTTTTTTATTAATTGTGCTCATTGTTGTTTCTGTGTGAGCATATTTGGTGTGTCCTTCTGAACTACAATTGTTTGACATTAATTGGAGTTGCACATAATAAAATGTTCATGTCGCAGATGTTCATATTTTATCTATTGAAAAATTGTTTTGGAAGTAAAACATTTTTATTGCTATGTTGATTTTCTGGCCCCAACAACCCCGAGCAATGTAAAAGCAGGACTGAAGGCGTTTTTAAATCACCGTTTTGTCCTCATCTACTTGAACCCCCTATATGCGAGAGTCGAAAAAAAAATTAGTGAGGAGGTACAGCGTGCGAAAGTTTTAGCATGATGCCAATTGTACAGCGCGTTGGGCTATTTCATCATTACAGCGTGCATAAAATTGACACCAAGCGCTGTTTTCTGCTTGTCAAATGACGCTTCTGTAAAAAATGCCTCGCTGTCAGGTTGCGAGATATAGTTATTATTATTATTTCAAAAATACTTGAAAACTGCAGTAAAACTGTAGTTCACTAATGTTGAAAAGTAGTATTCATGAAATTTTAGCTAGAAAGAGTTAGAGTACCTATAATTACTGCACTAGAAAGTTGCCACTAGGAGCCAGTTCAAGGATTTGAAAGAATAACGTTTACTGCTGCTATATTTTGCTAGTGACCAGCATCCAAGCATAACGAAACTTATGAAGTCTGAGAAATACAATAAGATGGAGCACGTTTTGATGTCTGACATGTCGGACATGTCGGCAAATTTTTTTAAAAAAATTGCACAGAATTTTTCTAAGAAGAGATGAACGTGTGCTTCAGCAATGGCAAAAATATTTGCGCTCACTTTTGGTGGGGTTCATCGACATAAAATGGTGATGCCGATGATTTAGTGAAACGCTTAACTGTTCTCCAAAACTATATTAATAAGCATGTCTGGTATGATGAAACTTCGACTGAACAACATTATGATTATAAAGAGTTGACATCGAAGGACTGTCGTGAATAAATTTATGAATCGGATTTGATAAGATAAATTTATTGACTGATAATAAGAACTCACCCAGCTGGCAAGGCACGGGATTTAATGGGATGCAAATTATTCCACAGGTGTGGGTTTTTTTCGTTTACTGAAGGTAAACAGGCGTCTATTAAGTGAGGACGCAATCTTGCTTTATAGCCTTATGTAGCGTAGGTACTCGCGCTTTATAGCCTTATGCAAAAGCATGTAATCGTTCTTTATAACCTTATGCAGAGTTGCACTTAATTAACAAGAAGATGCAATAGGCAAATTTCTTTGGAAGAGAGGTTTTATGGCCGACGCCAAGCTGGTGCTAAGACATCAAGGGGAAGAAATTCTGAAGACAGACCTGGCGTGTAGGACCTTTCCCACCAGCGGAAGAATTCTTAAGCCACCTGGTTGATTGTAAACTTCTTGGCAGGGGATACCAGGGTTAAGCCAGGGATGTCACCTTTCACCTGATTGCGCTTGGGCGCGAATTACGCAAGGCCAAGATCTTGAGATATAAGCTCGGGGTTAGTTAGTCGGGCGGGAGTCAGTGTGCGGACATCGAGAGAGTCAGGAGCCGGAGAGAGGCGACACGGGGAATCTGACGGGGAGTGGAGACATCGTTTGACACCAGCGTGGAACAGTTCTACGTCCTCAGCAGATCGTCTGGGCACTGGATCGACGAATAGTCTCACAATATCATTAGAGTTGACCAAGTGTACGAGAGTTGCATTGTGGTCATTCCACCGAGGTAAGTAATCTTAACGCATTTGTAACTGAGACTAACTCTTCATAACTGTAGTTCACATTGTATTAAGCACCTTAAGTGCAGCATACTGAATAATTGTTAAGTGAATTGCTTGAGTATCTTTTTGGAGCTATACATTAGTTGTGAACGCCTACAAGCGTGTAAGGGCAAATCTTGTGCAGCTACCTAGATAGAAGTAAATTTGTAAACAAATAAAGCTGATTCACTTTGACGTAACTTATGAGTTCATGTATGCTTTAAAGTGTTTGAAGTTAAGCAACACTAAATCCGACGTACGAGCCTGTAGATTCGCATAGCATTAATTAATTAGATAAAGCTCAATTGCAGGAGCTAGGCTAGATAGCTTTAGGGTCAAAGACCTTACTCACAACGCGAGGTCGAAATGTCAGTCTTGAGGGACAAGATTATCGCCCAATAGACTCATCTAAAGCCCTAGGAGCCGGGTGATAAATCACCTTGTAGCAATTAATTAAATAGGAAGCGAATCGATTAAATTATTATACAATCGATATAGATAACAAATCACTTGAATACTATACGATCACAAAATACAAAATAATAGGAAGTGATAGGACAAAAAGAGAAAATCTGCTTTCATGTGCAAACAGCGAGTGTTATGAAAAGCTTTCAAGGATACTGAGTACTGACAGACACTCAGTTTACTAAAGCGATTAGAATTTTTTTATTTTGCTTCTTATATTCATTTGTCTGTACTTGAAATACTTCATGACGTTTTACTAAAGTATGTACCAAAGAGACTTCATTTTTTACCCAGAAAACATGAGAATTTGGCTAGCATTGACTGATCACAATGTCAACATGGGCCTTGCTTTTCTTCCAAGAAAACTACCATCGCACAGAAAAGCAACAAAAAGGTTCCACGAAAAAATGACTATGAAACAAAAGTTTACAGCTGGCGCAGAGTCTTACTTTGCGAAATTGTCAGACGTTTTGGTATTCAGTGCTTGTTGAAAGTTGAGCGAATAAAGTGTTTTATTTTCCACAGTTTCAAATGATGTCAGCAGTTTCAAAACAAAAAATTTAAAAAATAAGGTAAAGTTTAATAAAAAAAATGGTTACCTCCTTTCTTAACATATTCCAAGATTATTTCTGACCGTACGTGATATGTAACTTTGTTATCCAGCTGAAACTTCTGATACGGTAGCATTTTGTTTGTGTTTTAACGCATACGCGTGTGTATTGTTAAAAGTTCTAGAGATACCAGTGACGTTATTCGCAAACTAAAACGACTTATTTCTGCCTGTATAAAACTTTTCTCCAATTTTTTAAGTTTGACATAGTTATCAACTATGTCTAAACTGCATTTTGAGCCCCAATAATATTTTGTCTTCAGCGCTGACATGGCGATTTCTTTACGTACACGTCAACGCAGTAAAACATGGTGTTTATTTTATCATAACTGAATTTTATTATTTTGCTTTTCAGACTTTTTGTTAAAAATACAAGTATTTAAACTGACTTCATCAATTGTGTGGTACCGTTAGCACTGGGGATATCAAAAGCCATTTTGAAAGTGGCTAGGTGAAGACTTCCCATCTCGAAGATTCGCAGAGAAAAAATTTCAAGAGATCTCCGTCAATGCTCAAAATGTGAATGCCATTTTCCTAAAAACGAAATCATTCTTCAAACTATTCAACTTGGTGTCTGATATTAGCCCTTGAACATTTAACTACAAATTTTAATGACGCTCAATAAATTGAAGAATATTTGCAAAACATACGGGATTGTCAAATGCTGCCTAGAGGTTAACTGTGTTGGTGCGCCATCACCAGGACAGTTAGAGAACAAACGCCATCACCAGGACAGTTATCGTTTCGCCGCAATATGTTTTGGAAAAGGTATAATATCACATTACCATATGGTATTTTCTAGTGTTTTATTTTATATATTTCTCTATAAAGTGTTTTTTAGATTTAATAGATTTATTTCGCAATAAACATATACATATACATTACATGTGCATCGATAATCAGTTTTTGTTAATACAAAAATATGATACAATTCATGAATTCTGCACTAGAGACCTAAGAAGCTAGCTTATGGTAAGTCACTAGAATTAGTTATGAAAAAATTACAATATATACAGATACAATATTACGATATATACAAATATAAATACGGGTGGGAAGCAATAAAAATATTATTATACTAGAGGGGAAGTTTTTGAAAATGAAAAACAACAAATCATGATTGAGTGATCAGTTATATGTTTCAAGTAAGTTTAATTTATAATTTTTTTAAATATGGACAGCGAGTTGGCATTTTTAATAGCTGGAGCAATTGAATTCCATATGTAAGGGCCATTGTATTTAATAGAAAATTTTCTAACGTTTGTGTTGCACTGTGTGTAGTGATAGTTAAGTCTATAGCGTGTGCCGTAATTATGTATCTCGCATTCAAACAAAAATAATCAGTAAATAAGGGAGACAATAATTTATGAGAAAATGTGTACATGAAAATGGCAATTTGGAACTTATTAATGTCATAAATGTTTAGAAAGTTTAGTCTTTTAAATATTGGTGGTGTATGGTCCTGATAACCGGCAAATGTTATAGCTCGCACTATTTTCTTCTGCATCAGATTATTGTTTTTCAATCGATTGGTGTATGTGCTTCCCCAAATAATGTTTGAATTATTAAGATATGGTAAAAAAGAGAATTATATAATAATACAAGTACTGATTTAGGCAATATGTGTCTAACACTGTATATAATACCTATGGTTTTTGAGATTTTGCTTTCGATAAATCCAAGATGTTCTTGCCAAGTTAGGTGTTCATCTATGATGATGCCTAAGAACTTAATATATTCTACTTGATTTATTGGAACTTCATCGATTTTTACTGTAAGATTACTAGGGATTCTTTTATTTTTATTTGCGAATACAATAAATTTGGTTTTTTCAATATTCAGTGATAACTTATTAGCTTGGTGGAAAGGTGTACAAGTTCTTGGTTTACAGTATTTATCATATTGTTTTCAGTATAAAGATGTATTAAAAATCTACAAGCTAACTACTTTTCGTGTGTGTCATTTCTTAAAATTTTCTTTTACAGTTAAAATAGCTTTTAGTTCAGCGTCAAAGTAGATTTAAATCTATATTTAATATAGAATATAATAATATAATATTATTCAAGACACGCAATTTCAACCAATACGTAACTATGTTCTTCAGAGTCCTAGACAAATTCTAGCCCACATAACAAAAAGTCCACAGATGAATTTATGTAATTAAGTAAGTAAAAGATACATGTATTATGTAATTACCGCATCTTGAACTCGCTAGAACTCAGTAGTTGCTCTAATTTTCGTAGATTTGCTCCTATCTCGGGCTCTTAAACTAAATCATATTTTAGCTTTAACAATATCAGCCCTATCCAGGTGTTTGCCCTGCAAGTTTCGTGACTATAGGACCTAGAGTAGGTACTATAATTTTAGAGTTATGTTAATGATTCGATGCCCAACGTAATGACAGATAAATGGAATAAAATGTTCATTGTATGGAACTCAGCACTCTCATATGAGATGAAAGAAGTGAGATTACGGGTTTTCTTAGATTCCGTTGCTGGCGGCAAAAATACAAACAATATAAACAGCTCAAAACACAATAATATCAACGTTAAAAAGTAAATTAGAGAGAGAGACGAAGCAAACTACTAAAGTGTGTTTCTGAACTTTTTACTTAGTTTTTATTTAAGGCGCTTTAATAATTAGCTGCGCAATTTTGTATTTCTCAGATTCTCATGAAGTCTCTCATTTTATTGCAATATGGAGGCTTCCTGCAATTGGCCCAGTATTTCTGAATAATCAGTATAGACGCGCGCGCGCGAGAGAGAGCGCAATTTCAAAATTACGTTTAGCGTCTTCATATCCGCTTTGCTCAGCTACTGTGTAATTTGTCCCCGGTAAATTCACATTGTATTTGTGTGAGTCTAGAACTCCACGGGCAAAAGTGAAATACCAGCACAGGCTTACTGTTACCTAATCTGTTAAACAAATACGTAATGTGCAACACATTTAATTTTAACTTATATTTAACGAGCAAAAACATTATACTTTTTAGAACATGATTGTTCCACTTAATTATTTTAACTAATTATTATTAATGATTATTTCTGATGACGGTACAAACCTAATTAAATTTTTATCTCAAACAAACTTGAAAGACAGGAAATGTAAAAAGGTTGGAATGCTGCCTGGATTTGAACCAGAAACCTTCAGCTTAGACCGCTATGCCACTGCATTCAGTCAATGCTGTCCAAGGTTCATCCCTTATGCCCAACCAAATTAAGCATTTCCAATGTTAGAAAGCTCACACGAGAGAGATTCTAACTAATTAGATTAATTGCTATTTTAATTAATTTTGAGCCTCTAACTTCGTATGTGATCAATTACTGCTTATTATAATCCTAATGTCGAGATTATTATTAATGAAGTTAGAAACATATAATTAAGTAAATTTTGATAGCAAACTTTAAAATGAAGGAAACGCGAAAATCTGGATTCTGCCTGGATTTGAACCATGTAATAAGTAGAACCATGCAATAATAGTAAGTAGATTACATATATGATGACATATCTCTTGTACGTAACCTTTAGTAGTCTTATAGTTTCACATTTCTTTACAGTGTTTCTGAAAAGTAATCTGTCAACATTCACTCATACTATCCTACAACGATTTCATTGTTAATTTAAGTACCTTTTGCTCTTCTGCACACCTGCTTTTCTCATTTACGCAATAGAAAGTTTGTTTATTACCTGTGTATCCGTAATTTCTAAATGCGAAAAATGAATCATCGTAAGTAAACCTTTTCCTGGCTAATTTTAAAACATCTGAATTAAAATTAAAGTCAATTAATTTAAATTTGCCCTAAAGAAAAAGTTTCGTTTAAAATAGTTTTTGCAGACAATTTATTTTACTATTAGACTTGAAGTATTATAATGCTAAAGGCACTATTAATGCGAACCGCAAAACAAAACAGATGTATTTTATTTTATTATTTTAATATTTTAAAGTTATGAACTGTAATAGGCAATAATTGAAATAAATCAGTGGTCAGATTCTAGTGTTTACATATCCATTTTTAACACGAATCCTTTTTGGCACCAAAAAATAAACCAAACACATTCCACTAAAAATAGTCGCTTAATTTTGCAATTTTTTCAACAAAATCCATAATGCGTTGGCTCTCGTATAAACCAAAAAAAAAATATTGCAATTAAAGACGTTTACTTTCTTACAGTCGATTTGCATATGAATGTAACGAAATAACGTATATTATCCTTGACAAAAATTTTTTTAAAGCAAACATACCTTTTCATGTTAAATGATTTCAACTACAACAAACTGTGTTACTTGTGCAGTTTATATAAATAGATAATGGCCCAAATTGTTCTAAATGAACATAAAATGCCCTAAAAGTGATGTAACGCATTTGCTCATTGTATGTAGCACATTACTGGCTTCATTTCACCATGTACATGCGTAAAAGCCGCCCACCTATCTGTCTCGCGACAGAATCCACAAACACAGTTTAAACGTCAGCTATCAGCATTTGCTCAAATGACTTAAAACGTGAGGTGCCACACGGCATGTAATCACAATAAACGCAAAACCTTTTCACTTTGACGTTAAATGCATAAAATTGTAATATAAGCATATCGAAGTATACCAAGACCGAAAAGAAAGAAACGATGCATGATGGAGCACATGTATGTGTGTTTGCTGCTCAAGTTTTACGTGCGATGTTTTAATATGCATAATCAGGAAAAGAATTATTGTGCACATTAATGCAGGACAGCTTGCCTAATATGTTTTTGTTGTGCTGATACAACTAATGGAGTTATGTGTTTTCAAACAATGCTTACAGCAAATTGGTACGTCTACATGGCATATGGCTAAATAAAGGAAAACAAAAAAGTAAGCTGAATTTTAACTATATAATCAAAGGATTAAGGGGAAACAGTAGAAGCAACAACGCTAGGGAGAATAAGAATACACAACACTATTTCTCGTTACACAGTTTAATAATAAATAGTTAATTTTGCTTTGTCAGCTGTAGTATATATAGTCGATCGTCAACCAAGATAGAAAATAAGGTAAATGCGCAAAGCTCCATTTCTTACATTATTTCTGAAATACGTAAACCATGTGTGATTGTTTGCAATTTTGTGATACCAAAACCGTTATCATTATCAGCAATAAAGCTCGATCAAATACAGGACCGCAGTAGAGATGCCTTAGCTAGATTTGGGCGTATACGTTCTTCCTCAGCAAGGCAAGTAGCAGCAAGGCAGACGAAATCAACCAGTAGTGATGTTTATTGTAGTAACCCACCCGCTTACTAACCACGTTTAGCACTGCTTACATTTAGTCGCTCACCACCCATTCGTTAATTAGAATGAACGAAGTAATTAAATAAGTAAGTGAGCAAGTAAACAAGTGAGCAAGTAAACAAGTGAGCAAGTAAATAAGTCAGCAAGTAAATAAGTCAGCAAGTAAATAAGTAAGAAAGTAGATAAGTAAGAAAATAAGCAAGAAAGCAACCAAACCACCAAATAAATAGGCAAATAAATGTGTAAGACGGAGTTACAGAAATAAGACTCGAGTCATCCTTATTGTTCATGAAACAATGGCCTATAAATTAATTAGGGATATATTGCTAATTGATCAGCAATACAATAATTAATTTTAATTAGATACATTTACCGTAATAACACCCAACACCCAGGTAAGGACGCAACACACAAACACCGAATATCCTGGCCTTGGCAGCCACTAGTATCGAACTCAAGACTGCGGGGTTGCAGTCCGAAATCTAAACCACTTGATCACACAACACAGGACAGAAGAAGCCAAACACACAACCTGCACTTGGTGCACTTGACACAGCAAGTAACGGGGTACGTGACATTTGGACACGGACAGTTGGGCCCGGGACATTTGGTCGTGCTGTTTACTAAATTTTTAATGATTCACTACTTTCCTATCACAATGTTTAATAACAGAATTGTAACACAATTAAAAACCATAGTATAATTATCCTATTTGTTGTTTTTAAAATTAACAAGGAAGTCAGTATCATGAACAGCGAGATTAAGTTGTTCATTATAAGCAATGCTTATTAAAATTCGTAGAAAGAATAAGCCAACCAAACATTTCCAGTTTGTTCCAAGCGAGCTAACGGTAACCTAATGTTAACGTGCAACTATTCATCAAGTACACTTTAAGTTATGTTGCTTATACTAGCTGCGTATTCGAAAGAAAGTAGGTCAATTAATGAGAGAAAATGCTTAATACATAATTATCACGGCAACTCTTGTGAATGTTCAACAGCAGAGTTTTTTACACATTGTGAATGTTTTAGTTATTTGACTTATTTCTAATGTCAATTACACTAGCATGTAACTAAACAAACCAAGATGTTTTACCTAATAGGCCTACTATAGGCATTGTGTTTTGCTGCGCGACACTGAAATTATCTTCTTTCTTATTCCAGCGTAGCATACGTCGATTCTGGCGCCCAAATATCTCGCGCCCAAGTGTCTGGCGCCCGAACGGCCGCGCCAAATTGACCTGTCCCCAGTAACGAACGGTAATTCTCGAAGTGCCCGAGGCCAACAGGCGGCAGCTTTTAGTAGATAAGTGTGAGGTCAATCATCAAATTCGTATATTTTAAGGTTATGCAAGGCATTAATTATTATGCTCTAGAACAGCTCTCATAGGTATAATTATTGCCATCATGCAATTCAGAAATGTCAATCTTCGTATTTGGATCAATTTATCAAGCGTAATGAATGTTCAATTATATATTATCGTACATCAGACATTGCAACAATTGTTCACATAGAACAAAGTTTCACATCACATGTGCGCGTACGCATTCGCACACGCACACATACAACGCACGCACGCACACACACACACACACACACACACTTTGTTGTCTGTAAATAATTTTATTGTGGCAGTGTTTTACGTGTATGTGTGTGTGTGTGACGTAGAGGCTATGGTACATATGTAGCAGTTTTTATTTTTATGTATATTGATATTAGCGGTTTTGCCTGCAATAAAGTGCATTTTATCTTATCTACAAGCAACTAGTTAAGTCTAGTATCCACTAGCATCTTTCTCTTACCAGTATGTAGTGTATGTCAGCTGGTTCCACCCAGAATGACATTTTCAATCGATTTTAAATATTTCGAATATTTTTATGCGTTATCTTATTTTGAAAACATAGTGATAATAGTGGACTGCCGTCTGCTCATAGCGGAGGCAGGACGGATGGCATTGCGGCCCACACGGTGCGGCATGTCTTAATTATGTCATTCAACGCTTCACCCATAAACAAGATTGAATAATAGAGTCAGTCGAAAAGACAATTTATTATTGAATATTACACGTTAAACGACCAGCTTACCTACAGGAACAGAGTTTGCGAGAAAAACCTGAGAAATGTGAACAGAGCTGCACATGCTACGAAAGACACGACCACTGACAAGGGTCTACAGCAGACCTTCCCTTTTTATAAGCTCAGGTGTGCACGTGACTAGTGGTTTTTACTAGCACAAGGTCAGAATACGAGTCTGTGCTAGATAAAGCCACGTTCACATGCACACCTGAGATGTCTACTGTATTCCCCTGCCAGCATTACATTTCATTTCATCACAGCCCTGTAGTACAATATTTACAAAAATGTATAATATGAAACCGGGATAAAGCGTACATACAGTAGAAAATGAAAGTTTTGCAGCTAAAAAAGTCTAATTAGAAGAAAACTGCACAAAAATTAGATACAAATTCGATACTTTAATTAGATACCCGTTGAAAGGTGGTAGACGATCATTAAGATTTATATCTGCTAAACGTTTTTGAAAAGTTTTTGAAACGTTTTTGACCATGGGGCACGACAAAGACTTTGGGGGCTGATTCTATAATCAAGTCTACAGTGAATTATCTATTATTCCTGTTTACATTAGACAAAGGTCTTTACTAAAAAATATGATCTTTGTCTACAGCATACAGCGTAATATTGAATAACATTTATTCGTCCATGTTCGAATGGCTTAAAATTTAAAAATGATAATGGTCAGAGACTCAAGGTATGACATGTTGTCAAGATTGCGCGCCTAAACTGCGAGTGAAGTAGCGCTCAACGTTTTCAACCAAATTAAGGTCTTTTAGTAAATAGAGTTCCATTTGGGGTAAAACGCTTCACTAAAAGCAGGAATGTAAGTTTTGCAGGCAATTAATAAACTATTTTTATCAGGGATGGCGAAGCATCAAAACAGTATTTAACTGTAAAGCCCTAGAGATTTTTGTGGATTTGAGGCTAATAAATTAGTATTAATTAATTAATAACACTATGTTGCTAACTCGGTCAGCTTTTTTATATTATGCTAATGAAATGTGTTGAAAATTTTGGGTTGTTTCCAATTATTACACATAAGTCCTTAACTTAGTCCTCGGAGAACAGAATTACACTTTCCGTTGAACTTCCTGACTCAATATCTTAAACACCACATTTATTTATAATTGTTTATAAAAATGGGAAGTTACCACTTTCTTATCCATACAGCAAAATTGTCTTATACCAGTATCTGGACAATAGTATTTGATATATAACTAAATATCAAATAGCTGCATTTTACAATGTGCACTGCCGATTACATTAGGTATGTCATTGACAAAAAGTAATGAACGGCAGAGGGCAAATAGTACCTTGGAGAACGCCAAAACAGACGTACAGGAATATAATCGTTTTCGTAATCTTGTTGTAATCGACCCATAAGAAAGTTTTCAGTCCATTTACAGGACAGGCAATTAATACCATTAGCATTAACCGACTTTTAAAAGTTTTGTATGAGGTACAGAATGAAAATCTTGTTGAAGTCTGTGTTGTTACTGGAGTTTTTGCCGTTTAAAGCAATAGTTCAATCACAAATTGGCGCAAGAAGTTGAGTACAAAAGTTCCGAATTTAGAGATTGCTTAGCTCTTCACCAAAAAAAGTCAACCAGCGCATACCGAATAGAACGTGTATTAAGCTTCCGTATTCATTTTGTCACGCGCATTGTGCACAATAACTTCCCCAGAATCCCTACTTTAGGTAGTAGAAACTAGAATACTGTAGGTACACGGAACTAAATCGCTTTGCTGCTTTAAATTAATAAACCACATAATTCCTAGGTGCAAACAACTGCCCAGTAACATGAAGCTAGATGCTATTTTCATTTCAAACGAGTAATGTAAGCTACGCTACCGTATTCAATAGAATATTGCTTAAATAATAAAACATTAGATATTTACTTGTGATTTTTTAAATAAGTTAATTTTACTCAAGCAGATAACTACTATCAAGCACAACGTGTCGCACGCAAACCACCACTGAACTCGTTAATCTATTTTTGCGATGCCAGCTACTGAGACAGATAGCCAACTATAGTTTTGTCGTGTTCAGTTTACAAAATAATTAGTTTGACCAGCAGGCTTTTTGTCTTTGCATTCAGTTTGTTGATGTTAGTTGTTGCTGGGAACAGCAAGAAAACTCAGTTTAACTTTAACAGTAATGCAGAATAGGTTTCATTACACAGATGTCATGGCAGAAATAGCAAAGATTAGCGGTAGTCTGACTTACGTGTTGGTTTCTCTGTAATACAGGAAAATCTGTCCTCATGCGCAAAAAGGAGTGAATGCAATTTTAAATGAAACCATTACAACGATAGCTAGCACAATCCATTTGCTATTTTTCATGCAGGACATCTGCCACGCAATCTCTTGTTTTAATGCCTGCATAGAGATCTATGCAATATGGCTAGCGAATTGTTTATCATAAATCACACAAAAAGCCATTAACTGCATGTTAAACAAAAGAGGAGGTCGTATAACTAATGCTATACAGAATAATTTGAAACAAAATATACATTCGTATATGGAGGATATATTTATGTGCGTGCGTGCCTCCCTGGGTGCGTGCTACATGTGTGTGTGTGTGTGTGTGTGTGTGTGTGTGTGTGTGTGTGTGTGCGTGCGTGCGTGCGTGTGTGTGTGAAAATCATAGTAAGTAAATTGGCTGTCCGGTGAGGGCACCATGTTTCTAACCATTTTAGTTTAGAAAATGGTGAGCGGCAGGGTGATTTCTTTCTGCCGGCTCTTCATTTACTATTTCTCTAATCTTAGCAAACGATTATGTCTTGCTGGTGTTGGTTGTAAGATAAGTGGTACTATTCTAAATCGCTTAATTTATACCCATGATGTGTCTTTAGTAGCTAATACAATTAGCTCTATGAATAGTACATTTCGAATTTTCGCAGATGTTGCCATTAACTGAAAAATACAAAAGTTGTCACTACTGCGCCATCTTCCTATAAATCAGTTCCCTTTGGCAATATTTGCTGCTATTAGTCTAAATTCTCCCTGTTTCTAATGAAAAATAACTTGGCCAATTATATCTGAAGCGGGTTCTGATAACGAGGACATGAAAAGGCAAAACGTTTATTAACCGAAGGAGCTAACATTTTGATCAGAAATTTTTGAAATTGTCATGACAAAATAAGAGTCCAATGGTTCAAAACATTTTGTACTAGTGGGGCATCGCTCTGGCCCGATTATTTTGCATGTATTTATATCGGCAATAAAAGTTACAATAATTGTATTAAAAAACTGTTTTTTTCAAAATAAGTAACTTTAACTACTCGGCAAATTTAGTAGCTAGAACTGCTAACCATATAAATGTTCGAAAATTATAGAAAAAAACGCTTTCAATATTTTTTCATTTGGTCTTTTAACTCAATCTAAAATTTCTCATATGTTTATGATGTATATAGGTTGTGTATTCTTGCACCAGAAACCAGCACATTACGTAGATAAAATAACTAATGTTTAGTATTCGTATATCCTACTTAATTGTAATGCAACGTACTCATGATTATAATTTATTGTACTTCGTTTTAGCTCGTTTTTCTACAAGTAAACAAATTAACACACCCAATCGAGATAGTAGAAAGTAAGAACGCCTTGCGCGTTAATGTCTAATGTTTCTAATATCCACTGATTATCTGAAATACGATTTCTTGATTAGCTTCTGCACAATGATACTCATAAATTGCAAGCGGTACCAGCTTATTACACAAAGCTAATTACCGAATATCTCGTGTACACGAGTAATTCTTGCAGGTTCATGCAAGGTTGATTGCAATTAGTGTACATGGACCCAGGCTGATGCTACAAATGCATTACAATGAATAAAAGTAACGTGAACAGCCGAGACTTAAATGAACATCAGTAATTGTTAAGCATTGATCGTATTTTAATTCATTATTTCTAATTGTTTATACAAGGATGTAATTAATCAATCAGGTGCATGTTGATTTAATGTGAGCGGATTAAACAGAAGTGCATATATCTACATCTCAACTCAGTTTGTGATTACGTTAGTTACGCCTTAGTTTATTCTATAAAATACGTAATATTTCTATAATACAAACATTCTGTACATAATACATACAATCTATAATACATCAATAATGACGAAACCAACAATAATCAGAAATAACATTAGGTGTTAGTTATAAAGCTTGTACATTTATAAACAATTAAAAACTATTAGCTTTTGGAAACAACGTAATTGCTCTTGCATTTTGCAATACATGGTGCGTGATACAAAGAGCAAAATTGCGCCACTGGTACGTATAAAGTATCAGAGAAAATATTTTAGCGCTTCACTATTAAGCAATGGCAAAGAATTCTTGAAGTATGTGACTAATATCAGAATCAGTAATGAATAATAACCCGTTCAAAAGAATAACCACTTTCAACTGACAGTGACAGTATATCAGTTTTCACTGACAGTGACAGTAGATCAGTTTTCACTGACAGTGACAGTAGATCAGTTTTCACTGACAGTGACAGTAGATCAGTTTTCACTGACAGTGACAGTAGATCAGTTTTCACTGACAGTGACAGTAGATCAGTTTTCACTGACAGTGACAGTAGATCAGTTTTCACTGACAGTGACAGTAGATCAGTTTTCACTGACAGTGACAGTAGATCAGTTTTCACTGACAGTGACAGTAGATCAGTTTTCACTGACAGTGACAGTAGATCAGTTTTCACTGACAGTGACAGTAGATCAGTTTTCACTGACAGTGACAGTAGATCAGTTTTCACTGACAGTGACAGTAGATCAGTTTTCACTGACAATGACAGTAGATCAGTTTTCACTGACAGTGACAGTAGATCAGTTTTCACTGACAGTGACAGTAGATCAGTTTTCACTGACAGTGACAGTAGATCAGTTTTCACTGACAATGACAGTAGATCAGTTTTCACTGACAGTGTCAGTAGATCAGTTTTCACTGACAGTGACAATAGATCAGTTTTCACTGACAGTTACTTTTTGCATAACTATTTGTTGAAAGGTGTTCTCTAACTTCATTTTATTTCTGTAATGTAGTGACAAAACAGCTTGCGTGAACATGAACTTTGTTCAAGCATCTACTGCCAAAAATAGCAAAATCAAAGAAAAAGCAGAGAACTGAAACAAAAAGTTACAATCAAATGTTTCAGGAACTAAAAGCAGAAGCGCAAATAAATTTTTAAATTATATTCTGATAAAACCAAGTATGTTCGAAAACGGGACAAATTTTCAACTCTAAAGAATGCAAACAGTGGATTGTCAAGAAATTCGTGTCATGCTCTAACCAATCCTTATTAATGTAGGTGTTTAAATTAATGTTTTGCATGTTTGATTGTGAAAACGATAGTGTCTTGTGTTGTTGATTGGCCTAATCTGTATGTTAAATTATATGTAGATATGTTTTTGTGTACTTGTAAAAGTGAGGCTTACAAAATAAAATGTTTTTTAGCGTAATTTAAACTAATTTAGTAAAGTTTAGTTTAAAATACAACCCGCATGCAAAATGCCAAGGCTATTTAGTGTTTATAGATAAATTTCTTTAACATTTTTTCAAGCAAAACAGGGGTATAATCACACTAAGACGGGCTGACTGGTTAAATTCTGTTAAATTTTACACGTTTCTAGCACTTTTCCCCTATAAGTATAGAACGTGCCGAGGAGGCCCTTAGGACAGTATTATAATGGCACTCATTCAGTACAGTTACTCACATATTGGAATAATCCACCCAGTTTACAATGCTCAAGGGGACTAGCCTAACATAAATTGCAGAAATTAACTCAACCCGTACAAATATGTAATAACCTATAAAGCAAATTAAAATGAGAGATAATTAAACTACAGAGCAAATAAGAGATAATTAAAGTTAAATTATAATTAAAGCAAATTACGTGCACCCCATTGCTACCTATTACTTGACAGAAAATATTGAACCTATTACTAGCTAACCATGAAGTTATTCTGTACTAACTGAAATATAAATTATATTGATAAGTTATGGTATGTGAAGGACACGAGCACTATGGGCCTATATATATATATATACAATGCTAGGTTAGAAGTACAGTAATGGTTAATGCTACAGTAGTACAGGTAATCATGAAGTAGCGCGTTTCTCTCTCTCTCTCTCTCTCTCTCTCTCTCTCTCTCTCTCTCTTAATATGAAATGGCTTCCGCCCACACGTGAATAATGCATTTCAAAATTCTAATGTACTTTGCCACAACTGCCATTTAATTTACCCGGAAAACAATTTAGATGGTGGGCTGTAGAATGTAGATAGGGGTTGTTGTGTAAAGTGCGCCGTTTGAACTGTCGCATGCAGTTTATGGTTTTTTATACATGTGGATGATGCGGGTAACACATGCGTATACAAGAGGATAGACAAGCTGCCAGACACTATTTCATCACATTAGACATTATACTGCACAATTCATCGGGATTTTTATTGAATTTTCCCGACTCTCATAAGTCATAGCCAAAAAAATCCCGAATTCCTGCGACTTCTAATATACAAAGTATATTATGATTTATTATGCTCGATAATTTTGATGCTCCACTTGTCAACAGGCAAAGACCGATGAAGAAAGTCTATGACCGTATTATTATTGAACTTACATCAAGTTACATGTGTTTAACTTCACTTAGCTTTGTAGTATTGAGTTGTAGCTGAAAATTTAAAACTTCGCTCGACCTGGATGTAAAAGAGCCTGTGGCTGATTCTAGTTATTGAATCTATATAAAGATCTTTTTTATCTATCATACCTTATCTAACCTAGCTTCAATCGTAAACATTGTGATCAGGGTCAATTATGTGATCACACAGGTGGGATGGATTTTATCCTTCGAATCTATGAATCATTTTCAAAAAATGAATCCAAATATTACCTGAAGTGTATAAATAAAGTTACGACAACATGGTGCAAGAAAAAATGTGCCAGAAGAAATTTGGAAAGATATAATGGGTAAGGACCCCCTTTTTTTACTCAGCTCGACACTCTACAAGCCAGTATCTAGAAGCTTCAACTAAATGTAGACGGTTGTAAATGGACAAAAATTTAGCTCACTACTGAGGATAATTATTACAAGATGAGAACTTGATTGATATAGATATCTCAGCCAAGTTTCGATGTATCTACTTGACCCTTAACGATGCGCATCGAAGTTGGAACTACCCAGAAGCAATTTTTGTTAATTCACCCACTCACTGACATCAAGTAACCACTTGGTTATACTGACGATGCTAGAATTACTAAGCAAAGCTGTCCTCTTATGTCAAGAAGGGCTAAAAAATTTCAAAGTGGCTTGAATGGTGCTGTTGCTGAATATGATATATTTTTATACACTTCGGCACATTACACGCTGCTAACCACATGGGGTAAGTAAAAAGAACTTTTATTTTACACGCATGTTGCTATGCAGTCACATAGTTATTGTTGAATAATTTAAAAAAAAGATTGTTAAAATGTGTTGAAAAACAAATGCTGCAAATCATAATTATACAAGAATGTGAGTAAAGAGGACAGTCATAAGACACTTTACTACCTTTTCCTAAATAAAGGCTATAATTAACATTTTGGTGAGTAGGGTGGGGCAACGACAGCAGTGTAGCAACTTCTGATCATTAAGTAAGCCGTACATTTCGAATTTTGATGTAATTAATAGAGTATTAAATGCGTTTCTGTTAAAATCTTCCCTACAGATAGAGTGAATGTAAATAGTTTTCTCAAATAAAGAATTATTGTTTTTATCATTATCATTATTTTACTATTATTGTTAGCGTTGGCATTACCATATAGCATTTGCATTACTATAACCTCGAATCTGTTATCAAATCAATGGCTTCACGTTTTCACCCGTATTCTGCCATTATAGTGTATGTAAGCAGCTGAGGTTTTAAAAAAGTGGGAAGCTGATAACTTGCAAGAGAGAGAGGCCTTATTGCAAAAACTGGGGTACCCTTTTGCTACCTTTTACAAATCGCAGTCTATCTCAACATTGAACCGTAGAGTACAGTTATTATATTGATGGTTGGACAGGATCGTAACTCGGCTCATTATCAAGGGTAATCATTTAAGATTAGAGCTCAACCAAATATATATACATGTACATATCCTCCTCCGTAAGTTAAACGAGATCAACAGGCAAAACAGACAACATTTACTAACAAAGTAAGCGTTGCTTGACTTCGTTCCCTAAGTACATATCATAACCACTTAGCAATTCTCTCGCCATTATTACAAGTTCTGAAAAGCCATCTAAAACAATTCTCTACAGTTCTTTAATTAGGCAACTAAATGCGCTTTGGTAAATCTGAAAGAAACACGAAATCTGATAGTTTACGATATGACATTGGAATACTTCCAAAAATTTATTGTTGTCAAATGGAAAAGCAGTTACGTAAGTTAACTGATCCTTCATTTCACAGACCTAACTGGCAGGTGACATCGGTTTTTCCAGATAGTAATTTCGTTCAGCGCAGTGCTTGAATAGACGGAAAGCCTAAATTAAATTGCGTGGACAGTTTTTAAATCTCGTCACTTAGATGTCGACAATCACTCCTGTCACAGACTGACTCTGCCATTATTATAAATAGATAAATTTTACTTTAAAATGGATTGAAAAACATGAGTCGTGACTCGCAAGACTTCTTTCCTAAAATTTTAGAAACACGAAATAAAATAGAATTAAATACTCTAATAATTACAAATGTAGGAGGCTTGAGAGGCACCTAACTGCTAATTATTGGGCAACCAAATAAACATTATCAACAACTAGCCTGAAATTTTATGATAAACGAAAAATGAAACACTATCTAATAAAATGCCTGATTAAAACCAGAATAAAAATAAAATCATAACAGACGTTACTGCACACAACTGCCGTACATAAAGGTTAAGAAGTAACGTTTTTGAACTTGTCTTTAAATTTAGAAACGGAAGTAAGATTTAGTTCCGGTATTATTTCGTTCCTACGATATTCAATAGAAAATTTGCGAAAATTAGTACAGACTTTCACGGGACGATACGGATATTTTACCCGAGTAAACATGGCTAATAATGTCAAGACTTTGCACGCAATAATTTGGTGATGATGATTGTGACAAATTAACATGAAACCTATATATGTATAAGCTTACCTTTAATACTATTAATTTCAGAAATACAATTTAAAAACCAAATTGTTCAATAGAAGCAGCAAGTTCGTAAAAGGCGCAAACATTATGATGGCTCTAACTAAAGGCTTTTTGTAATTTGCGTAATTTTGAAAACCTTGTTGAATAGTGACTTGCTCATACAACATTTCGAGAAAATCAAATTAGACACAACAATATTGCAGCTTACAGCATGAGTCATCTTACAAATTTTGGACAAAATCGTATTACTAACCGCAAGCTAACCAACTGATTTATTGTCCAATTCTGATATTTTCCAAGAAACCCGTTGGATAATCGCGATCAACAAAGGGACTGATGCAATTAAAATTAAGAAAAAACAAAAATCTTCGGGTCCTTTAAAGTTTTGATAATTTTGATAAATTTTCGTCTGAGCACTTACTTTACGGAAATCATAATATATATATATATATATATAATGTATATGTATTGTTACCACTTGACTTTTGGGTGAGTCTAATAGTAAAAGAGATATGTGTTATTTATGATTAAAAATAAAGCGATAGCTGTTACTGAATGCGAAAATAACCGTCCTATAGCTTTCTCTTAGTAAGGCTTTCGAACGTTCAACAGTACCGTGACATTTCGATTCTTCAGACTCAATTTGGCTTCAAGTAATCTCACGCACTGAGTTGTGCACATATATATTCAAAGAGTTATTGCGTACAAACGCAGAAAGACGCCTACGTTTGTTTCTCCCATAGATGTCATTAAAGCATGTGACCATTGCTTAATATTCTGTACTGGAACGCAAGCCAACGTATGAGTGAGAGTAGCACGTGCGTGGGAGCGCGCGCGCGCGTGTATGGTTTTCAAGCTCATTAATTTCTTTAAGTGGTAGTTGCTTATCTGTAAATACATGTAGTGTGCAAATTTTGGGTGCTTGATTTTTGTAGCATATTTTACCATTAAAGAAGAACTGAACTGAAATTAAAGTTAGAATATTCTTAATAAGGCTGCTTACAATGTAGGAATATTCAACGCTGAAAAATTTGGCCAATCCTTTATCAAATGCAGATGTGATGTTTGTTAGATTGTAGTTAAAAATCGTCCTTGAAGTGACAAACCGTGAATATTTAATACAAATGCTTTAAAAAGTGATCTTTTTACTACTAGACTGCAAGCAGAGAGAGAGAGAGCGATAAGAGCAAATTAATGCGAGCATACAATTTATCTTTCTGGATTATCATATCACAGTCGTCACGGTTATCATTTGTTGACAAATATTAAAAAATCGTGTATAATAAAAGCGCTAAAACACAAGGATAAAAGCGTAGCGCACTTGTCTGTTGCGCTTTTATAATGTTCCGCGAAGATACCATCTAATCACGGACTTTTATTAGATCAGAGCTGTGAGACGACATTATTCATTTCTGAGTAAGTTATGTGGCAAACAAAATCTATGTTTCCCCTAAACTACAGATTGGTTCATACTGTTTATATTCAACGTAATTAAACAAGTCAATACTGTAATTCATTCTCCGCACCTTCATTTATACACTTCATGTATTGGATCATAAAAAAGCACAAATATTGGAGGCAAATATCAGAAGCGTGCTCATCGACTCGTTACAACCAAAGAAATTTTGTATACCTAAACTGCACGAATTTGCATAACTCACTTATCTTAACTGTGCATACGTACTGTTTACATAAACTTTGATGACGCTAGCTATTTGAGGTCAATATCGTTCATTAAATCTTCGTTATTTTGAACCACAACTTTGACTTCTGAATTCGATATCCGTTTTTAAAACTTTCTAATTTTGTTTCTTCATGGTATGTTTCAGCAACTTAACACATTACATCTCTTTCACTGATGTTCGTGACGAGGTCTGTTATATGGCCTGTGCGAGGAATTATGGGCCTTGGAATTTCTGTGCCACCTCTCAGCATTTCCGGTTTCCACTTGCCTAATATTTCGTTAGCTGCTTGTTTATTAGAAAGTTGAACTTGGATATTAACCAGTCGCCGTACTGTCTGTCGATTTTATTTTTGTTGTGAGAAAATGAGTGCGCAAGTTTATTTTAATATTTACACTGGTGTTGACAAAGTTCTTTTCGATGTTTTCTATTAATATTGTACGTTCCAAACAATGCGGTATAGGCCAACGTGCTCGTTTGCTTGTTTTGCTGTACTTCCAGAGCTTTTTTCAGTTATTTTTCTGCAACTTAACGTATTACATAGATTGCGTATTAAACCTTTTCATCTTTGTTTGCTGCAGTGTTGTAAGATTTTAGGTTTGCAATCTTCTGTGTCAAATTTTCAATTGCCTTTTTTGACGTTCTTGATTTTTTGTCATCAGAAAATCTGTTCTCAAGATTTCGAGTACAGACTGCATTTTTCTGCATCAGTTTTATAAGTTTAATGGCTTCTGCTTTTATCTCAATACTCGGAATCAGAACTACTCGTATTATCTACCCTGTTTGTTCAGCTGACCATCGGCAGGGAACACTCGCTGACGGGTACTCTATGGCTAAACTAGCTGAGTCTAAAGGCTTACAGAAGCATTTATCAGTTTCAGATACAATGGCTGTACTAATCTCTTTTGTACTAAAAGTGAGTTACATTTTCATTGCAAATATTGCCATATTTTGTAGCAACTCGTTGATGTCAGACTAGTTGTTGTCAATGACAATGAGTGGGTAGTTACCGCCACAATGGTACCTATCGTCTTCTGTAAGAGGCACATTACGAATTATTTTGGAAAATACACGTTCTCGTTTAGGAATAACATTATAAACCCGTTCATTTTAAACATGTTTAAAATACAGTAAATGCACATTTCAAAAGATATTTAAATTATATAATGTGCATAAATCGTCATCAAGTATCTATATTTCTCTAACATTTTCTTTTTCTGACCCGCTTTTTAAAAATGTACAAACTAAAACAATTTTTTAAATCTTCATCTAGTTCGTTCCATAACTTAGCACCACGAAATTACAGACTCATTATTTTCAAAGTGGTTCTTGCCAGTGGTATTTTGCAATTGCCTTGTGATTTTAATTGGATTATTAATACACGAAAATCTCTTTTGTAAATTTCCAGATAAATGACTTTTATTGACAACATGTAATAGTAACATAATTTTTAAATTTAATAAGTCAACTAATTTAAATAGTTTTAAATTATGGAGCAGTTCGTGTGTGTGTGTGGTCTCTTGAACGACCTTTGCTTTTTCTGCATTAAAAACACTGAATTAACACTACTTTTACAAGCACTACTCCATACTTCAATAACAGTAGTACAAATATGGTAATTTGTGAGCAGAGTAAAGATTTTTTAGAGAATTTTCGTCTGAGATATAGTTAACTTTGTACATAATAGCTACATTTTTTGGAAAGTTTAGACTTGACAGATTGACATGTTAAGAAATCTTGTCTTCAATTAAAACTCCCAAAAATTTTGCTACATAGATCCTTTTCATACTGTTTTGACTTGTGCTAATGCTAATATAAGCGTTAGTAACTATCGTAAAATTTGTTTTTGAGAGATTTAGAGATAATTTATTCATTGCAAATCAGACATTTAATTTGGCTAATTCGTTACTTATAATATCACATAGTTCCTTTATGTCATACTCAGAACAGAACATATTGGTGTCCTCAGCAAACAATATTGAAAAATCTCAGACACATTTATGTCCAAGAGGAATAAGGCCGGCCCTAATATCGAGCCTTGCAGCGCGTCACATTTCATTGTCATTTTTCTGATTCAAATTCTTCCATTTTGTCGAACTGTTTCAAATAACTTTTTAGACATTTCCCTGCTATTTCTCTTATACCACAAATTTCAAACACACACACCAATTGTATGTTTCTTTTTGTTGATTGCAGAAGTGATTTCCTCTACCAGTTCTCTAAGATCCAAATCAGTTGAGCGCTGGGGTCTGAATCCGTATTGGCAATCGTTCAAGATATTGAACTTTTCAATAAATTTCTCGAGACGTAACGCAAAATGTTTCTCTAAAATTTTTGAGAACTATGGCAACAGAGACACAGGTCTATAATTTGTGAATTGGTTTCTTTTTCCATCTTTAAAAATGGGGATTACTTTTGCAATCTTCATTGAATTTGGAAATTTTGTGCTATCATGAGAAAAGTTGCAAATGCATGCCGAAGGCATATTTTTAACAACTGACATATCAATATTGTGAACATTTTTGATTTCTTGCTTTTAAAGGATTTGAACTGCCTCTATAATTTCTGACTCGTCAACGTCATTTTAAAACAGTATTTTCATAGTGAATGCCGAGGTAGTCACGCATAGTAACACCGTTTTATGGGACTTCAATATTTGCTGCAAGCTTTGGCCCTATATTTACAAAAAAATCATTGAATTTATTAACAAATTCATTCTTATCTTTTACTATTTCACTTTTATGTTCAAAAGACTCCGGATAACATGAGCTTGTTTGCTTCTTTTTTATTACCGTATTTAAGATTTTTCAGGGTTCTTTTACATTGTTCTTATTTGTTTCAGTAAAGTACTGCAATAAAGTTTTTCACTGTATCTCATAATTTTTGTTAAATTATTTTTATAAAGCTTACATTTATTTTCGGCCATTTTTGTCCTATGTTTTAAGAAATTTTTATACAAGCGGTTTTTCTTTTTACAGTCCTTTAGTAATGCAGGGTTTAATCAGCGAAACCTGTTACTTTTGTTATTTTCTTAACGGGGCAGTGTTTATCGTACAATGTACCGAATGTGTTTACAAAGTTTTCACAAGCATTGTTAAATTCACAAATGTACACATTTTCTCAACTTTGCGCCATTAAATCACGTTTAAAATTTTCCACCTGGGTGTCATTTGTTCTGCGCACCAGTTTGAAAGAGTTAGTAGTGTCCTTTGCAATTGTATCAGAACAATGCATCGTGAGAAGTATTGGCAGGTAGTCGCTAACATCATTAATCAAGAGCCCACAAGTAATTTCAACATCTAGGATATTATTAAAAATATTATCAATTATGGTTGCACTATGAACAGGAATACGGGATGGTTTATTAATTATTGGATACATATACTAAACATAGTATCAATGAAATTAGTCGTAGGACAATAGTTGTGATAGAATAGCAGGTCAAGATTGAAATCACCGCAGATACTATTCGTTTTCTTTCTTTTGACAAACTCAGCATTTTATCAAAGGTTTCTTTAAGAAATTCAATTTTTGGCCCGGGAGTTCTATATACACAAGACGCACTAATGTTACTTTTTTCCAAAATTACTTCTAGTGTTAAACATTCCATTAGAAAACGACATGTTTTTAATAAGTATGTAATTTAAAGATTTTTCTATACACAATGCTACACCGCCAGCTCTTTTGTTGTTCTGCATATATAGCTAATATCATATCCATCAATTTGAAATTCCGCGTTACTATTTATACTTGAGTCAAACAAAGTCTCAGATACTTGATAATTTGAATCTTATTTTTCATTCTGTTTAGAGAGTCGCAGATTTGGTCGAAATTTGACTTTAAGCTCCGACTGTTAAAGTGGACAAGTGAAAAAATTACCACCTGTAATCACGTTTTTTTTATTTGTTCTTCCATATAATACTAACAGTTATTAAATCTGTCATTATACACATTATCATCGGGGTCGATATCTTTTTGAAAATCACACTTTTTATATTCAGTATACAGCGAACGTTTCAAAACTAATCTGCTTGCATCTTTTATATATTCTAACACGCTAGATGTTAACTCAGTATCATTGCGTAAAAACAAAACTCGTTGTCGTCAATGTTTTGGAACGGCAATTCCCCATACATATTACTATTGTTTTTAGTGTTAAATTTTAGACATTTATTTTTACTATTTTTATATATTCATTCTATATCTAAAATATTTTTTATAGATTTTACCTCGTTTCATGTTGTATGTTAGAGGTTTGGTGGCGAAAGCCTTAACAAATTTTACGGTCAGTAATTATTGTACATAGTAAAAATTTGCGTAATTATTGGCCATAAAATTTGCTAAAAGTTTTCTAAAAACTAGGTAAAAAAATATAAAAAATATTTTAGATATAAAATAAATATATAAAAATAGTAAAAATAAATATAAAAGAAATCACACAAGGAAAATTTGTACATTATTTACAGATAAACAAGTACCACATACATTAATAAGCGTAAAACCTGCTAACACACACACACACACGCACGCACGCACGCACGCACGCACACACACACACACACACACACACACGTAACAGTTTCACAAAGTTTGGATTCTATACCAACTGTAAACGCGTATCTACAATCTGCACACTTTTCTTATTATCATCATTTCAGGAGCAGCAAGTAAAGACTATGTAGAATGTTCGCACATTATTGATCACCATTGGATACATTTATTAGCGTTTGCCATTTCACGCTAATACGAACAAAATATTGTTGTTGTTGTTGCTTCTGCTACTGCTGCTTCTACTGCCGTTGCTCTTGCTGTTGTTTTTGTCGTTGTTGTTGCTGCTGTTTTGTGGCATTGGGTGAGTCGTGTGGGTGGTTTTTTATACTGTGACATCACAATAAAACACTACTGCAGAAAAGTTGTTGAATGACATAAGAAACTAACTGACGAAAGATAGCGTGTTGCTTAAATAACCCAATGCTTCATATTCCGGACTAGTCGACTGAACAAAACTACCCAAGTTATTTTTTCGATTGTTTTGTTTGTTATGAAAATTATTACATTAGCTACAGCAATGAAAAAGTTGGCCTAGATTTATTTTCCATTTCTCAACACCCATTTCTCCTTATAAATTGGTAGGTGAGCGAGATGTTTGCGAAAGCACCCGTTGGGACCGCAATTACCTTGTATTGCTCCCTCCTTGGCTTAATTAGTAAACAAATGAGTAAGCGCCAAAAACTGCGTGTTTCTTCACGTTCTAAATGATTACACCTATCGTACTGCACTTGACTAGGGCAAGGCATCCCTAGGCCTGTATTCAATTCAACAAGTCTTTTTTCGGCAAAAAGATGCTGCATAAAAAATGAAAAAATAAAAAAAATCAGAATACATGGGATTTATAAACTATTAATAGGAAAAGACGCGCAGAAAGCTATTTGTGAAAAATAAAAATAACGCTACCTCATTCTCATTATCAGAAATCAGACACTGGCAGCGAACAAAACTAATTGCAGTCATTGCGTCGTGCATTTGCGAACGCTTGCAGGCAAAATTACAAATAATTAATGTCATTCTGTGAACTATAATTACGACACAGAGGCTGACTATGAAAAATGATTTTTACAGTTCATGAAGATTCCTACACTTTCACGGCTGTTTTAATTTGTCTCGTTAAATGAGGATGTACATGAATCTAAATGTAGCTAAGACATCTTTACCAGTTCAGCGTTTCGTCTTAGACTTACAGGATCACCTTGATAGTGAGAAAATGTATCAACTGAGTTTCCAGTAATTAACATTACAACAATGAAGGTTAGTAGGTGACCCGCATAGGAAGTTTCACAAGGGGGTGGGGAAGCAGAAAGAATTTGCCATGAAATTGCCGTACTCTGAGTGATTCCTAATAAACGCCAACGAAGAGCAAGATAATTAGATAAAGAGCTAGAGGATATAGACCAACAAAAGAGTCTAAAAACAAAACATTTATACTTAGGCCTATGTTTATACGTATTTATAATTATTCGTATTTGTGCTGAATATAACGCAATAGTACTAATACACAAATGCAAGAAATCCAAATTATGGCCTTTACCAAAACATCATGACTCTAACAAGACAAAAGCCGAGGTTTGTGTTTTCACTGAGCAAAACATACGAAACTTTCAGATATACATTTTCAATACGTCTGAATAATTCAAAAGAAATATTAGTGAGGCAATATGCTTTCCTTTTGGCCTACAACTTTATCATGTCTATAACCTTGATTACTTGATTGAGTATATCGATGAGCATGTACTTAAAAAGTGTTCTAAGGATAGTGGTTTAGCAACCACTATTATTCACTTCAAAATTCTTAAAAGCTAAAAATAATTCGAATTCGCAGCACAGAAAACACTTTTTGATGCTAGTAAAAAGTGGTGCAGTACATAAGCAATGTTTGGTTATTGAAATCTTAAATTTTGCAATTTTAAAGCATAATTATTTTTTTGTTCTGAAAATGTATAATTCATTTGCCCTGGAAAGGTTGCCGCCCCCTAAACTCCCTGCCTCATACACCTATACTGATCTGTCATTATCAAGTAACATTTAATAAAAGACTCTTTCATTATAAGCGTATTAGTCTTTCGCTAGTTGATGGAATAAATAAAAGTTCATGAAATCCTCAATTACCACTGAGAAGCAATCTTCTATGACAAGAACAAATACACATAAGTTGAGCACATAATCCTTCTCCTCACTGCAGCTTTCTGCAGCTGTTTATATATATAGCTTAGTGAGCACGTTATTTTTAGCTGTGACATCACCTCTATTCTTAGAATGAGCAGAGAATCAGCTTCTGCTGACTTGTCACGTGGTAACGGTCCTCTGCTGGCTTGCTAGTTGGATGTTAATATCTATTTTTATCCCTGACATGAGTTCTATATTGGAACTGTCTCCTAGTGACTGTGGCCAGCTTGATTCTCATTGGTCAGTGGTGCTGTTTGCTGATTGTCTGTGTGGTCGGGACTATGCAGCTGCTAGGCTGTTTTCTAAGAAGTGAGGAAATAACCTCGGCGGCTCATTGCCCTGACGTGCTGCTTCCAAAAACCTCTGCTACTTCCAGAAAGTGAGCACAGGGGGTGATTGCTGTTTCCGGTAAGCACAGCGCGTTATTCCGATATAACTGTTTCTAAGTACTGTGTGCAGCTGGTCATTACTCTTTCCAGGAAGTAAGGAAAAGACCCCAACGGTTCATTGCTCTGACGCATCTATTAACATTGATTCTAGGGAATGGGGTATCCTATGTCACTGACCACTACAACAAGTGCACTTAATTACAGCATAGCATAAGCCCAGACTTAATGTTAAACAATTTGTTGTGCTTATTGATTACATGATGCGCATAGTTAATTCATTTAAAATAATTCGTACCAAATTGAATTAAAAAATATCTGTATGAGTAAAAATGGCCTATCTTCTCTGTATAATATTAAACATAAATTATAAGCTCATTAAGAATTAAAAGGCACTAACTTACGTTAGACGTTGATCGTCACTTGAATGTCCTTCCCAACCTACAATGTTGTACAGCGCGTCTGTTTGTTTCTTCATAAAAGCCTGCAAAGCATTAAACCGTGATGTTCTTCAAGGTGTAGACCTGGGGCCGCCACTGCATAATTCTGATTAAACTTATTTTTGCTGCATAGACATAAATAAAATACACGTAAACCCTTTCGAGCAAAGATATGACGTCACTTTTTGGGTTTTATGATATATATGTTTGATATATATATATATATATATATATGTTTTAAACGTAGGCTATAAGAGACGTATTTTTGCTGCATAGTCATAAATACAAGTAAAGCCCTTATCGAGCAAAGATATGACGTCACTTTTTGGGTTTTATGATTTATGTTTTAAACGTAGGTTATAAGAGACGTATAAGTATTACCATAAAACTGCCGTAGGTACCACTCTTTGCTAGCATGAGGTCGATGTAGTTAAGCTTAAGAAGAGCCGCGTGCCAAGGTTCATATTCTTGTTCTTCGTTCAAATAATCTAGTAATTCCATAGCGTTTACTTGATCTATTCGCAAAGTTCTAGAAATTGAAGCGAATATCAAGTTTTATATGTCCGTATAATACACGAAGGCCTAACGTAAACAAAATGGCAAAAGACACATCAGACGTCAGTAGTAATTTACATCGAAAATTCAACAACGCACAAATATTTAGGAGCGTTTTCTACAAATAAATTTGCAGTACAATACACAGTTACATAAACCGTACAATGGCATACAACAATATAATGACTGATGCAAAACAAAATAAAAAATAACCTGACAAATAAAATTATTAGTTCAAATGAGTCCAGTAAACTTGATGTTTTTAGTTGTAATTATGGTAACACCCATTAAAAAGGCATTATGAACAAAATTAATAACGAGCCTTAACAATATCAACAATCCTTCATAACACTACTTAATAACCACATTATTTTTTAAATATTTTATATGTCACAATATTGTACATTCTACAAAAAATCGTACAGAGGAATGTAAAATTACATACTTCGCCAATTCGAAAGCGTCTTCGAAAAGTTGCGCTCTGCTGCGCACGTCTATATACTGAAACGATAATGATAATTTGAATAGTTTGTACAAGAAGGTTTTTTTCTTAATTGTATGATAATACTTCGGCTAGTAATTCCCTTCTGTAGGCTGCTGTTATAACTACAAAAGAAAACTATTGACATTTTATACATACAGCACCCTCAATAATGTTTCAGTTTCAGTTTCGATATAACGATTCCGAACTGGTGATGATAACTACTAGCTTAGCAGTATCTAGTGTTTTGCTGGAGTAACTGCTGTACTTAGCTACGGGGTAGGGCAAACTCTTATTTTAGAAATCTGCTTGTCCAATGTCTGCAATAGTCGCAATGGGCGTATGTCGACGATAGTAACTGTTGCACAACGAAATCCATAATAGTGAAATTATTAGTGAGACATCTAAGTTTATTAAAAAGTAGGTAAGCAAATATACTATTAATATCGATATTTCAGAACCCTTGAAAAGTTCAGTATCAAAATACTAATTTAACATCATTGGCATTAAAGTTTAGTTAGTTAGTTATATATCTTTTTCACATTTTTTTCGTTGTGAACTTATATTGAGGTGTTAACCTTTCTGTTAGCCTTGCTATGTTTTAATAAAACATCTGATATTTGAATCATTCAAATAGCGGCTTTTAAAAATTTAAGCCTACAATGCCCATTTAGTAAGCCTACATTTAAATAAATACGCCTAAGTAATAAACAGTTCATACATCAATTAGGAATTTAGGTTATAGGTAAAAATTTTAAGATTTTCAGTTAAATAATACAGGTTTACATTAATTTGATAATTATTTTAACTAAAGATACAGATTACTTACAGTGTGGTTAGACATCAACTGCTCATTAATATTTTTCCAGTTTCTGTCATCATAAGCCACTCTGTAAAATCCTTTTACACTAGGATTGATCACTATCCAGTCAGCAGGGCCAGCAGGAATATCAACTGTTATTTCTGCAGCAAAGAATTATGTAAAACGAGGAAAGAATCTTTTGATTTGAATGTATATTTTCAACATAGATATGTATCTTAGTCGAATCTAAATCGAATTGAATCAAATCGAATCCAAGTCAATCCAGTCTAATCTAACCCAGCGCAACCTAATCCAATCCCATCCAAGGAAAATCTAATCCGGTCTAATTTTAAACTAATGAAATCTAGTCGGTGCCGAGCGCATGCTCACCAAAGCCTAAGAAAATAGATGATAGACTATTAATTTACAGTTAACAAACTTTTTCTAAAATAAAAGCTATTGTAAATCTTTTTCTTACCAGGTTCACTATGAATCCACACCACAGGAGAAGTTCTGATACTGGGCGTGCTGTATCGTAAAGGTACTTCCCATAAATAACTAAGCATACAATTAATACATTAATTAATGGAGTTTGTTAATTAATCACATACAATTTGTGATATTATAGTATAAAATATTTTTAGTAAATTGTATTGTATTGACATGGCATCATTACTTTGCAGTACGGAACTTGGGAAAAGTAAGCCATTTTTAGCTTTCTTTTAGGAAAAATTCATTCCGCTTTTTAAATCAGCAATGACAAAACGTTTTTGTGCGTGTCATTCAAAGACATTCATTGTAAAAATTTAAGAGTAGCCAAGAAAGATTAGATATAGAAAGTTAGCAGAAAAATGAGCAGTACAGTGTAAAGCAGAAATCAAAGCGTGGTAGAGCAACTATTGAAATCCATTATCATTAATTAAAATCATCTCGTATTTGGTAGCTTCTCTTTGGTATATTCAAATCGAAAGTGCTTGTGGGGTATTAAGCAAGCACGCTTTTTCTTACTTTTGTCTGTGAGTATCAGTGAAAGGCCTACTGAAAATTCACTAAAGTGTTTAGTGCATCGACGACAATTAGAAACGCGTGCAAACCTGGTGCACCATTTGGCTTCCAGCATAGTGTACAAATAGAATACCTACCCTGAAAAGAAGCCAACATGCTGTTGCAAGGAGCCAGTAGGCGACTTAATTACTCCTTAGGGTAAATTATGCGTCTGAAAATAATTGTGTCGGGCATGCCTCGCAACATTTCTTAAAAGTTTCAAGCGCGCATTAGTTTTACTGCTTCGAGCATTAGTTTGCAATAAAAAGGTGTAAATGAAGCCATCTTCAATAGTAAAATAACGATGATCAATTCATATTTACCCAAAATCGCTGCTAGGAGGCTCTGACTCGGGATCCAGCAAGTAGTGTTCCTGTGTGATTGTTACTTTGTTCCCAGTATAATCACGTGTTACATTCAGTAAAGGATAACCCATTTGTAACATCCACGTATCCATAACTTCTTTTACTGTTTTGTTATCAAAAGGATCCGACTCGTTGGAGTCAATAACCTGGAATGAACACTTTAGTTTTTTGGCCGCTGTACAACGAAAACTTGAACTACGTTTTCGCTCGTTCTTATCATTGTCGTTTTTTAATGCTTGAAACAATTTTTTCACGATTACCTAGAATCAACTATTTTAAAATAGTTCAAATTATGCTCAAATAAGTCATCAATAATTGATAATTGGTTATAATCACCGATAATTAAAAAAAATGCAAAAATTGTGTAGTGCACTTTTGGACTTAACCAAATGACAAGAATTATTTAGTGATAGCCGAAACTGTTCAAATGCTTACTGTTTGAAAAGTATTCCACAAGTCATCAGTAAATACGCTTCCGTATTTATGTTCATCCAGAAATGCCTAAAAAATGTTGGACATACACTGTATTTATAGGCTCTGTACATAAAATTCATTGCAAATGCGTAGTACTTTGTAAATATACATAGTCAACAAGTATGTAAATTATAATTTGATTAACAATGAATATTCGAATTTTCTAATTGTAGTTATAATTGTTAAATCTATATATATTTTAGCTTTTTGTTGTACATAATAATTATTGTTTAACCCTGGCAAAACTTAACCAGAAATGTAGCCTCCAATTATACTAGTCGCTTTAATTTTAGTCGCAAAATGATCAACAATGTACAAATATACTTGCCGTCAATGAGGTTTTCCAGATTTCGTTTCCTACAACATCTGCTAACATTTGACAAATTGATCCACCCTTGGAAAACAAAGTGCTTTTATTTGCAATGAAGCTTGTTAAACCATTAATTTCAACCATTACGAAACTTATAGGAGAAATAAATTGTTAGTAACAGAAAAAAACTTATAAACGAATGTTCTGCGAAATATTCTATGTAGTATATTACCCAAAAAATGCAACTGGTCACTTTCAGTCACTATTTGCAACAGAACCGGAGCCGCAAAGCAGAGTGCATATGAACGTTGCCTTTTGGATTAAACGAATTTTGTGAATGTTTGCGTAAGTACAACTTATTCTGTAGGTGAAGGTGTTTTACGATTTAGTACTGGTTTTTGCATGAAGGCAAAAAAGGCTTCCCAATATATTTATTAAAGTAAAGGACACGCCATTTAGTATATGGGTTGAATTTCCTGCTATCACATAAACTAAAAAAATATAACAAAGAAATTTGCAAAAGACTGTCTATAAAGCATACTAATAATTCATACAGCAGTTGTAAAAAAATTTCAGGCGCGGTGGTAACCGCCATTCACGTGAAAATTATGAGGTAACTGGTGAACATCGTGATTTTCCACCAATGCGCGCTGTTTACACTAATTCAAATTTTTGCAAATTACCTAATTTTCATTAAAAATTAGCTAGCTATTTTTTTACAAAAACTTATTGTAATTTTGATGGAAATTGAGAATTAGCTACTTTTCTTCAGTCGACGAAATGACATGATATTGGTGGAAAAATGTTCACTCAAAATTGGTGGTTGCGACTTTTAAATAACGCATTTTATTTAATCGCGACGCTATTTTGAAGTGGTTTTACTTTTACGAAACGCTTATCGCATTTTTACTACTAAATCATCTAACATTTTTCGCGAACCTTGAAATTAACCTAAGTGCCCAGAAAACTTGGCCTTTTCTTAAAAATTGCTTTTATTATTACATTTTTCTCCTTTCCTTTAGAATTGCCTTTTTTTATAAAACGGAAATTTACAAAAGTCCTATTATTGCTGCTGTTGTCGTTGTTTTTGTTGTGGTGGTGGTCGTCGTCGTCATTATCATCGTATTCGTTGTCATCGTTGCCATCGTTGCCATTGCCATTGCCGTTGGTGCTAGTGCGGGTAAAATTATAAATTTACAAGTTAAGTTAGACATTTATTTTTTATATTCAGTTACATAAAATTACAACACCTGTGGAAATCACCTTTTGATAACTGATACGATCGAAAATAGCTCTAATCTCAAGTGGCGTTACTGCATCGTTTACAACTGGATGTGAAGTTGCCGTTGAATCGTAGGCAAAAGCTAATGGTAAAACGTCACTAGCAAACTGAATTTCTTCCTGTATGCAAAGAAATATAAAAATTTAATATTTGATCACAGTTCGTTTGCTCGCTCCTTTCGCCATTTTGATCCATATAACCTTTTCACTCTGGTAAGCAGTAAGTACAAAAAAACTAGTTGCTGTTTTAAAAAGAAATAAAATAATTTTGTTATTCTTGAATTTTAACATAATTACGTCGAATTAGTCAAAGCATAATCGAAAATAAAAGATGACAGGCAGGTAACTAGACACACAGGCGGACAAACACGAAAACAGCCAGGCAGCCAGCTAGATAACCAGCTAGTTAGATACCAGCTAGACAAAACAGATAGACAGAGAGAGGGAGAGAAAGAGAGAGAGAAAGAAATAAAGAAAGAAAGGGAGGGAGGGAGGTAGAGGGAGAGAGAGAGAGAGAGAGAGAGAGAGAGAGAGAGAGAGAGAGAGAGCAGACAGATAGGACAGCAGACAGGCAGACAGACAGAGAGGCAGACATGCAGACATGCAGACAGCAGACGTTTAGGCAGACTAGCAAACAAATATGAAAGGAAGCAATCAAACAAGAGCAATGGCTTGAAAAATTGCGAAGGAGATTTTATAGGAGAACTTTTGCTAATTTGCTTATTAAAAGTACTTATAGAAGTGAACAGGTGGCTTTGTTGCTAGTGTTACTTAGCAGAACCACGCCCTCTCTCCATATAAAAGATATCACAAAATTAACGTGGATCAGTTGCTCATTTGGTGCTCCTATGTACAGTGCAAAAGTCTTTTTCTTAAGAATAGATTACTATCGAAGTCGACCAAACATGCTGACTAGCGGTGCTCTTTCTGTCTATATAACATTTCAAGAGCACAACGGAAACGTCCGCTGCCTTATCCATTATGCTTTAGACATTTGCTGCAGGAAGATATGCAGCTTGCCAATGACATGTTAACTTTGCATTGCTAAATAGCTAAATTAAATTTTAAAAACAGCTAATGCTAAATTTGTTACTACTCTTCCAGCTGTACATGCTAAGTAGTCTAGTTATTTTAAGCTAAGTGAGTCACCTTTCGGTAAGTTATATGATCAAAAATGGCTTCAATTTCATAGGGTGTCATTGCGTCATTTATGACAGGATGGGATGACGTCATTGAATCATAAGCTAAAGCAACTGGGATCATGTCGCTGGCAAACTGGATTTCTTCCTGTGCGAAGAGAAAACATTTATGAGCTTGACAATATTTTGCGCTACTCCACATTTTTTGTTTCTGGTGCATCGGGTATTTCGAAAGTAAATAAATTTCGAATGAAGCCATAACTTTGCTGATCTCCTTCTATTTTGCACGCTCTTTAGCTTGCTTCCTTGCTTATTGCCCCAGTATCTTTCTGTCCTTCTTTCGTTCGATTATTCTATCATTTATTCAATTCAATTTATTCATTCATTGATTCATTCATTTAATCTTTCTTTTTTCGTCGGTGTCACTTTTCTTTGTTATTTTTCTACATTTATTTGCTCTTTTTTCCTTTCCTTTCTTTTCTCTTTTTCTTTTTTCTTTTCTTCCTACTTTCTTTCTTTGTTTTGTTCGTTCGTCCTTTCTTTCTTTCTTTCTTTCTTTCTTTCTTTCTTTCTTTCTTTCTTTCTTTCTTTCTTTCTTTCTTTCTTTCTTTCTTTCTTTCTTTCTTTCTTTCTTTCTTTCTTTCTTCTTTCTTTCTTTCTTTCTTTCTTTCTTTCTTTCTTTCTTTCTTTCTTTCTTTCTTTCTTTCTTTCTTTCTTTCTTTCTTTCTTTCTTTCTTTCTTTCCTTCCTTCCTTCCTTCCTTCCTTCCTTCCTTCCTTCCTTCCTTCCTTCCTTCCTTCCTTCCTTCCTTCTTTCTTTCTTTCTTTCCTTCCTTCCTTCCTTCCTTCCTTCCTTCTTTCTTTCTTTCTTTCTTTCTGTCTTTCTTTCTTTCTTTCTTTCTTTCTTTCTTTCTTTCTTTCTTTCTTGCACTGAAATAGCTACACACTTATTTCAGAAGTACATATTTACGATGCTTTAGCGAGCGATGTTTAGCAGTAAGAAGTTTGCAGTTAGCAGCAAAACAAAAAAGCAGCAAGCTTCAGTGGCTTCGTTGGCATCAGCCTACTAATTGCTGGCAGAAACTTAATAACAACATTCTCACATACCATCTCCCACGTTGGCTCAGCAAAATCGCATCCAATGTATTGAAAGTAGGTGGCGAAACCTTCGTTGATCCACAAGTCAGACCACCAAGCACAAGTAATGAGGTTTCCAAACCACTGTGAAAACACATAAATAATTTAGAAAAGTGTGATCACCAAAAAAACAAAACGAAGTGCTTAATTAAACGTTTAGTCGCTGTTTATTTTCTCATCTAATAATGGTTGCGGAATATTATTAATAGCCGTTTTTCCCACCTAAAAATTAATGTTTCTTTTCCAAACACAGTCTTTGATTAAACTAAACCTTTAGTTGCGAGTTAGCGAGTCTTTCTACATATTTGTGACGTAAATCAGATCACTAAACTTTTGAAGGCGATCTACCCTGTTGATACGTAATAAATATTAGGGAAAGCTATTATAAGTTTCAAAAGCAGATCAAGTTCTGCTGTCTTGGTTTCCGTGAACTCGTCAACCTCAGCTAGGCACTTCAGCTTTGGTACCTCAATCCCGACACCTCTAAATGAAATGCCGAGAAGCAGAGGCGCATTTGCAACACTCATTTAACTATGGAGTAGGACGCATGCGTGGTGTAACATTGTGTCTGAACTGAGACGGTTTATTTAAACCAATTATTTTACCATTGCTTCTACTACAGTGCCAATGTATCTGAGCAGACCGCGTGGTTAACCGGTTTGAGTGACCCACTTCAATTTAGAGGAGCATGCTTACTTTGCATCGCTAATTATCGTCGTTAGCATTATCATCGTGATATCATCATCATCATCATCATCATCATCATCAACAACAACAACAACAACAACAATCCATTTCAAAGGAAAATACACATTAAAAAGCGAGATTCGAGCTTGAAGTACATAATTATGACTCTGTATGGCGGCGGCTGTAATTTTAGCAGAATTTTAGCAGAATCATGTATACATACATACATACCATATGTAGAAGTTCGTGGGCGATTACCCTACAAATGGATTTCTGAGCTGAAGCAGTCGTCACCCCTTCTTCATAGAACATGAGAGATTCCCTGTATGTCACAAGACCCCAGTTCTCCATTGCACCAGCAGAGAAAACCGGTAGAGCTATTAACTCTGCAAATAAAGCAACATCACTTCAAAATCACAAGCAAATTTAACTTATAATTGTATTAAATAGAGCGCATAGAATTCTGCGTCTAAGAATAGATGTTTAAATCTATATGTTTATAAATTTCTTAAGCAGCATGTTTATTATATAACTGAAATAAAGCCATTAGTCTAAAATATCTAAGAAACAGAAAAATGAAATTTAAATTGCATTCACTACAACAGAAATTGCAAAGAATGTAACGTTTCTACAAAATTGTGTTCTAAGGCTTAAAGAGATGAGTATTTATTTCCTGAAACTTTTTCAGCATTCAAGGCTTTCGTTAGCACCTAGTTTCAAAAGCGTACAGTTAAATTGTCCTTGTTTCTGTAAATTCAAATGCAGTATTTAACGGAAATATTATACACAGGTCCACTTAAGAAGAGATAGTGTAAGGCTTGTCGCTTCCTAAATTTAATTCAAAGCTTACAATTTTAAGCTTTTGCGTCCTCAGTATCATAATATCATTTTCATCTTTCCACGAAATGCGTAATTTAAAGAAAGTATGAGCTCTGAATTTAAACATATATTTAACTGTGAAACACTACTCATAGTCTCAAATATGAACAAAAAGGGTAACTGTGGAATGCAACTTTGTTATCTGTGCAGAATTTATTATTTTTAAAGTTTATTCCCTTTTCTGTGTAAGAAAGTAAATCGTAATAAATACCTGTTTTATTTAAAGGATAAGGAATTCCAAAATACTCTTCGAATTTCTCAATTATGATGGCTGTTGTGTTTAATGCATATTCTGTCGTATTTACCATTTCCGGTCTGGCCCAGGCTCGAACCTGCGTAACGAACTATCATTGAACTACACTAGGTTGTTTTTTTAGTTTAATAATAAGTTAATAATTATCATAAGTGATTTTTCTATTTTTTCCTGTAGTGCATGACGCAAAACTGTTGCGCCATCCTGTGGCAAGGATGTAGAAGCTCAGAAAGCACCCAGCTTCTTTAATTTGGTGATTTTGCTCAGGAATAGCCGAGTGTGCCTGGTGGGTGGTTATTGCTGAAACTAAGCAACACGAACCAAATCAGTAAATGGATGGGTGACAGCTCGCGCGGTTTCATTTGACATGCTGTCGCTCGTTGAAGGAGGATGTAAATTAATTTGTACACTCAAACGTGGTTATAAGATCTCATCTTACAAGATTATCGTTGATAAGCGTATAAAGATTAGAAGATTATACGTTCTAGTCCAGCCATAACACAGCTAACCTGCTGTTGAATGCAGGGTGAATCCCGGTTTGGACTAATACTAAAAAATCCTAGAAAAAAGTCTGTGATAAGGTGATAATGTCTTCCCCGTTAAATGATTGTTACGCACACAATTAATCATTAAAAAGCAAAATTTACTATCTTGCCTCAATTCCTCCTGGAGTAGTGGTCGTTAGGCTCTTGAAATCAGAGACGACGAAACAAAGGAGATAGGAAGACATGATGGGCGTCTCCTCGTAATGGTCTTCTATCCAGTCTTCGTCACCTTCTCTGAAATTATAGTTTCCCTAAACAAGACGACAGCTCTCCAGCTGAGTTCATGTTATTAGGAATGTCTCTGAATTATAGTTAATTTTTAGTTAATTAGTTTTTGCGAACACTGAGAAACGTAGGATTGTTTGCTGCGTCCCGCGAATTAAATGTAGGAATGAGTGCCTTGGTCACTAAGAGCTGTGTGGTCTAGTAGTGGTCTAGCTGTGTGGACATGTAATCCAAATGTCTCTGCTTCAAATGAGGTCCAGACCTTTAGTTTTGCACATTCCTCCTTTTTCGGTCAGGTTTGGTTTAAAATTTTTTAAATAATTGCATGTTTGTTCAATCATCATATTTTTGTTTAATATCTTATAGAAATTTGTGATTTTAATTGCCATTTTTCGACAACATAATTGTTATGTGTAGTTCGGAAGAAGGTTAACTGAAATTCGTCACAAATGACATTGACAACGTTTTTGCCTTTTAGGAATACCCATTTAGGAATGTCCGTTCACATCAGGCACAAATAATCAACTGATCATGTTCCGTTGTGGACAAGACATTTTTATCATGGGATGGGAACCAAATGACTGTAATTTTTAGTAATTTTGGATAAAATGAATAGTGGAATGTCTTATTGTTCTTTTTTGAAATTCAGTGGTCCTTCTTTCTCTCACTTCTTGCTACTCGGCCCTCCAAGGATTATTTCTTGCTTTGCAGACTTTTTGTTTCTTTTTCCTTTTTCTTCCTTTATTTTTCTTCCTATTTTCACTCTTTTTCTTTCTTTCTTCCCCTTCCGCCCATTTGTCTTTCTTATTCCTTTTTTTCGTTTTTTCCTTCTTTCTTTCTTTTTCTTTTTACTTTCTTCCTTCTTTACTTTTTATTTTTTCTTTCACTATCTCTTTCTGTTTCTCAGACTCAACGAAATTAATACAAGTTGTTTCTGTGTGTTTAATTGGAAGCTCAGGCAGGCAGTACATCTTACCACTTACCAGCTCTATGTCATTGCAAGATCGAAAATTCTATTATCGCTTAATGCGAGGTAGACAATAGCGAATAGACAGAAAGCAAGCACCTAAGCTTCCAAACTAAACATTTAAACATACACTTCAGTAGATTCCATGATATCCATATTGCTTAACGACTTCAGAGTATTATGTCGAACCATCGTTACTTTGAATTTCGCTTTTAAATGAGGTTCATCAAAGCAGGGAAACACTCTTCTTGCATAGGTTGACTGCAACTGCGTAGAGGCAAGCCATCTGAAACAAGAAAATGAAGCGCAAATGGTTAAATCTGAATTGTTTTACGTTATTTCGTGCCTTATACAATTGCTCCTAAATTCACAAGTTTGAACTTTTTAATAAAGCTTACGTTATTTATTTTTAGTATTTCTTGTTGTTTATTTATTAAGTTAAAAAGGACTATTTACATTTCACATAGTGCAGTACAAAACTATAGCGACGTGACATTGATAACCGTTGAAAGTGAGATACAAAAACAGTTAAAAATGTTACAAATATAATACAATAGAATGTTAGTTTAGATTACTCATATAGGGTGAAACCCATGTAACACCCGTACCAATGCGTCATAAACGTAGATAACTATCTAAGTATCTGTGTTGCAGGCCTACACGAAATCGTGCGAAATGCAACTTTTGAATAATTAGGAAAATAAATGCATTTGGTTTTCTAATGATTAAATGTCAAAATCTCTGTTATTCTTAACACAATACGGTTTTGTAGATCACTAATCATGTGAGCACAAGGCGAAAGTCACCAGCTTAAAGTAAGTTATCTATTGAGATTTTGTCAATACGACAAGTAGCTGACACGAATTTAGATAATTGTTTAGACAAGTCATCCAAGAAGTAGGGGTGGTAAACCCCCGCGACGTACACAATTGCTAACACATCAGAATAAGTTCCACCCCAACCTATTTTCATACGCTGATTGGAGTATCAGAACTTTTGCGTCTGAATAACGCAAGTGGCAAACCTTTATTTAGAAGCTTATCAAAAAGTTTATGATGGTTCACGCAATCAAACGCTTCATTGTTGTCACCTAAACATGCATATACTGGGTTACTGTTGTTCTTACAGTTGTGCAAAATTTACCCAAGTGTATATAAATACAATCCCAGTCGCATGTTGTTTTTTAAATCTTGATTTGATGATCAGAGATTACCTATAAGTGATCACATTTCATTGTGAGTAGATAAATGTGTCAGCATCAAGCTACAACTTTTTAGAAATTAAGTATTCATTACCTTCGTATATAAAGCATAAATAAGCAAATTCACAGGTAAAATCAACATTAAACTCACGAACTGCGCAAGCAACATTCGTGTTGTATATATAGAGTGTTTGTATATAAGCATCTAGCTACCATAAACTTCTCAAAAATCGTCATAGTCATCTGGTGTATGATAAGATAAATAAACATAAGATAAATAAACAACAATAATGACTAATTCGGAGATCAAATCATGACTAAAAGCCCTCAAACACACAAAAAAACGTTTATCATTATCATTGAACTCATATATATATATCAATATGAATATTGAGCGACTTACGCCATAAGAATGCGACTTTGTATACCGTCTCATAAATTCACGGGCGACGTTCCTTTAGCATAAAAATTGTCATGCGAAGTTCTTAAAAAACCTAAACTTAACATTACTATGTTCTAGCAAACAAATAATGACAAAGCGTGTTGACAAAGCGACTTAATTATTAAAGTAAAAATAACAGTCAGCACCCACTTGAGCAAAGACATTTCTTTTTTTCGGATACAACACTGTAACGTTTCGTTACAGTTAAGGTCATGCTCACGCAACAATTCACCTAAATAAAAATACAGTGTCAAAAATACAAAAATCAACATTGTGACAAGCAAAAATCGACTTAATTTTGCTTGCCGCAACGCTGGTTTTTGCATTTTTTGACACTGTATTTTCACGTTTATGTAGCGTCCACAAGAGCCAAGAAGACCACTACAAATTGACATCTTTAAGATTTTGATGTTACCGAAAAAAATATTTTTACTTTACAATCTGCGTATGTATTTATTTGTTTCCATGTTGAACTACTGAAAAAGCAGAATAAGTTAAAAGCACAAAAATCATAAGTCAGGCACCCCGCTATGAAATGGCTAACCTCAGTTTAAAGGGCCAAGTTCAATGAAGGACATGTAGCCAGTTTTGTTGTTATCGGGTACTGCAGTTTTACGGTAGCCCTCCAGCAAGTACATAATATAGAAAAATAAGCAAATAAAAAATAAATAAAATATTAGCCGACTAATTTAGGAAGTATGGCTACATCTGGAATCAACAACACTATCGTCTTCTTAAAAATTATTTTATTCACTCGGCATGTTTCTTAGTTGAGTATACTACGCTACGCAAATTTTACTGATAAATACTGAAAATACTTTTTTAAGCGTGAAAGTCTTACCGTTCTGTCCCGTCTGCAGCTATATACGAACTGCGATACAACCCATAGACGCCATCTTCCACAACCCCAGAAAAGGCAAAGTAAATTTCATAAGACGTAGATATTTCTAGGTTTTCATCCAACGTGACAATATAAAACTCCTTTACATCATTATATTCTTGACTCACTATTTCTATAGTGCCATTTGTAGCAAGATTAACTACCGACGTTCGGTCGTTGTCGATAACAATTAAGTTATTTATGGCATGAACAATGACTTTCTTTGTTGGCTCATCGCTCTTGAAGCGTATTTTTACCCACGAACCATTCGTTGTGAAATTTGTTAGATCCACTCGCAGGTAAAGTTCGTAGTAGTCGGGAATTGTAGAATTGGGCAGTCGTACATCCTTGTCTTGCGGCTGCTGGGTGGTTTCTGGAAATTCTGTTGATGCACTGGTCACGTCGGTTGTTTCAGTTTTCTCCGTTTCTTCCGTCTGAAAGGATGTTTCTGCGGTACTCCCTTGAGTAGAGGAAGGTTCAGTGGCAGGCGTCGTTGTTGGATCAGGTGCTAACTCAGTTTCGTCGCACTTTCTTGTTGTAAGTCCAACAATAAGTCCAACAAGAGCAATTGTCAACGCCACACCAATAATGGCAATAATGGCGAATTTTTTTGATATAAAAACCATTATGAAGCGCCTTTTTATTTTGATTACAAAGCGAAAAATGAGCACCAGTTTTATTGAATTTGATGCCACCAAGGTGCAGGAATACACGTAGAGCTGTTTCACTACGTTTGCTAAAGGTGGGCACTGTACGAATTTTGCACCTTTGGTAGTTTATGGATATGTATGTGCTCATAAATCATAAAACGTGTTAGACTGTGTGTTCGATTACATTTTATCAGATAATAGCATGCTCTGTCATAAATAATTTACGAATTACTGTCCAAATAAAGGAGGTAGCTTGCCAATGTAATAGTGTCTGATAACAGGAAACTAAGTACATGTCCTCATTCATTTGCAATAGCAACCTTTACTAAATACCTCTACAAAGTTGAAAAAATTAATTTACGGCGTTTTATTTTGTTTTACTAATAAAATATAATGTCATTTTCATTGTAATGATCGTTTCCACTGCCAGCCATTATCGTTATTTGTAGCATCATTGCGTCATTGTTGTTTTGTCGCCGTAGTATAGTAGCAGCTATGATAATCGTCAATAATCGCTTTTGTTGTTATCATCACCATTTTCAACGTCATTGCCACAATTATTATTGTCATTAGCAATGTCATCATCATCATCATCACCATCATCATCATCACCATCATCATCATCATCATCATCATCATCATCATCAACACCATAACCATTTTCATCATCATTATTATCGTCATCATCGTCATCATCGTCGTCATCGTCATCATCATCATCATCGTCACATTATCGTAATTATCCTCATTATCATCAGCGTTATCATCATCATCATCATCAGTTAACAAGTACTAATGATAGGAACTTTTGGTCTGAAGCCAGAAAGCTTTGACAATCTAATAAAATGGTTGTAAGTAATATTGATGGCAATATTAACCCTCAAGACATAGCTAATGATTTTGAATATGATTTCAACGAATTGTATAATACTGTTGGTGTTACCTACAATGACCTGAATAGTCTCTATGGTGATATGAAAAATCGGTCCCATAATATGTTTTATATAACTGTTAAGGAAATGTTTTTGGCGATTTCAAAATTAAAGCGTGGTAAAAGTGATGGTACAGTGTATGTTAATGATCTAATAATCTCTCTAAAAGGTGCTAAAGTTGGATACCATTTAATAAACGCATTTACTGCTGTTTTAGGTTACGCCGATGACATTACTCTTCTCGCCCCTACAGTTATTGCTTTGAAAACAATGCTTAACATGTGTGCCCAATACGCTACAGACCATGAAATGCTTTTTAATGTACAAAAATCAAAATGTGTTTTATTTCGTCGAAGTGAATCTGGACAGGCGCCCAAAATTGAAATTAATGGAATAGCACTTAAATGGTATAATGAGGTGTGATTTAGGTCACAAACTATCTTATGATTTAAATCGTAGTGTCGTAATGATTTCTTAGCTAGTGTTAATTCTATGCTTTGCTTTTTTAAATCGATAACAAATAGACATGTTTTATTGAAATTGTTTCAATCATTTTGCTGCTCATTTTACGGTTGCTCGACTTTTAACTTCTCTGACAAATGTATTCAGGGCCTACTTCAAGGGGGGGAGTGGGGATACTTCCCCGGGGCCTCACCCTCCAGGGGGCCTCACACCCAGGTAACATTTTTTTGCTTTATGCGAACATACTGCCTCCTCTCTCTCCCTCCCTCCCTCTCTCTCTCTCTCTCTCTCTCTCTCTCTCTCTCTCTCTCTCTCTCTCTCTCTCTCTCTCTCTCTCTCTCTCTCTCTCTCTCTCTCTCTCTCTCTCTCTCTCTCTCTCTCTCTCTCTCTCTCTCTTGCCGCACGCGCGCCGTTTGCCAGTATTGACATGTATTAAGGACTGGCCTTGAGAATAAAGCAGTTTTTCTTTCAATTGTTCTTTCCTTTAACAACTGTATCACTCCATATTTTTTCTTCGAAAATGCTTCTCCGGCCTTCTAGCAGTTAAAAATTTTTCTGGGCGCCAATCATGGTACCATTCCCCGGGCCTCGCTTAGGCTGAAATAGGCCCTGAATGTATTAATGTTTTAAAAGTTGAATTTAAAAAACCTTTACCTCGTGTCTTGTTGCTTCCGAAAAATCCTCACGTTTGCACGACGCCTTGCATTGCTAAAATTAAAGCTTTTATTAACCTAGCAGTCAAACGGTCGCAAACTTTGTATAGAAAGATTAATAATTCAGCAATCAGCCTATTTAGTACTATATCCATTCTAAATCAGTATTTGAGAATACCTACCCTTGGTAAAAATCGTATTTTCTCTAGGGCAATGATTTGTGAAAATGAACATTACAGTGATTCTGACATTGTTTCTTACGTATTATATTGGACTGCTCGTAATGAATTTCTCATTCCCGGCTTTACAAACGAAGAATTAATATCAATGTTACTAACCATTTTAACTAACTGAATGTGAATATTGCTTATATTTTGTTATTATTATTACGTATTATGATTTTATGCTTCCATTGATCTAACTGCATGTAAATTATATTTTATGTGCGAATAAACTTAGTAAACATAATATATATTATTTTCTTTATTTATACCTTTATTAATATCTAAAAAGCATTATCATTGTTGGTGAAAGCGTGTATTTTATAACAGTGGCTAAATAATAAGTTTTGTACTGCTTTTCACTTGTCCTAATCACTTAGTCAACACCGATGATAGATTTTGGCCCTTTGCACTTTACACTCATGAATGTATACATGAAATATTATAACGATAGATAAATAGACGTTACAGTGTGTGCTGTAAGTGGAGAAGTAAGCTTACCAAACAAAGTTATTGAAAACATTGCATAGCTTGTACAATAATGGTGTACATTTCCAAGACAGTAGCGATCATTGGTATAATCGGAATAGCACTTGCAATAAGTTTAGTGGGTATAATAGTTGGCGTAACTACTAGAAAATGCACTGAATTTGAGGCACCGCCGACAGCCCCAAGTACCACCACTCCACAGCCAGAAACAAGTTCTGCAACAACAGCAGCAAGTACAACTGAACCTACACCTACCAACAACAGCACTGATACAGAGGAACCATCTCCGGCAACAACCGCAGAACCGGACAGAGACATAAGACTGCCTACCGCGTTAGCTCCTTCTTATTACAGTCTTTACTTGAAAATTGATTTGGAACCAAACTTCTCTACTGCCGGGTCTTGGGTGACGATTACTGTCAAGTGTGTTTCTGAAACAAACAAAATTGTTCTGCATGCTTTTAAAAGTTTACTGACCATAGATCCGAGCAAGACTATTGTCCGAAAACCTCCAACAGACGAGATTACTATAAATAGTCAGGAATACATAGAAGAAAAAGAGTTTTACGTTGTCACATTAATAAATAACCTCGAGGAAAATGCTGAATACGAAATTTATTTTGAATTTAGTGGTGAGATACCAGAGACCACAAATGGTCTTTACAGGAGTTCTTATCAAGAATCAGATGGCTCCATAAAGTAAGCATAAGCATTATTTGTGATACCTTTCAAGTTTCCTGTTGTCGGTTTTTGTATTATTCGCCACATGCATCCAATCATTTTGGGCAACTTTAAAAACTGTTCAGTACCATGGTGCATGCATAGCCTGCAGTGATGTAAATTATGTAGCCAGATTAGCTGGAATAAAAGTAAAACTGTGTCTTTAAATGTCTCTGCATAAGTTTATTTATATGAATTTTCAAATGCTTTCTGGTGTAATAACTGCAAAAACAAATTGTTATAAAACCATTTTAACGTACAATTAACTTTTAAACGGACGCTACTAATGTTATTGTAAGTTCACACTACTGCGGAGGAGTTGTACAGTTTAGTGTTTAATAGATTTTAATTTTAGGTCACACTAATTCTAACTTGAAGTTGCTGATAATTATCAATTGCAGTATAAAATAAGATAGTAACTTTACTTCTAGCAGTAAGGCATCTTCAAAACGCAACAGGGTTAATACTGGCCGTACAATTCACAATAGTACGAAACCTTATTAGGGCCATGATATCCGGTTCTAACAGGCGAAGGTTGTAACTACATTTTTTAATAACCGGACGTAAAACAAAAAAATTGTTATAACCAGATTTTTATATAATCGGGTATAATGGCTCTAATGCGCTTTCGTACAATAGGCTGCAAAAATCTTCTTTTTGATCTTCATTTATGTCAGTAAACGACAAACGTCACTGAACAAAAGTGCTTTTCAAATTAAAGGAAAAGTGGAAAAAAACGTTCGAGTTCCATTTATGTTTCAAATGGAGTCAAGCTAAAAACTTTTTTCATTCTAAAAACTAGATATAAATAGAATTTGACATTGCAATGGCTTGGAAACATGAATGTAGACAACACATTAATAATGCACAAACACCAGCTATGTCCAAAAGGCTTCTGTTATTATAAATACGGAATTCTGGATTATAAACTCCGAACTTGTTGATTTGAAAATACCCACTACCTCTGCTTTACACTTTTCTATACATACATTACCTAAGGAATACAGATACGGGATATATAAAATTTGAATGTAGAAAGTGGTCAAGCAAAACTGTAGTTATTAGGCTGACTGCAGACTCCATTTTGTAATGAACAATGCTTCGGATTTCTCTCTTTTGTAGCAGTAGTTTGTCACGGTAATTCTGAGTTATCATTGTGAATTTTTGTAGCAGTGATCATATAGAATGTTATTACACAAAGCAGAGTCTGATACTTGTATGTAATATAGTGGCACAGTGGTTAGTTAGACGAGTCATGTTATAAGCTTTTAAGAAAGAAGTAATCTTAGAATTTTCTGATTGTTTCAGGTGGCTTGCTTCCACTCATTTGCAAGCACCACATGCAAGAAAAATTTTTCCAGTATTTGATGAGCCACAATTCAAAGCTGTGTTCAGCGTCACTTTGGTCCATCATAAGAACTACCACTCACTGAGTAATAACGATATCATCAGCTCAAATAATGTGTATGTTATTGGTAACCAAAAATTATTGCAAGTTACATCTTGCAAACATTAACGCTGTATCTCTTATATCTCTAATATCTCTTATCATAATCGGGTAAAAACAAAAATCATATATTTTAATGGTTGTTGTGGCTAGTTTACTTATCCTACAATTCATATTGTAGTAAAATGGATGTCTATGATATAAAGGAAAACTCAATGATGTTTCTGATTATACTTCATTTTGACCAATGACATAAAATGTACGTTTCGTTACCTGCAATAACTGCCAAAGTGTTTCTAGATGCTTCTGATAAATGCACTGATATTATTGCTGCGATAAATTTTACAAAGGCAAACTCCTCTGTGAGTGCAAAAGCTAAAATTGAAATGAAGTACTGCTGTATTATACAGGTAGTGAAATGCAAAAACTTGACACAAATTTAAAGTTCACAATTTCAAATTTCAAGTTTATCGTTTGCCTTCATTTTTCTTTTTGTTTTAGAATTGGAGACGCAGACTGGGTAGAAGATCATTATGGAGACACTCCCATCATGTCTTCGTACTTACTGTGTTTTGTTGTTTCTGAATTTCTTAGTTTAGAGGGTGCAACGCCGCGGGGAATAGAGGTAAACACAATCGTCATGGAACTGATTGCTTACACCAACTTATTGTAGTATGGCTTTTGGCCAAGAGTGTGTAATTGTCTACAGCAACTTGTTGTAATATGGCTTTTGGGTCAGAGTGTGTAGTTGTCTACACCAATTTGTTGTAGTATGGCTTTTGACTAGGAGTGTGTAGTTGTCTACACCAACTTATTGTAGCATGGCTTTTGACCAAGAGTGTGCAGTTGATGGTAATGAAAGCGTCATTGAAGCAGTAATGATTGTCGTAATGGGTATGGTTGTGCCTGTGTCGGTGTTGTGTGCTAGTGCCATTGTGTGTGGCAATGGTAAGGGTAAATCGGAGAACTTATTATAGAGATGATGATTGGGAAAAATTAATAGACAAGGACAACGCGACTTGACGACCAGCATCTTGGTGACGTCGGTATGAATTTTCTGTTCAGTTCGCCACAGTGCAACTGTGCCTGAGTTTAGCTGATTAGGAAATATGATCTAAGATCAGGTACAAAATCGTCAGATATCTCAGTTCTGTAATTTGGCTTTTGTATCCTCCTTCAAAAAGGTAAATAACTGTGAATAGCAGATTTAATTTCATAATATTTTGACAATTCTCTGTTATAGGTCAGAGCTTGGGCACGCCCAGAACTAATTGACCAAGCTGAATATGCACTGAATACCACTGCAATTATTTTGGAAGGCTTCGAGGATTACTTTGGGATTCCTTACACGAATGATTTAAACAAAACAGGCAAGAAGCTTTTCAATGATTAGTTTATACAAATCAGTACTTACTGTGACTAACCATCAAATTACTTTTGTCTTTTTATGGATAATGATAAAATTATATTTCTTTTGTTTTTCTGGGTTGCAGAACTAATAGCACTACCTGTTTTCTCCGCTGGAGCCATGGAAAACTGGGGTCTTGTGGTTTACAGGGAAGTTCGCATGTTGCATGAATCTGGAGAAACTCCAGCTGATGAAATGAAACATATTTGCAGAGTAATTGCACATGAAATTATGCATCAGGTAAGTTTATATCTGTCATAAGTTTAGTTTTTAGCCATTTACTAAGCAATTATCTCTAGTGCTGCCACTCTAAATGTTGTTGTTGTTGTTACTGCTGCTGTCGTTGTTGTTGTTGTTGTTGCTGCTGCTGTTGTTGTTTCTGCTGTTGCTGTTACTGCAGCTACTTTATGTTTATCATATACTGATGCATAGAAAACAGTTATCTTATAGTTATATTAACCGAGAATATATTATACATATTATAACATATTATGTTATATTATATTTGAAGCATTTGTTTTAGTACTTAGGAAATCTTGTTACCTGTGAATGGTGGTCACACTTGTGGCTTAATGAAGGATTCTCTAGATACCTGGAGTATGTTGGATGCGACTTCGCAGAACCAGAATGGAGGATGGTAAGCTTACAAAAGTATGCTTCTTGCTAATTTGCTTTGCACACTCCTAACACTTTTTGTCTGGTGTGCACGAATAAATTACTGAAAGCAACCAATTTGACAAACTAAAAATTCAAATTTCAATTTATTAACAGGCGGACGAAATTATTGTGGTCCACATGATGCCAAGTGCCTTCCGGTATGACGCACTGGCTACGTCACATCCAATCATCAATGACGCAGTGACAAATACAGAAGTTAGGGCTATATTTGACAGCATAACATATAACAAGGTAGACTTATGATAATTTATTAATTTTTTGCTTCAATAAGTTTTTTGGTTTTTATATTTTTTTCGTAATCTCAAGAGTCAACTTTGAATGCAGTAGCAGTGAGTGAGTGCTTTTGAAAACTGAAAAAAGCTTTTCATGTACCATTCAGCCTAAAAGTTTTCTTTAAAACTGTTTTGAAACATTTTTCGTACTTTTTGTACAAACGGATTCTCACCACTTCTGTGTATTTACTGTGGGGTTTAAGTGCAAGAGTGCGTGAACTTGTTTTTTTGGTGTTTTTATATTACATGTGTCTATAAGTGCATGCGTATGTTGGTACTATAGGAATATACTGAGATTTAAATTAAAATTTGCAAAATTTTACACAATAACTTACTAAAATTAAAGGTACAAAATTCTATTCCAAAACATATCAGCCCTCGTTGAGCTGAAATTGAATTGTAATTATCTTTAATAGGGTGGGTGCATCTTTCAAATGATCCAAGCACTGCTGGGAGAAAAGGCATGGAAGCTATCTCTGACGGTATGATAAGCATTGTTACGTCACACTAACTAAGGCAACATTATAAAAAAATTACCGATGCGCTTCTTTTAAGATGCTTATCTATGCTGACGCACTGTCTAATTCCTCTCTTTTGAAACAGTGTTCGCTTATTTATTATCTTCAACAATTTGTAAACTAATTTGTACTTTATTCATTACAGGATTATCTTAAAACATTCGCTTATGAAAACGCAGTGACAGACGACCTTTGGGACTCCATGCAAAAGGTAAAAATGGCGATGTGTTTCTCTGATGCTGTTCTGATATACAGGGACAGTGAACGCATGCAGTGCTGCTATTACATTTCTATAGGAAGTATATTAGCAGGCTACGTACGTGTTAGGTAATAATATTTTGCACTTAATTGCGTAGGTTATCGATAATGAAGGTATAGAGCTTGACGGTAAAACAATTAAAGAATTGATGGATCCCTGGACGCTGCAGATGGGCTATCCTTTGCTGAACGTGATTCGCCAATATGGGGACAGTAAAATTGTTACCATAACACAGGAACATTTTCTTTTAGACCCGACTGCAGAAGTCCCACCAAGTGACTTCAGGTAGGATATTGATTTATGTATTATAGTTATTTATTTCTTTCTTCTTGAATGAAAAATAATTGTTACCAAAAATTTGACATGTGTTACAAAAAATTGAGTTATGATGGTGTCCATAACGCCTAAATTTTTATGGAGGAAAATAAATTAATTGCTTACCGCGTACAAAGTAAGTATAAAAAACGCCATGCAAAAGTGGCATATGTGCATAGCGCTTACTGTAAAGAAAAGCCTTGAAATTCACAATGCAAAAGCGCATATTGCTCACAAAACTGAAAAATACTTAAATGTTGTTAAGTAAAACAGGTAAAATAATGCGTAATGCCCACAAAAAAGAAAAATTTACTAATTCGCTAGCAATTAATTCGAACAAGCTGGTTCTTGTCTGGGCCGATCCACCATCCAGAATTGCAGAGATCCTAAAGCCGAAAATGGGACAAGGTGTTCTGAAATCATGTAACAAATTTCTGTACTGTCCTTTCGCTAAAATCTGCTAAAGTAGTTCTCATAATTAAAACTGGACTGGAAGCAGAATCAGACATAGAACTACTTTCTGCCAGCTACTCGGGCGAAGTACAAAAGCGTGCCTGATCCGTTTTTCCACAAAATCGGATGTTGTTGGATGCAATCGGCTCGGTGTCGGAGTACGTTAGGTATTACGTTTACACGATCTTGTTTTGTCAACCAACAGTGTCAGACAGGTTGCGGGAATTCAAGCAGTTGCAATTTGAACATTGAAAAATCCGCACTGTTCGAATGCTGCATTCGTTACATTTGCTTTGCGAAGACATCCAAATGACACAATTTATTGCAATCATACTTCAGCCAGAACAGTTTTGTTTGCTGTAGTTTTGCTATAGTTGAATACTCCGGATTGCACGTAAACCTGTTTTAGTTATTCATAAAATAAGCAACATGAATAAATAAAATGTAAGTGTTGCGTTAATTGTTGTTAAATGTTAAACCCCCCTCTCTCTCTCTCTCTTTCCCTTTCTTCTTACTTTTTCTCCCCCTCATATGCTACACTACGTATTAATACATACTGCTTATTTAGATGTGTGCATAATAATAAATACTTGTAAGTTGTATTATTTACTCTATTTAGTATGCATTTTCACATTCATAATAGCCTATAGCATGCCGCGTGAAATCTCGAAGTTTCATTAATAATACAATACCAAGAAATCGGAAAACTTTTGGATGGAAAGCAGGGCATCTTCCGACTTTCATTCGACGACAAGTCGGTCGACAAGTCAGATGTTAAATTTTCCAGTTCACACGATGACCTACAAAGTCTGTCCGACTTCATCCAATTTTGTATGATCGTGTAAACGATTCATCCAACTTCGTCCGACTTCAACCTACAGTTCGATTTTGTCGGATCTTGTAAACCGGGCTTTTACTGTGTGTGTCGTCCATTCCTCTTGGCTTATCTCTCATGTTGTTGTTTTTATTGTATCAGATGTTTTTATATTAATTTATTTTATTTCACATTCATTAAAATATACATTAAAAATAAATTGTAAAACAATAAAAAAATGAATGAGGGGAGGCATTCATTGTGTAGCTACTTATCTACACAAGCGATTTATCAAAGTTCAAAGGCTATTTTTGATCTAATCTATTTTTGAAAGGTTAACCCATTTTTGCCTGTAGTGGCGAAAGCTACATCATTTACCGCCGAACCCATACTCAGTGAACTGCCTGCAGTGGTGTTGGTAACGCTGGTCATTAGAAAACGCGTATAAACGCCAGAGTTTGTCCATAAATTTATGTTAAACTTGCCATCATACTTGTCCAGGTTGTCCTACATCTGCGCTATGAGTTGCGGAACAGGTGCTGAGATGGTAAAACACGGCCTGAGTTACCTTATTTGTGCTGTTCGGTGCCCACACGCAGTAGCTTCTTAATGGATCGAGTCACTATCATGAAGAGATGGCGTGGTGGTTGGAGTGGGGATAGGGGTAAAAATAAATGGCTTTTCACCATCGTTACATTATGCACTAACTTCTATGGAAAAAACGAGCAGAACAGGCGAACCGGTAGAGATTTTATTAGTTACTGCTTACAGTTAAAGAGGACAAGGTTATTTATGTTTTCAAAATCTTTTTGCAGTTATTTATGGGAGGTACCAGTATTCTTCACCACACAGAATGATGTGAATTGGGAAAGTCCAGATATTATATGGATGCACCAACAACCAGGTATAAAAATTGTTTCATATAATATCTTTATTTTTATTTGTCTTTTGTAAAGACTCTTATTTTGTTGTTTTCTGAATTCTAAAGGGATGGTGAGTTGGTGGGCTGGCAGATACACATCAATATGTAATGAAGTGAAATAATGAATTGTCAATGACTGAATAAATAAAGATACGAATAAACAAAGAAACTGCAGAAAACAAGCAAACAGTCGAGCAAATATAGCCAAACGATTAACAGAACAAACCAATAATATGAACATTAACACGATTGATGATTAAATGCGTGAATAAATGAATGAATGATTGAATGGATGAATGGATGAGTAAACATACGGATGGATGAACAGACGAATGGACTGGTGGACAGATGGGGGCTGTTGCCTAAAAGAACGAACTAATGGATGAATAAAATAAAAGAATGAATTTGAAAACCAAATGTACGCATTTTCTTTTTCTTTTACAGAAGTCACAGCAACAATCTCAGCTGATGATAATGAATGGTTCATTGCAAATGCAGGAGTGAAGGGATTCTACAGGGTCATGTATGATGACAATAACTGGGAGTTAATAAATAAACAACTGAAAGAAGCCCATGAAGTGAGTAAAGAGAGTGTGGATAAACCGAAGTTTTAGCAACAGTAACCGTGCGTGTTCTGTTTAACACTTACTGTGCATGGTTAAAAGTTTTCAAGGCATTGTGAGTTTTAAATAATTTTACAACATTCACTTTAATTTCTAACAGGTCATCAGCGTACGAAACAGGGCCCAGTTATTTGAAGATGCTTTTGAACTGGCAAAGTAAGTCATTTTGATATTTAGACATGCACACACATGCACATTTAAGTAGAAGCTTACCTTAATTTGTCATTCATTTCTTGAATTAATTAGCATTAGATTAAATTTGACAGGATTCTAAAAATAGAACAAGTAAAAGCGCTGCAGTTATTGGAATTTCTTGACAAAGAAGTGGAATACTTGCCTTGGCACGCCGCACTAGGAAAACTGAATTATCTAGACTTAATGCTGGGGAAAACTGGCACATATGGCGCACTAAAGGTAATGAATGAAAGAACGAACGTGAGCATGAACGAACGAATAAACGAACAAACGAAAGAACGAACGAACTAATGAACGAGTGAATGAACAAATAAACAAATTGATTGAACTGATTGAATGAACATAACTGATTGAATGAATGAGTTAATGACTAGTAGAATAAAGAGGTGGGAAAATAAAGGTATAAAGGAACAAGCAGAGAAATGAATGTAAGCCTAAATCGCTCTATTTGTATGAATGAGTGAATGAATAAATTAACGAAGGATTGAAGAACGAAAAAACAAACGAACAAGCTAACTTACAAACTGATCAATGATTGGACAAACGGACGAATGAAGGAATGAGCATAAAGCGAAAAGGTGGCATAAGCTGGCTAACAATACCACAAAGAATGAACTAAGCAGTGGATGAAGAAATGGACCCGTAAATAAAAGCACTAAGAAGCAAAGCTAAACGAGAACAGAACAGAGTGGTAAAGGAAAGGGTGATAGAATAAATAAATGCGTAACAAGAGAAAAAAAACTGGTGAGCAAATAAATGAGTAATAGGTCAATATGATAAAAATGATTGGGTGAGTTATCGGTAAGGTGAATATAATAATTGTAAATTTATGTGTTGATGTTGATCTAGAAGTTTATGGTCTCTCAAACAGAAGACATGTACAACGCAATTGGCTGGGAAGAATATCCGGACAAGGAGCTTCAGAAGCGGTAAAAAATAAACCTGCAGAAATGAATATATTAATAATTTAGAAATGTTGTTTTAGTAGATAGTAGATTAGTTAATAATTAAGAGTTTGACTGGCTTTAATAAGTGCATTAACGCAACATTGGGACCGGAGTTCTATTGTCTTCTGCTCGTGAAATTTATAATCGCCACATAGGTCTACACTTGTATAACTGTCAAACACCAAATATTGTATAACTTTTAGATTACAACAAAAACTAAAACGACTAAATCTTCACCACAAAATCTCTTTATAGGGCGCAATATAAGGGGATCTTCTGGAGGACAAAACTTTCTGCAAATTAAGCTTTCAGTATCATTTCAAGATTAAAGGTTTGTATTTTTTGCTTCAGATCTAATATACTTCTAAGCCGTTTTTTGCAGGTTGTTTCAAGTTGACATTACAGCAGCAGCTTGCAAATACGGAAACTCCGATTGCGAAGGAGCAGCACTGGCGCAATTTCAAGAGTGGATGGATACAGGAGAGAATAAGTAAATTATTATTTTTTAGTTTTATTGATTTAAGATGAGAGCAGAAGTAAGCCGTTTTTGTAGCTCACCATTAAATTTTTGCTATCTGCCATTTTTTCAATCGTAATAGATATTATGAGAAAAGATAAAACGTGAATCAAGGAAAATTGTTTAAAATGAAAAAAAATGCATAAGTAAGTAAGTAAGCAATTTGTTTTCATTATAGCATAATACACACAATGAAATTTTTGTTATATTACATACTGCAATAACTTATGGAAACAACAAGGAGATTAACACAAATAATTCAATCAGTTGTACAGTGACATAGAGAATTAAAATTGGAGATTTACTGAAATTTACTGTTGATGGCGCGAATTGCAACGGGATAGAAAGAATTTAAAGTTCTCGTGGTTTTAGCGTTAATTGAGCGGAATCTACGACCAAAGGGGAGCATTTCAAAATATTTATTACCCGGCTGGAATTCATCTTTCATGACAACTTGCGCTCTCTTTGCGACCCTAGTTGCATACAAATATGCCATAGATTGCTGTTCAACTCCTATAATTTTTGAGGCGGATTTAACAACTTGAACAAGAGCATTGCGATCTCCCTGCGTGGTAAACACATAATTATGAATGTCGTATATATCAACGTAAATTAATTAATTAGTCAATTATTGTTCACTACTATATGGTTTGTTAGTGTTTGAGATTCTTAAGCAGAACAGCAAACACGGAGAAATTGTTTTTATCATGAAGAATTATATTAACTTGGAAATTCAATGATATATTGAGGAGATTGACCGTGTGATAGATCGAGTGCCTTCAAGGCACAAGTTTCAATTTTTTTTCTTTCCACAACATACTTACGATACGCAGTGGCCGAAAATCATGTTCGTGATAATGAGGTTTTTTTTTGGGGGGGGGGGCTATTTTGGGGCACATTTCCTGAAAGTCCCGCTCTCATGACAAACGGGTAGCCATTTGTGGAATGCCACAATCGTACCTACGATGTGCAGTAGTCGAAAATCATGTTCGTTATGACGAGGATTTAGGCAATTTTGGGCTACCTATTTTAGGGCGTACCCACTAAAAGCCCTGCTCCTGTGACAAATGGGTTGTTATTTGTGGAATGCCACAATCATACCTACGATATGCAGGTGACTCCAAAATCGGGGATATTTCGTCTCGGGGTCTTGGACTATAAGAGTGTCAGAGCGATTAAACATATTATTAGTAATAGCAGAGTTGTCAAAAAATCGGATATAAAACAGTATTTCCTGTTTTGTTTCAAAATTTTTTAAACATTTTGAAACGAAATGTATCTTGCTAGCCACTAGAACTTTCAAATCATTTTTTCAACACCAGTAACTATTTTCAGCACATTAGAGTATGGATCTTTTCAAAAGTAATTTCCATACATTCAATCTTGAAGAAGTGCTTGAAGAACTTACAATCCATAATGACGTACTATAGTGACTAATACTACTAAAATATTTAAAGCAATTTACAAGACTAATGAGACTTTTGCAGCATAGCTGTTGACCGGCAAACCAGTGTCTACTGCACAGCTATAGCAAAGGGTGACCACGAACAATGGGAATTTGCATGGGATCAGTTTATTCACACGAGCGATCCAGCTGATGAGACAAAGCTGTTGGAAGCCATGGCATGTTCCAGACAAACGTCGATTTTACAAATGTATGGACTGCTCTAGTATTGTTCTTTTCGGACTCATTTTTTGTTATTTAGTGAGTTAGTAAGGTTTTTTTTTACTTTGCTTTCTATCAAGAACTTCTTGGGCTGTTGAGCTTTCGTTCAAATTGTCGATATGTTTTAAACCTTCGTTTTTTATTTTCCGAAAAGTTATAGAATAAATATCTTGCACATTGTCAGGTACTTGGAACGTGTGCTCGATGGACAAATTAAATCTACTGATGGTGACAAAGTTATTAATTACGTGGGTCTTAATGTTGCTGGTAATTATCTGGTGTGGGACTTCATAAGAAGACACTGGGATTATTTGTATGAGACCTACAGAGGCAGCACCAGTGCCATGGATCGAATAGTGAGAGGAGCAACTGATAGATTTAGTACTGAATACGATCTTAGTCAGGTAAAATTACAAAATATTGCTTGACCCAGTTAAGAACTTTTTGATTCATTTGTGCACTCCTTCCTTTCACTCTTTTTCTTTCACTCTATTTCATTCACCTTTGCCTTTTCACTCGTTAATTTCTCATTAATTGCCTAGCTAGTTCATTTATTTCTTTTTTTCGGGTTTTGGTTTGTAATAAGTTGATGTGTTTATATATTTTATGAGTCTATTAGTTCCTGTTTTTATTTATTTGCACGTTTATTCGTTTGTTTGTTCATTTTTGTCTCTCTGTTTTTTCGTTTATTTGTTCATTCACTCCCAAGTTATCATGAGCTTATATAGTGGTGTGCATGTGTGTGTGCGCGTGTGCGTGCGTACGTGCGTGAGTGCGCGCGCTCGCGCGCGTGTGTGTGCTGATTGCTTTATATTTTCCTTCATTAATTACAACATGTAAAGCTATCACTTTATTTTTCGTTATACATACTTCATTACTTGTTATATTCATCACAAATATACGTCCAATTCTCTTTTTCATTTAACTGCTCAACAGGTTGAGGCTTTTAGGGCAACGATTGCGGATCGCGGAGGAAACATGGCCTACTGGACAGGAGCTGTTGAAAACATTCACACGAATATTCTCTGGAGAGCTGAGAATGATGAAACCATAAAAGAGTGGTTAGAATCCATGAACACACGAGCAACTTAAACCCGCATATCTCCAAAAACCAAACTAAAATTTTACACGGATAGTTAGTCTACACTGTAAATGCTGTATTAAAAACATCCAGTAAACACACAAAAACATATTAATTTATTGTCATAAACGTGTAATTAAAGCATGGGAACTGTGTGTTATTTGCAGTCACAAGGGACGCGCATGCATATAATGCAAAAGTATGTATCATTTTAATTTGAGCTACTTATAATACACAAGTATAGCCCCCTGTAGTAGGATTTCTAAGATGCGTTAACAGCTTCCTCGTGTTACATATCACAGGTAAATCGTTGTTGTATTTGCACACTACATTGTATCATATTATATCAACATAGTTTATTGTAAATGACTGATTGTTAAGCAAAGCAAAGTCGCCATTGGTGTCATTAAAATGATCTCAGTATCTCAGTATCAATGAAAACGATGATGATTGAAAGTCAATAATAAATATATACTTAACTAATTGAAGTATTTAAAGTTTTACTCTATAATCATCTATTGTTTTTCCTTGCTATTGTGACGTCTTTGTTCCACTGTTCTTCATTACAGCTTGTTAAATCAATTTTATTCGCAACATGTTTGTTTTGTCAATTGTTTTTTTTATTTAGGCTTATATTTTATATTCTAAATCGTGAGTATATTGTCTGATGCTAGTCTTACTCTCTTCCTAGGACTTATAGGAGTTACAGAGAGCTCAGCTTTAAAAAAGATTTTACGTTACTCCCCCGTTCGTGAATGAGAGCTTCTGCAGCGTGTTTTATTCCATGACGAAAAAAGTTAGCCATCCACCCTTTTGAGCTTTTTCATTATCCTAACATATAAAAGTGTTAACCAGAAAGCGTAATACACAGAGAAATGGTCAACTGAGCAATTTGCAATTTGGGTATATTAGTAAACCGAGAGGTGACCATTAAGTAAAATATGTTTCTGCAGTTTCTTTTTTCTGCCATAGTGTCGTTGAATATTTTTCTCGTTTTGGAATGATTTTGTGACTCCGATGTACGTGCACTAAAACGTAATTAAGACATTTCTATCAATTCAGTATCTCATGTTAATAGATTGTGTTTATAGTAGATTCCGGCCCCACTACACAACACATATGAAAATTTCGTTACCTTTATCAAAAATGTTAATAAGAGTTAGCTGAACCCATTCTATTTCACTTTGCATAGGGTGTCTTCAATGTAATATTTCAAACAACTTAGGCAGTCTAGAAATAATTAATTATAAAAACATTAACATAACTATCACACTAATTCTCTACTTAAAACACGCTACTGCTCAGATGATAATTTTTCAACGGGAAAATATAAATAACTTTGTCCGGATTATTTCTAATTATAAAATTCTTTATTCCAGTTTGTGCTCCTTTTTCTGCTGTACTTCCTTGTATTTGTTTACAAGAGACCTTGAATTCTCCTTTGTAACTGTGATGAAGATGTGCATGAAATCGAAGTCAGTGTATATCAAAACCATATGAAATCAACAGCATGAAGAAATATTGTACATAATGTAATGTAAATAATATTATAGATCAATTTTTTAATTTCCCGAAGTTTTACACGTTTTATTTAAAATACTTCCGCAGTTAGTAAAGCAAATTTAGAATAAACTTTATGCTATACTTGTTTTTTGAAATTTCACTTTAATTGGTGTTTTGGAGCATTGACTTCTGATGTTTGGCTGTTGAATCGCTACTCCCTTATTGCGCAAGAGCTGTCTTGTAGTTTGGTCAACGTACAATTGCTATATCAATGAGTCTATATGATTTTATTGACTATAACGATAATTACCTGCTTAATCATTAAAGATCACTTATTACTTCTTTGACCTGCTACACTCAGAAACCCTAGGCGAAGTGAAATAGGTCAATAGGAATCTTATCTTCATCTCCCAGTAGACGCCACCTGACTGTTGCATTGAATTATTCCTTTTGATGTTTCCGTAAATTAAAGTAATGCGAACCGATTAAATTTTCGCCTTTTTGGCCAAGAGTCAGAAAGACAGCAGATGCACGCACGCACGCACACACGCACGCACGCACGCGCGCACGCACGCACGCACACACACACACACACACACACAGACTATATAGTAGAGCAAATCGTAGTTTGTAGACTATGTAGTTTGTAGACATTGCTCTGGCCACCTTTTTTTCCATATTTTTTTAATGCTTGTATCTTTCAGATGTGATATCAAGCATATTTTCTTCATACATAGTAGGAAGCCATTAACGTCTTTACTTGTCTTTGAAAAATTAGCCATCAGAATATAATAAATATTAATCATATTTAGATGGTTAGATACGTGGACAATCTGCGGTTGTTGATGATAAAAACAATATCCAAAGCTCCAAGATATTTACTTTTTTGCACTTGGTTTCGATGTTACGTGGCATTCTGATTTAATTTTGTTAGTTAAAATATAATAGCGTGATAGATGCCAACGCCCCACAGCTTATCATCCTTTGTAGTTGCTACGCAACAATTACAGAATGTATGACGCTCTGAGACCCTAGTGACGCTGTTATAAATGTGACTATATTCTTATATATGTTTAGTTATTTAGAGCGTAAGATGAAGTTGGAAACTGTATCCTGTGTATACCTAACATTTATTTGGTTAATGTCTATGATTGTGCTAAGTGAAACAACGATACTGGGAAAATTAGGCAAATTCTACACAAGAAATTCTCAGTCGTCACCAACTACAACTCTTCCTATGCAAGAGGGCGTAAAAAACGCCATCGATCGTAGAAGGTCTATACGTGGGATTAATTCTTCACTTCATTCGTTGGTAAAGCGAAGTAGTAGAAGTAATGAAGATGATTCTGATACAAGAAGTAAGAGCTGAGTTATTATTATATGGTTTTTATCACCATACTGCGCCAGATTCACTATTAAATAAGGAGTAATTGTGGGAAAATGTGAACCAACCTAAATATCTTGTTCAGGAGCAAAGGCATGTGAATCTTTTAAGTCATCACAATATTATGCAGTGTTGTGAATAATAATAAACAGTGCACAATAATTAGTTTGTATCGTGTTCCATGGACATGGAGGCTCTCAGTAATAATGAACAAATAAAATATATAAACCTGACAAAGCTAAAACGAGGAATTGGACTGAATGAAAGCAGTAACTTACTTGTGGGAGTAAACTGGATAAAGAACCTAGTAATTTGACAAAGTGATGAAATCTTAAGGCTAGTGGATTAAGAAAGACTAAAACATGAACCACTGACGAAGAAAACGACTATGTCCTTATTAGATTAGATTTGGTATAATTATCCAACACAATTTTTCTTGTAGTACATAAAACTCATTTTTTATTTGTCTTAATATCATTTAAGTTAAAAATATTAAATTTAGTTTACTTAGTGTTTTCATTTGAATGATCATGGCAGTTTTGATTTGTTATAATACGTACTTCTCTAGTGTAACACTTTTGGTCCAATATCTGAAGTAGCTCAAGGGTGGCATGTTCTTAAAGAGGACCATCAGGACATGAGAAAACCACTGAGAAAAAACCTACACGGAAAATGCAAGGTTCACCCCTCCGGCTACCGGACTGTGGTAGATAAAACCATCCAGACATGGTTTTCTTGGCAGCTACCCATTTATTTACTACTCAAGGTCGACTTTGCTAAACTTTTGTAGCCAAGTAAACTCCACAACACTTTAGTAATATCTCCCGCCAGTTATCGAGGTCAATAATTTAACTATGAAGCCATGTTTTGCGAAGCATTATTACAGAAAATTTGCTCGACTTCATCACTGTCTATTATTTTTACCATGTCGCCAATACATCTTTCACTATCATGATCGTCATTTTTAGGGTCGCCAGCAAGAGTGGTAGAAAGTCAAATATGTAGTACTGGCATTCTCCTTTCTCTGTCATTGATTGCTGTGGCAGTTTGTGCGCTGGGATATGCTTGCGCTAAGTATGTCTATATTTTGATTATTATTATTATAGTACATCTGATTGGTTGGTTATTATTTAAAAAAATAGTTGAGCATATATATGGTGGTGCAAAAAATGTGCCGAAGTTTGGATCGGGATATTATAAGAAGAAAATAACGGATTCGCTTGAAAATTGCCACACGTATGTTACAGACGTTTATGTATGAATACAGAAGTTTAACTCAACAAGTAACAAAAATAAATGCCGGAAAAATTGTCACTATTGTTAAAATTTACAGCAAGTGCTCTATGTGGCCACCATTTTCGGTGCAATCTAGACAAAGTCATTTCTTCCAACAGCAGCTGACGTAGCTTCGCACTTGAATAATGATATTTAGCACTCAGTCCATAGCACTCATACGATTCTGGGTATTTACATGTATACATATGTATGTATAACACAATCTACTACTGTGACTGTTGAATGGGTTGTGTGACGAGTCCAGAACCAGTTCATTATCTGCTATTATCGTTCAAGATGTGACACCGCAGCAGAGATATCTGAGCTACGTTTAAATGCTTGGACATCCTTCTTTGAAGAGGTAAATAGCGAGGGAAGCAGAATAGTAGATTAGACTGCTCAAAAGCTAACCCATTCAAGTACAAGACTGCTCAAGTAAACAAAAATTAAAACGTGTTAGCTAATTTAACAAAAATGGTAGGAATAGTACTGTTGCGTCGATAGGAATGTTTTCAACTTTTGGGTGTTTTTATATCTTTTTAGATTCGGTGATTAGGCATTATTAATTTTTACTCCAGCGACTTGAAGTAAATGACATTATGAAATGCTACGACATTCTAAGTGGCAAAGCAGAACAGAACAGTGTTATGCCTATAGCAACAAAATATTCTTCATCATAGTCTAGTAATATGATTTTCTATTCTATCTTGCCACTCAGAATGTTGTAACATTTCAAGCTGTCGTTTTCACTAAACAATTTTTATTTTCACTGAGAAGGGCTGAAGAACAACCAAACTTATTATGCATATATAAAAAACGGGCGAAATAATAATAAAGATTTTTATCATTTAAGTAATACATCCTAATTAGTGTTACGGTTTTTTCAGACTTCATGTCTGGATCACCGTTTTACATCACGGCACAGTAGATACTTCGACGCGGGGAGTACAAACCGAAAAACGAGGTAAAGCAGATAGAAAAATGCATAACAACAATAATGAATTAATGAGAAGTAGGCCTAGTCACCTTCTTTCCCATCTTTCCTTTTCCCTTCATTTTACCGTTACCTTTACCGTTACCTACGGAGACAAACAATTGCTCTTAGAACTCTATAAAGTAAAAGTAACCAAAGTACAGTTTTGGCTACAATTATTTTTGAACTAGGCCAATAGCGTAATATTAAGTCAAATTGCTTATATTTTGTTTCAGGACAAGTATTTGATTATGGACGTTACCCTCATCGCGGATGCAGCTATGCTAGCAGCATATACTAACTGCGCATGAATTCTTAATAATAATCCGTAATCATCAGATTCGCTTCATTAATAAATTCATAATTATGCTGTTATATGAAGTTCAAAATAAACACTTTCATGAATAAACACGTTCATACATTCTTTCTCTTCTACCTCTTCTTTCCGGAGTTTGAAGAAACTGTGAAAATAATAACCGCTGCAAAAGGTTTATAAACGCAACTTTAAGCTCACTTATAACTCACTTTATTTGTATAAAATTAATTAAGAGCATAAAGTTGATCCTAACAGATCAATAAATTATTATAGGCTGTATCGTACTGTGCTAATTTCACTGATGAGGAGTAGTACACTTACTAGCAGCAGAAAGGCAGCAAGAAATTGTGTGATTGACATCTGCGAATTGGCTTCCGTTAATAATTAATTGTTCGTTTGTGAACTTGAAACGGCTCAAGTTGAAATGATACAGATTTTTGCACTTATGAGCTCACGTTTTTTGAAAACAGAGAGCACTAATCTCATTTTTATTTTTATTTTTATGCGTTTCTCGAATGCATACCGAACGCTTTTAACGTACAGTAAATGCAGTAGGACCTGCGTGATTCAAATTATAATCTGGTTTCTACAAATACGCGGGTCGAAGTTATTAATTTATCCAGGGATTCTAACCACTTTTTATGGTTTCATTATTCGCGGTTTTTCAGAGAATGGTGGCGTGGATGGTTTCAACACCTCTTGCCCAAGAGGGTCATATTTCTTCTACGATCTATATTTGCCCCAAAAGCCGCCACCTGTTCAACAGTTAAAGCAAAACAGGGCGATTTTTCATAGCCTACCCTTTTCAAAGTACGGTAAAATGTATACAAGGTAATGTTATACACCTATAATAATGCCAAAGCATTTCTGATAATTAAATAATAGGTTAAAAACTTAATTAGCGGCGAGTGATGACGTCACAAACGAATACAATTTTCAGCAGCACAAACATTCCACGAGCGTGTTGAACGTGTTTGCGAAAGCGAAAATTTAAGTACTATACTACTGTAAGAGACTCAGCGTAAAAACTTAGCAAATTTTAAGATACAAATTAAAATTTAAATCTCCCGCTGTGCTCACGAATGAGATCTTGAACGTGTGTATTACGTCACAAACGAACAGGTCTGAACTGATAGGATACAGCACCTGTTTTTCATGCATCGCGTTTCCGAAATGCAGGCGCTAGTGCCAATTTAACTAACGAATGGCGAAATGTATGTAACAGAGAAGAACTAGCTTCGGGTAACACGAAATTACTTTTGTGTGGTAATAATTCTTTAACGCAAGCCGTTCTTTAAAAATAGTATATTCCTTTTCAATATTTTAAAGAGCAAATTGTTTTGACCTACAGTTTAGGATTGGGTCCGATTTTCCTTTAACTAAAAAAGATAGTTGAGTTTTATTCGTAATGAGCATTAAAATAATGACGTAGGTATAATATAATGTAAAATAACATAACAGTCTTTCTAGACTGCACGTCACAATTGACAGAGCGGTGAGATCGGTAAACAAATAAGCACTGTAAACAAATAAATAAGTAAAAAATCAGACAACAAAGAACTTATTAAATACATAAGTAATACATTGAACCCGAGTTGCGCTTACTATGTGACAATTCCTTGAGGCCAAAAGCAAACGCTGTGTAAGTGCAAGCCTACACAATGCATTACACTACTTGGCGCGGTGTTTCACTGAATTTATTGGTGACATTGATAGTGTTTCGAAAAGAGGAGTCAAAAAGGGAATGCATAAGTCAATTTATTTTCCCACCTGAAGTTACTTGCCGCCTTAGGCGCTATGTCTGCAGTGAGATCTAATAGAAAGTATTCCTGTGTGCGGCGCGTACAAGACGAGCGACTTTTCTCGCCAAGTATCGCATGCGTGTTCAGAGACCTCAGACTAGAGAGCAAAGCTTGCTTCGAGTTTGCATTTCCAATAGTAACTCGCGTCAAAAACTCGCGAGTCTGAACGCGTTGTTATGGTAACGATGCTGGCAAGTCACGTTGAGAGCAAAGGATAGCCTAACAGCAATATCCATAAATGCATCAATTCTTATATAGTTTTCCATCAAGTATTATAGCTTCATTTTTATAGCCTATGTAGTTAAATACGAAATTTGCTCATTACGACAGGTTTTCTAAATTGTAAGTGGAGTTTATCAATCAATTTTGCATGAAGAACGGAAAGCGTTCAAATTCTATTAAAACTGTACACAAGATAAAATTATGTCGAATTATGGATTCTTTTATGGAATTTTAATGCAGCTGATGTGCACCGTAATTGCATCATTGCATGACTGATCATAAAATATTCTAATTCCAGTTTCGAATGTCCCAGGCTACATTCTATATGTAAACATTGTTTATGGTGCATGTAGTGTTGTGAACACAGGTGTAGTCGACATCTTCAGACTAACAAAACTGAAAAGCAAGGTGTGATATTTTTAGCAACAGAAGCCTTTGGAAAGAGTGAAATGATTATTTAATTATAACATTCCATTTGTACTTACGTTTCTAATACGAGCATTGCAATGGCAAATCTTGTTTTCAGATTTTGTTGTCAGAATGAAAAAAGCTGCTAACTTGATTTCAGGTATAAAATGCGAACTATATTTCAGTCGATTCCATAGGGACTGGACTCATATGGTGCATTTAAACAGATTTAGATTGTGCTTTTATACAATGACATTTTGGCGTTTGTTGAAACAAATGCAGAGTAGAAATAAGCTACATACTTTTGCAGACTGGCGTTGTGTATGGAAACGTTTTGTACGTGTACGAGGAATTTAATTTCTCGCTGACTGATAGACATCGTACACGAATGTTATGCAACAGTGAGAATTTTATAGCGAAATTAATCCATTTAAAAGTTAAACTTCGTATTAATTTATTGCGTAGTTATTACACAATTGGAGATTCTAGTAATTGGTTTCTGGAAATAGGATTGTATGTAAACTGCTACAGAGCCATTGGAATGCATAGTTTAGCGTTTGTTCCACTCATCTGATCTTGCTACAAAATTTACATCACTACGTGCCGTCCGTACGTGTTACTATTGAACAGTTTTTTAAGTTTAAATGGGGTAAATCTGAACATTTTACAACAACCAAACTGCAGTTTTGTCATTACAAAAATTATGTCATTCCTAGTTTGCTTTATTGTAACCTATCACCAGAGATATCCATGCACCCTCTTCAAGCTAATTCGCTAATTAGACTGTCAAATCCCTACCAAGACTGTCAAATCCTTTTTCAGCACAGTTGTGTTCTGAGTTTTTTTAAATGCTCACGAATGTAATTGCATGCAATTGAGCCGTACCGTAGCTGTAGTGCTGCGGTCAACAGTAATAGTATGGTCATAGAACATGGAAACAGACAATTAAAATAAGTTGGTGCTGTACTGGTGATAGAGATGGAGCATGACGCGAATTAGAGGTGACGTGGAATGGAATGCTATAGATTTGCATATTTTGCAACTTCGAGATTAATTGGTTGTTGATTTTTCACTAAAGGGCATAATCTAGAAGTGCACGTTAGAGGAAAACCACGTACTCAATTAAGGACATTAATTACAAAGATCGATAGGTGCAACTCAGATGTTGTTGCAATATGCTATGAAATGCAAAACTTCAGGTCAAAATTGAATTCACAAGTCACGCAATGGACTGAAAACATTCAGGGCACGGCAAAAACTGTGACTCAATGCTGCAACGAGTGGTTAGTTTTGCTCTTTACCTAAGACAAGGATTACACTGCACAGATTATTGTAAAGTATTCACTATAATTACATTTCATGTAGTGTAATGTTAAATAAGTAATTTCACAAAAATTAATTTCATTAATAAATTAACAATCAGTTTAAATTAAATATTAACTGGCATTGGTGTTTCCTGGATGTGAATTCTTTTTCTCAACGAAGTAAAATGAATGAAACTTCCGGAGCAAGTATTGACCCAGCGGTCATCTATCCCTTCACCAGCTTGCCTCGGAGTTGCTCAATTCCGCGGCTATGCACACACCGTGACCACTCGACTTCTTCCTTATTTATAAAAGCGGCATTAATGGACTGTGTCTGAGTCTGGGAAAACTGACTTCCGAATGCAGATTAAAATATGTGACATATTCTTCATTCATTCAGAGGTCGCTGCAACTTATCCTCCTTGGTCGTTGAACCGATTCGCATAATTTGTCCTTTCTCGTCTGCTTTCCGAATCTACACCCTGTTCATTTGCAAATGTTGGCCTACTTCCAGATGAATCGCATTCGCGCAACAATTAGGTTTTATCGGCAGCACGTCTACGCGTCTGATGAGTGCTGAGCTTGTTAGCGAAGCCATGTCGAGCTTTGGTAATTAATCAGTGACAAGGTGACATAATCAGAACAGGAAATGCGGTGACGGATTGGCTTCACGCGGCGAATATTCCAACAAAGTATTTGTATTCCATAATGTCATTGGCGACATAAAATGCGTTCAAAGAGCGTTAATATATTGTAGCGCAGGCGCTTGGGCGGCCCACTCTGCACAACCTCTACCTTTATTTCAAAGTATAGCATGGTTACCAAACTAGTGTTGCATATCACCCCTGAAAATACCGGTAGTTCAAACCTAAGTCTTCTAAATTATTCTTATTGGTTAAATCTTCACACCTTTTGCTTTTAACCAATCAGGTTTCATTTCGGCTCTATTTCTGACATGTACTCTGGTTTGGGGTAGGTTATAAAAGGAGGGTGGAAACCTGCTGTACATTGGAGCTACAGTGGTAATGGGGTTGGGCAGAGTTGGTGGTTCTGGTGCTTGTGTTTCTTCCGTCAGGCTTAGAGCTGTCCTACTACCCGCTATATGGCAAGTTAGGTATTAGTCTATCCACTTTATTACTTTGTTCTGTTTGTCTTTAATTTGTTTAAAATCTTGTCATAGTTATCTTTAGGCCGTGTAATATTTAAATTTCTTTCCAGTTAAATCTTCAGCGTTATTAAATTCAGTTTTGTTTAATTGTGGTTATGTGGAAATGATTATTAGGCTGCTCCGCCTCCGCACCTGCAGGCCCGACCCCCCCCCCCCCCCCCCGGGTGTCGAGGAGCCACCAGCAGTTCAAATATGAAACATCTCTAATGGGTGTTTACTGGCCTACGTAACTTTCATAGTACACTGTTTACTTGTCTGTACACCTGTACAGCCTTTTTTTATAGCAAACTAGCTGAATCACCTGCGCCGTGGTTGTTATTTTGCATGCAATTTGTAACGATTCGGTTTCACTAATTATAGTCAATTTGTAAAATATTTGGAAAAATTCTGCACTTCTGTCTGGCTAAAATGGTTGTTTGGGGAATTTTTTATAAAAAAAGAGAAAATCCGAGGCTTTCGTTTGCAAAAAGCATTCAATATTAATTTGAAGGAACTCAGTAGTTTGATAGGTTTATTAAAAAACAAAGAACATAAAACAAGCATAAACAAAAAAACCAACAACAGATTTTAGAAGTCAGGTTACCTGATTAACACAATAATTTCTTGTGGTAAAGCATTAAATATTAAATATTATTTACTTACGTTATAAAATTCATTATTTACATAATTACATTTATTTTTCTTTTGCCTTATGTTTACATAGGCACAAGTAATAATGCATCTGCCTTCTAGCCTTAGGCTATACACGAGCATGATTATTATTTGAGCAACTACCTGAGCGTCGCCTATTACGCAAAATATTTAATTCCTGTAAACTTATAAAACAGAACAATCTTCGCAAGGCCAATCGGAAGTCCACATACATCCACGCATATATGACCGGATTCATGGTGCTGTTAGCCAGCAATAGCACATCCACCGTAGAAGCCAGATAGCAAAAGGAGCAATCTTCGTCGTAATTTTTTATTCCATTCATCGCCAGGTAAGTATAGAACAAATAAAATGGAGTTAAGCATAAAAGCACACCACCGAACACGAGCAAAAACACCTTGGCAGTCCTCAGCGCGGCCTTGACCTTGTACGCCTCGTTTTTTAGGACCGGGTCATGTTGAGATTCGGTAATTTGCTTCCGCTGTCGAACAATGGCCAGGAATATTCGTGCGTACATGAAAATCATCACTGCCAGAATCAAGAAGTACTGCATGCATTGGGCGAGGAAGTGGTACTTGTTGAGGAAGACTTCGATGACGCAGTGAGGGTCGTGATTATGCCAAAGAATCATGGGAACGAAGCTAAACGTCACGCTCCATACCCATGTGACGGCAATGAAGGTGTTGGCGCGTCTGCTCGTTACCATGGACGTATACCTCAATGGAAAGATGACTGCTACGTAACGGTCGAGAGTTACGCCGAGCAGGTTGGTGACAGAAGCCATCAACGTCATGTCAACCACACCACTCCGCAGAAAGCAAAATGCTTCCCTGTAAAAAATTATAACATTTTTTGTAGCGTAATTAGTACCAGATAATTTTGTCAGATACTGCAAATCTGTAATCACAATTAATCATGAAAAAACAATGCTCCAGAATTAGAAAACTTAATTAGAATTTCAGAGAATATGTTGTTGAGCAAAGAGCGGTAGTAAATACTCGCTCTTGGGGCACCTGACTGTGTCGTTTTGTTTCAAATGGAAAGCTGAAAAAGAGCATCCTGCTCCATCACTCCGTTACTATAATACATTATCCATATCGTCATCATCTTTACTGTATTCATTATCCATTCTTTTACATCAGTGTAACTAGGTCGCATGCCACACAATTAGTTTTACATATTACAAGATACACAACTGTCCACTTTACGTGTTTATGTGTCTGGTTTAGTGACTGTTGCATCTTTGACTGGAGTGAGTCAAGTGCTCACAGTGCTTGCTTGACCACGAGTGTTAAGTAGTGCCAAGCTTTGTTAATAAATGGATGAGTGACCATCAGCAATATCACTTCCATGTGATTTCATCTGCTATACCGTCTCCAGCTATTTACCTTGTTGAAAAAACTATACGTCCAACATGAATAAGACACCTCTAACGGATATAAAAGAGACACCGCTTACAGACATAAATACGACACTTCCAATGACTCATTGGCTCATCTCCATGTATTATCTGTGATAATTATCCAGATTTCGGTGTCACTACAGCCTTTGTAATGTCTCGTGACTACTCTCGTCTTAAGATTGTTTCTCAGACAATATTTCAGACAGGCAGTTCTCAGACTAGAAATGCATATGTATTTTAGTTACTTATATTCTTCAACATAAGCTTATAATTTATGGTGAACCCACAATTACATTATGGTTTTTGGATCAAACTGTCCGGTAAGCCTGAAAAAATCTGTGGCAGTTTATTATTGCATAATATGATATGCATTATAAAAGCTATACCATTTTGCTTAATATAATGCGCTTAACAGAGCTTACGCAAAATGAATTTTTAGGAACGGATTTAAAAAGTTGTCTCAAACTTAATCTTTCGCCACACTTTTCAAAATAAGAAATCATTCATTTAGGGCAAAATTAAATAGCCTAACTTGCTTTATTGTAGATCTACATTACAAACTTATACTGTTTACTGTTGTAGACATACTTTACTGTAAATTTATACTATATTAGATTGTTTTGCACTGATCTGCGTTTCCATAATGCTGCTTGGCTGCTGAGTTAATGGCATACAAAACCTTCGAAGCCACAACTTATATAAATGTCTGCATAACTTCACCAAGAATTGCTTATCAAAATCGAGATAAAAGCTCCCCCAAAACTTAAAAAACTTTAAATGATATCACGAACCTTTTTTGCATTACATTATTACTACAATTTCTCATCGACCATAAACCCCCGTGAATTTGTGAACGTAAACTTACAGGACAAAGCCGACCATCGGCACGTCGATCATGTAATTGAAGAGTCAGAGGCCGTTTTTAGGAGCAACATTACTGATCATTTATCACTCTAGACTAGGTTAATCGCTGCTTAAATATAGCTTGGAATGACATGTACAAATGAAGACAAGCGAGGAGAGCTTCGTGTCCTGGCTGGTTGCATCAAAGACTCGGTATCGTTTCCATTATAAAACGCATTAAAGACGAAACTTAGGTTTGTTTAAGTGTTGTCGACGTCAACAAGCAACAGTATTTTTTGTATGAGTACACGAACAGTTAACTATAAAATTAAAATATCAATAAAATACCAGCCGATTTAGAAAACAGATCTCAGAAGCCGCTTTAGTCGTTGGACCTAGCACGCATTTGTAGCACGACGCCAGTCATAAGCGTACAGGAGGAAGTTCACAAGGGGTGGGGTGGGGTGGGGGTAGGGAGGGGGGTTAGAAAGAATTTGCACTGAACATTTTCTAAGGTGTCCTAGTCCCTGACTTGAGTGATTTTCAAATAAATGCAAACAACGGTTCACATAATTATGTGGGACATAGACTAACAAAAGTGTCTAAAAATAAAATAATTACACGTACAGGCCTATATGTTTAAGCTTGTTTATACTTATACGTATTTGTACTCGGTATAACATATAGCCTACAGTGTGTCAGGAAATGATAGTACTGCTATACATAAAAATAATCACAAGTAGATGTAAACGTATTATTAAACGTTTTAATCAAAGTTCTTTTCAGTCTTTATTGTTAGACATCAAAAACTAGCAAAGGGAAAATAAAATGAGTAATGACACCATTCCCATTGAAAAACCAACGTGACTCATACCTCTATTCATTTGTGGTCTTTTAGCGCTATATATATATATATATTAATTCTTTATTTGTCATAAAAACGGTTCCCTCATTATAATAAAATTGAGTTAGCCTCAGCGTAATGTTAAAATAACAACACTGTTCAAGACAAATGCGTCCAGTGCATACTAAAAAAACTAAAGTGCTAAACTAAAAACTATATACAATATAATGAACATATTTACAAATACCATATTAAAATATTTTCACAAACAATTATAGGAAAGTACATTAAATTTTACATTACATAGTGCACACTATTTATACATTTAACATTACGAAACACGAAACTAACATAACACGTATTACATTACATAATTTTTTTTAAAAAATTTCATTTTTAATCATTATATGGAGTCAGGGGCGGGGGTATATGAAAGTGGAGTCCGTGTAATTAGTATCAGATGCACAATGTGGAAGTTGAAACCTGTTATATTGATATTGTTTTAATTTCTTTTTAAAGTGGTGGAGAGATTCTATTTGTTTTATTTCACTGGGTAGTAAGTTCCATAAATGTATGGCCTGTTTTGATATAGAGTTATTTCCAAATTTATTGTTTACTGTAATTTGCTTTAAATTGTATGTTCTAGTGTTCAATGTGGTATCAGGAATAAATGCTAAGGGATTGTTTATAAATGGAATGCTCAGTTTATTTATATATTTATAAAGAAATATCAGTGTTTTGTAATCTCGATAGTGTTTACACAGTGTTTCACGTGTAAGATGTTGTAGATGGTTTTTATCCTCCCTCAATGAATGGAATTCCAGAGAATACGGAGTAATTCATTAGCAGTTTTTCAGCAACTGCTCATCTGTTTACTGATCAGGCCCAGTGTTACTTAAAAGAAAATGTACGATTTTTCATTTCCTACGCCATCAGTATGGTAAACGGTACGCACTTTAAGATCTATAATAAATCCAAAGCGTTTCTGGTAATTAAATAATAGGTTAAAACATAACTAAAGGCAGACGGGCCCAACTAGAGATGACATCGCAACTGAATATCATTTTCATCAGCAGAAACATTACCACGAGCGTGTGGCACGTGTTTGCGAGAACGAAAATTGAACTCTCGCACGTGTGCAGTACGAACACATTTGAACTAAAAGGTGCAGCACCTGTCTTTTGTGCATTAACTTTTCGAGATGCAGGTACTAGTACTCATCTAACTAGTGAATGGCGAAATGCACGTAACAGTGAAAAGCTAGCCGCACGAACGCGAAATTACCATTCTGTGGTAATAATTCTTTCGCGTAAGTCTTTCATGAAAAATACTATGTTGCCTTTCAATATATTCAGGGTAGATTGTTCTGAGCTATAGTTTAAGAAGAGGCCCGGTTTTTCTTTAACTTCGCAGACAAGCGCACACTGCAAACCATTCGATTATCCCCTCACTATAGTAATCAAAATAATGACTTCTGCGGTTTAAGTTAACCACCGTAAAAAAGATTATAAGCAGAAAGAAACATCGGATTATCAACAACTGTTACTTGATCCCGCGAAAAACCGAATGGAAAAGGTTTGACGAAAACAACGACTATTATTATAACCCGATTATCTCATCCTGTATAGAGCTGAGAGTCGTTAATATAGGTCACCCCTAATGGCAGATGAGAATAATGTGGGTCTAAATGGAGCTTCCGAGTTTGTGGTTTTTGTAGAGTTCTGCAGCTTTCAGGGAATTAGCGGATTAAATTACCTTACTTAAACATCACCTACTGAATTATTGAGTTAGTGAAAATTGTTTTCTATTCGTTTGTTTGCACAAGCTTTACATGGTTAGTCCGGCCATGTTTTTGTATCTCAGCTTCTAATACAATAATACGTAATTATAGCACATTTAAGATAAAAAGTGAACTCCACCTCTTAGCAAAGTATTCAATAAGTTGTAAGTAGATAAAATAAAATTACAAGATTTTAAAATTGCTATAACAATAAGAATATGTGACTCACCTAAAAGGCAGCAATTGTGAGGCTGCGTGGCATTTGAAAGAAGCAGTAATAATGGAAATGATTATATGACTTATTATAAAGATAATAACAGTGGCAATATGTGACGTTTAAATAAAGCAAACAACAACAGCAAAAACATTTTAAGAGGGCAATGCCAAAATTTTGCTGGAAAACCTGTAGCACGAAAAATTTTTTAAACTAAAAATTTCAGTGCATTGAAATAAAGTGAGCGAGCTGTTGATTAGTTTACTGTCAGAAAAATTCAGGGCTCTTTTAGAAAGTCAGCAACATTCGGTATGGCAATGTGTGCATTTTGCATTGCCATGTGTTACAGAAATTATCACCTTCCTGCGCGGGGTGTTAAAAAGAGACATTGCAGATCTCGCCTGTCAATTAGAGAAAAAGCTTGTGCCTGGAGATATTTAAAGCTCCCATAAGCGTGTGCAAAATATGAGGACGGTAAAACATGAAGATCGTGCATTACCCTGCCGCATTGTTACCATCTGTCTCCGATGCTGTTCATCTGATATGCTAGATTCACTTACTGATATACTCTTTAAAATCCGAAAATAGAGTTTTCGGTTCTAAGAATAGTTTGCTTACGCCAGACACGTCTTTTCTACACGCGCTGGCTCTTATTAGTTTGCCATTGCGTTTGAGACGTCACAGATGTCTACTAATCTGTCTTTCATGGAGGTTGTGAAATCTAACATAGTTTGAGTGCCTCGGGTACCGCAGTGTGGTCAAATCTCTGGTTGTTCGGAGCTTTGTGCGGCTTCGAAGAAGGGAGGCTGCATTGCTCGGGTGCTGTTGTAAATTTGATAGCATAGATTTGTATGAGCTAAAATCAGAAACTCGCTTATTGCTCTAGTCACTTTAAACAAGAAGAAATAATTTTTGATTTTTATTCTAACCAGATGGTTGTTCTTTAAAAGAGTACGCTGTTACAAACTTGTTTAAGTAAAATGAAAAGCGTAAAAGAGGTTTTCAATCAAAACACAAAATGTGCACACCTTTCGCTACTTTGGTTACACCTACTTTGAAGACTTGGTGACATGTTCTGTTTTCCAGGGAAGTTTTAGCTTCGGCAAATGATTGGTACACGGGTACACGGACGAAACGTTATGACATCTCTCTAGTTTGTATGTTTATTTTTTGCCTTTGCTGCTAAACCTATCATAGAAGCAAAACACTGACGTTCAACACTATAGAGTTACAGTATCAAGCACGATGCCGCCTAGATTGCAGGTTTAGATGTGTAAGTTTAGTTGATCCTTGCGAGGTTACTGCAGATCCTCAATTAATGGAAAACAGGGTACACAATGAAATCTCCAAAATAATCTACCGTCTAAAATATTGGAACGAAAAATATAGTATTATTTTTAATGATTGAGTTAAATTAAAGATTTGTTGACACTCAGGAGTCCAATCGCTAAAATGTATGTTTTAGATGACAGGTCAACATAAGATATAATCTAAAACCGTACTATTTTCCATTAAGTTGAAATGTTGACGTACAAGTTTATTTGTTTATGGAGCTTTGGGAGTTGAGGTCACAAGTAAACTGGATTAGGGATGGTGGCCATTAATATGAATATCACTTTGGGAAAATGGCTTCATCGTGGCAGTCACTTTAAAACTTGGTTTCACATTAGGTGACTATTTATTTTCAGATCGTGATTAAGCAGCCAAAGGCAAACTTGCCACAAGTGACTAGGCCAAACTGAATTATTATAAAGCCAAGGATTGTGACGCCTTTCTTACCCATATCAGCTAAAAGCATTCCTCCCTGTCCAACATTATATATGTGTTAAATTAATACATTTTGCACACAAACTGCAGATCAGTATCATGCATAAGACGTGCAACGGAAATCGTCACAAAGGCATAAGAAGATTTACTAATCTACCATTTAATATACTTCATTGTACTGATTAAATTCACCAATTTCTTTACAGTGACTAAACTTTTGTATGTAATCCCCGCGCAGTATGAGGCTTTATAATTCAAGACAGCATAGAATTCCAGATGACCATTTCTCGTCTGTTCTTTCATACTTGGCTTACACGTCACGAAGAACTTGTATAGGTGCAGGATGAAAGATATTTCATTACACTCATGACTTGCTCGCAAAATTATAACTGCCATCAAAACACTTCAGCATTGGGAAGGCCAGATAATTGAGAAAAATCCTCTATTCTTTCAAAAAAATGTTTGAGACAGAAAAAATCTACTGAATATATAGATGCTACTTTATGTAACAAAACATTATTATATGACCCCATATTGGGATTAAATATTCAATAGTATGAGGATCTTATAAATATATATGTAGATCCTTCTCCTTTCAACAACACAAAGTTTGCACAAAGTTCTTTTCGATGCAGTTAGTTCACTTACAGGCAATTTGCTTTAAGCAAAATTATTCAAAACTTGAATGTTTACAGTTAAATGAAATAACATCGAAAGATTTGAGTGCCTTCGTCTCATTGACCCGAATAAAGCACAAAAAATCAGAATATATATATATATATATAGCACAAAAAATCAGAATATATATATATATATATATATATATATTCTGATTTTTTTGTGCTTTATTCGGGTCAATGAGACGAGATATATATATAAATTACGTATAGCAGGACTTATAAGTACACTCATATTTTAAATAAACATGCTTCCTTTGTACCCATAAAAATTTCGTACTTATCATACATGTCTACGCCACGCGATGCGCTATAGTGTCATTAGGTGAACTACAACGGACATTTATAGTCATATATTAAGGCAGTTATTGAGCTTCCCAAGAGTCAGTTTATTGAGCAGCGAATTTATTGTATGTCGCTCAAGTCCCCAAATAGCGCACTTGATTGTCAATATTTTATAATATTGTCAGCGTCTGAAATTCCCTTGAATTTACAATGTAATACTCCCAGGGCATAAATTATACGTTAAATTATATGTTCACGTGTAAACAAATAATAAATATTATTAGAACTATTATAACCGACTGCAGCCAACGTCGGTGTTGTTACGGTTTTGTCCTCGTTCGTTTAGCCGCGAACAAGCTGTGTCGCGAATATATAATTGAAACAAAATTTATTAATATCGAAATTCCGTTTATAGACAACAAGACGATACAGTTAAAATATGCGCATAGTTATTTTTACATTACACAAATATTTCACAAGTTATATGTACACGGAGTTTATGAAAAAAAAACGATTACATGATAATGGCAATGCTAATTCAGCTAAATGCTACCTTTAAGCAGAAATAAAAATAGATAAAAAATAGATAAGAACCATTGGCTTCGTTAAGTTAATGACTATGTTAAAATGACTATGAGTGAAACAATTTACATAAACACTACAATACAAATATAATGACTACATACAGATAATTGGCAACGGGTTAACATCGATAAGGAGGAAGTGGAGTGCCATAACGCAATGTAATGTCACTCCAAGCTAGCTAACTAGAAAAATGTTGCAAGATTATAACTATACCTTCTGAGAAGGAAACCTATATGCAACTGATTATACGGCTAATTGAGAATGAATCCATAACTGGTTTACGCAAAGTTAAATGTATACTACGAAAAGAGCTTTACTAGGGCAGATTTATGCAACCATAAATAAATAAGAAGCGTAGTTCTCGACACTATGCCATTCGCTACAGTGACTGGAACTTTGCCATATTCTTACAAAAATTGCCGTTTTACCTACACGTAATTGCAAAATTGTGAATTTTCATGAACTAGTTATATTTGTGGTCATAATAAGGCCTAGGTTATGTTATGGGAGTAAATGTCAGGACCTATTTGCAATGTAGTGTATATCATCTCGTCTCGCAATTCTCTCATCACTCATTTTCTCACACGTGCAGCCATTAACTAACCCATTCATTCATTCATTCATTCATTCATTCATTCATTCATTCATTCATTCATTCATTCATTCATTCATTCATTCATTCATTCATTCATTCATTCATTCATTCATTCATTCATTCATTCATTCATTCATTCATTCATTCATTCATCCATCCATCCATTCATTCATTCATTCATTCATTCATTAATTCATTCATTCATTCGTTCATTCATTCGTTCGTTGTTTTATTCGTCTTAAAAATCGCCTAAAATGATTTTTCGTCATTTCGCATAAAGAACATGTTGTACAAATATACTTGAAAATGCGCAGTATGGGACGTGATACTCACAGAAAATTCTCGTCTTTCTTTTCCACGTACCAATTAATAACGAGGAAGATGGTCATTGACACGCCCACAGTGAGATCAGCTGCTGCCAAACTCAGCACAAACCTGAAGTGTAAAGCAAATTTGATAAGCGTTGGGATAAGGTTATATACGGCTTCATTTAGTCATTTATTGGCAATCACAATCGAAACGACAAAAGAGTGATCTAGCACTCACAAAAGTTACTATCTGGTGAATTGCTACCATCTGCTGGAATTTGCCTTACATTTAGTTAAGCTATTCTACAGTGTATCCGGTAAACCTCAAAAGTATTGATGATCCTTATCATATACGTTGCATTTAATCTCGCACAGGTTTTGGGTGCATTTTTGTCATGCATTTATGCGTATCTAAACAAGATTGGCCTTCTACTCACTAGTAAAAACAGAAGCTACTCACTGTTGCCACTTCCAATTTATTGAGCCTTAAGAATGGCAGAGAGGCAGAATTTCAAAAAGTTTTGTTTTAGCTTAAGGTGAAAAGCGCTAGATTTTTTCCTGCGCTGAAATATAAGACCGTAGAATAAAACTTTTGTGAAATGGTGACTGTAGAAACAGTTGTAAAAACGGAGATGGCTAGAAAATAGAGACGACACTGAAATGGCTTCTGGTGTCTGCAGGGAAATGGTGTATGACGGTGCGTTAAGTATATTGTAAAAATTGGACGGTTGGGACGTATTTATGAAATACGTGTAGTTTAAAAACGTTAAATGGTTTCTTACATGGAGTGGGAAGTTGAAGTGAGGTAGATGTGTATTAATTTTAAATATTTCCAAAAAAGGCGGTGCTGGATTAGTGGAAAAAATGTAAAAATACGAAGAATAGTATTCTATTAAGGTCATGAAAGGCAAAGACAAAACCTTGACTGCACTTGCTGGGACAAACTAACAACATTAACGGCAGGGCTTAATGAACGTCTCTTAACGAACACAATGCCATAAGTAATTAACATAACTATAACACGTGTTTGAGCCGATATATGTGGTCGTTTGAATCGAACTCGAGTCGCGTCCATTTGAATGGCATCATTATCTTAACCGCGTAGCCATTTGCGGTGTTATAGAGAACTGTGACTTTTGGTGACAACGTCAAAGTCACGAATATTGCTAGTTAATTAAAATTCGGTAACTTAAAAATTCACACTATGCACATCAAGACCTACAACATTCCAGACAGTAGAAACGACGTGGTACTGTAACCCTGCCTCGATCAAAGATCAAATAAACAGCAAATAGAAAAAGCCGGTAGGCGAAAAGCAATTTTAATACAATTATTAAAATACATAATTTGCTGTACTAAAAACGTTAGTGTCTTTCATTTGTGTATGTCTTGCAACGCTGCAGACCAGTGCCTGGCACCAAAAGTTGTTTTCAAAAAACGTCGAATTCTGCTGCGCTGTTGACTAAAGATGTGACAACGAAAAAACAGCGCTATAACCGCAGACGCAATTTAATCATCAAAATCAGTTCTTTGCTGCATGTGCAGTTACTCCTACTTGTGGTCAGATTTCCTTGCAGGATTACTTCATCGAAATTTTTTTCGCATTCAACGTTATCTCAGGTGCTTCGTCATAAAGAAAGATCGCGGAAGAGAATCGTTATTATGTTTTTAAAGGTCAGTAGTTTGTTGTGCTAAAAGGACAAACGCACAGAAACTGATAAACTCAGAAAAAGGTTCATCACCCCAAATGTTCTGTGGTTCTGACTGTAACACCTTGGTGGCCAAAATCATTTTAAATCCAGGTATGCATTTGCTGACTTTATCTGAGCAGGTAAGTTGTTCATTTTGAGTAATTTTGTCGTGAAACGAAAAACGTGTGGCGCAAAAAAGTTGAAAACGAATAATCCTCGAATAGATCAATTTACGTTCCTTAAAATGTCTCCAGCCAAGAAAACTCATAATTCGTTTTAGACGTCAATTTAAATAGCAAGTACACATTTTGATCAAGAAGTTACTTGAATTGTAGTCAATTTAAACAGCTTAGTTCCTAAATTTCAGCATTAAATGACTGAACTGGGGCATCAAAATATTCAATTTGCCAATACCTTTCTTAGCTTGAACATCAGGTAACTCAACTTGAGTGTCAAATTACTCAGCTCTCTGCATAACTCTACATAAATTCAAGCATGAGACGACTCATTTCAAAACAACGGTACTCATTGTCGCTAAGAAGAGGGTAAGGAAATAAAACAGTATTTCTGGTAAGAGTAGTGCTGGTAAGTAAAGCTCTTTCCACGAAGGTTTAGCAATCAGAGAATAACTACTCCGTGTAGCAATCAATCGAGAAAAATGTCCAGACAACATTTCTTCACCTAACTGAAATTATTTACAGTCACGAGTTCTAAAAAGGTTTCCTGTATTAAAAACCGAACTACTTCTAGACTATGTGCAGGCAAATTAAGCTTGAATGTACAAAACACGGACAATCGATAACAGAAAATGTAGCTGATTACCACCACATGTATCGATGGACGTTTGATATACCACTTTTATGAACCGTTATATAGCAAACGCAAGTGTATTCAACTATCGTGTAATAACGGCGCTGAAAAAGTAACATTTTCTGACTTTACGACTGCACGTATACATTGATGAAAATTTGAAAATCGGTTTTGACCCAGGAAAATGTTACCATACTTCATGGCCGCTCATCTTTATTGGTTTGCGAAAGTGTCTTCGAATGTTTGTAAAGCGCGCATACAAATGGTATTAGCTAGGGATATTGGATCCCTGAAAGTTTCCCGTATCATCAAATCTTTTTTGTGTCATTTGACAACTCATTTTATTTTGGGACGCAATTCATCGTAAGCTTGGACTGTTCAATATACATGCAAAGCTATGTAATACACAAAAGACAAGCTGTCTAAAATGTCTAAAATGTTGTCTATAAGAGAATGGGGAGAGAGAAAGAAAGAAAGAAAGAAAGACGGAGAGACGGACAGACAGACAGGCAGACAGACTAACAGACAGACAGACAGACTAGTAGACAGGTCAAGTATTAATTCACAAGCGTGACCAACGTGAAAAAGTAATTTCAGCGGTAAGTAGACGCACAGTTCCAAAAAGGATATTTACGCATAATCTTTGTGCCAAGAGAATTTAGTCACCTAAAAAAGTTAGGATCCAGGTTTTCTTTGACTAATAATTACTCAGATGTTAGAATTCGTCACTCTTGCCAATCGGTCGTCTGATAGCATGTAAAAGCATCGGTAAAAATTCGTCTCTTCCCCTGCTAGCTGCCTGACGTGTTGAGTTTTTCTTTGTCTTGATGAATTTCTCAGTATCCTTCTTTGTATATTTTAGATCTGTTCTGTCTACTACATTTTCTATACACTCTATATCTTTCGTTATTTTTAAAAATGATTTTGTTTTGGTTACATGTTTTGTGTTTGAAGCTTGACTTAGTACCAAATCAGCAGGTTTCACTTCTCGCCTTACTAACTCATCTGGCGTTTGGTTCAGCACTTTCAAAAGAAATTTGAATACAATTTTCGAATAGGCCAGTCAATCGGTGGCACCCCGCAAATCAACTCTAGTTCTCGTTTTGACCCTGTATAGCCTATTCCCTGTTGCTTAATAAACTAAGTACTTGAATGTCATAAAGTACGTAATCGAGCGAGTTAAGTCTCTCTCCAATCCAGGTAATCGGCATGTAAAATTTTATTAGTAACATGATAATTTTGCACAAATTAATTGTTGTTGCCAATTGAAAGTCATGACTACAGCTCAAGTTCTTAATAACTATTGTGTGCCACTTGTTCCAGGCTCTACGTCTAACGTGTAAGACATGAGATTCAGAACACATTTTGTTATCAATAGTCAGCCGATTACCTTGCTAGCAGACGCATGTATCATTTCATTATTTCCAAACTTTATTTGGAGGATTCGGTTCCCACTTGGATTTTTGTGTACTCTTAAATATAATGGCCTGTGTTTTATTTGCTGACAATTTATACTTGTTGGCTATTTATTACAGCATTCAAAAGCTTTATCACATAGATGTTGTGCTGCTTTATAGGTTTCACATACAGATTCTGCTCCTACCAGTACCGAGCTGTCATCTGCCTATTACGTACTTTTTGACAGTTTCGTTCTTTTGTATTTCAGCTAAAATATCTGCTACATGGACCGGAAACAATACTGAAGATAACGCGGACTCCTGAGACAGACGCATGTCACAGCAATTAAGTTGGTGATACATAGTTTTTTACTTTAATGTTGACTTTTCTGTTTTCAAGAAATGATTTCATTAAACCATTTAGTAAATCTGTAATTGTCTGGGTCATTGCAGTTTATTTTGCTTCGTTACTTAAAGAAAATAAAGTTTTACACTTAAAGAACTTTTGATTTATTCCAAGGCCAGCACTTTCTTAGATGGAATATATTAGCTAAATCCCACGAGCTTCAGTATTAAAGTTTTTAAAATAATCCTCTGGTATTTTAAAAATAAACGAGATTTAATAAATAAATGAAAAAATGGAGGATGACATCCATCTGTATCCCCATCTAAACACTTGTTACTGTTTTTTGGCTATTTAATTGCTTTATTTAATTTCTGCCTTGTAGATGCACTTAATTGTATCATTGATCTTCAGGGTCATTATTGTGGCATTCTTGATCTTTTTCTAATTCCACATTGTGGGACCATCCATTATTAAATGCTGTATCGTCGATATGTCTACCACTAAAAATGTTCGCACTGTCGTCTTTTGATATGTAATTTTTGCCTTGCTTTGTCAGCATTTCTATGTCATTTTCCTGCCTGCTTTCAAACATTTGTCTAGTACTTTATTCAGAAATCCCTTTCTTATCTGCTCTTTAAGTTCCTTCTTTTCTAATTTATCCAATTCTGTACTTCATATTGTAATGTTTCGTCAAGCTGTACTTTTGCGTCGAAGTATGCCGCGTTATTAGGAAGTAAAGTTAGAAAGTAAACGTGTTTTCCTTGTTTCTCTAACAATGTTTAATAGTTGTGTTAACGTAGCGATCCAGTAAACTTTCTGTGCTGTGATATGATTTTCTTTTTTAAGGATTGTTTACAGGCTGGATTTTTTTCCAGTAGAAAAGGCTATACTACATATTCATTATTTTCCTAAATTTTTGGCTACACGTTATGGAAATCATCCTGTATATGTTGTTGTAAAGCACTTGACCATTCGCGACAGTTATTGCACTGAAATCGAATACTTGCTGACTGCTGCGTGTTTTTTGCCTAGTTTCAGGCTGCTTATAGCCGGGTAATGACCCATTAATGGCGCTTGTTTAAAAAGTTCTGTTCCTTATCAACTCGTTTCCTGACATTCCGTGCGAGAAAACATCGAGACGTCTTGATAATATCAATTTTGCTGCTACCTGCTGCAGATTTAAAAGTATCGTCTGCCGGTACTATAATTTGACATTCTCCATTGCAGCCATTTATAAATTCCAGTAGCAATTTTCTATGATCATTATCAATTCGATCCCATATTACACAACGGGCGTTCTCCAACTGTAATGGTATACTTTACGCGGTGCTATTTTGTACACAAAGAGCACTGATCACAATTTAGTATTTTCATCTGTAAGTCAACTGTTTGAAGCTGACATTAAAGCGTTATGCCTATTCATTGGCGATTGTTTTTTTTTGTTATTAATGGAAAACGGTAACACATAGTACCTTATTAAAATAAATAAATAAGCTCTGATCATGATATTGGTTTATGTGAGGTGTTGACAATAATCCGTGCGTGGACACTGTCATCCGAATTTCTGCTTTTTTCTGATTTTATGTTGTAATTTTAATAATTATCAGGAAATTTAAATAATAAAAATACATCGCTAAACACTTTATAAACAAGTTAGGTAGGTAGGTAGGTGAGCCAGACAGATAGACAGACAGAGAGAGAAAGAAAGAGAAAGAGAGAGGGCAGGGAGGAATATATATATATAGAGAGAGAAAGAGAGAGAGAGAAATTGTGGTTACAAGCTTTACAACTGTATGTTTGTTGCAGATACAAATTCCAAGAAAACGAAGAAGACCAAGTCTAGTCTTGGAAAAAACACAGACACTCCAACACGACTGAGCACCTGTGACAATTGCTTTATAACTAATACCTACAACAAACCGTTTACACTCTTGCCGGTAGCCAGACATTTTTTTAAGAAAGTTGAAGCGTGAGAGGGCGGACGAGAGAAAATTGCGGTTTTTATTTATGGTATAAATGTTGAACGCTTGTTTGTAAAACTGCTGCACAGATAGGAATATCCTAAATCGAAGTGAAATTAAAAGAAGAAAAAGCCAAAAATAAGAAAGAATTGAATAAAAAAAGAAGAAACTCGGAGACCTAATACTTATAGCTAATCAATAAAACGTGAAGCTGGCCACTATATGAATACTTACTTATTTGTAACTGTGTGTAGAAAATCAAATGCACTTATACTTATTATCACAAGTATATTAGTGAGCACAATCATAGCAATACATGTAACAATGAAGGTGAAATATACAGGCTCGAATGCTGATACCCCTTCATCAGATAGAGCCTCATCAGCTGATATATTGTTGTAACCACAGTCCGTTGTTTCATCTGGGACGCACATTTTCACAAAAAATAAAACTTTTTAATTGCACACTTTTTATTTGTGATCACGTTTTCTTCACTGGAAACTAGTGGAAGTTAGTAGACACTGTTACAAAGGTGTGTTGCTAAGCCCTGGTTTTAGACTTGAACCATTGTGTAACTAAGCCTACAAAGAATCATTGAAACGCAAACTTCAATTGAATTAGTTCCACCAAGCGCAATTGCTCGTTAAAGAATGTTGCTAATCCACTTCACAACTGATTTAGGTTCCTTACAGGTAGTTAACTGATAGAGTTCGAAAACCTAAAAAAATCAAGTTTTGCGAGGAGGGAGGAAACTAATTGCGCGTCACTTGTCATCACTACCAACATCCTTCAGACGCGCTCTAGTCAGTCTGAATTATACCAGACACCATGCTTCCTGGAGTTTGCGCATGCGTACCGCCGTTAGACGAAGTGCTGAAGCCCGACGCTTAGAATGCGCGATTAGCAACGAAAACATATCCGTGGTTTGATTGTTGATATAAAAAGCGTAACAGAAAGCACGCGTGGCCTCGGAAGAAGTGTTCCATGATAGATAATTTGGGAAAACACATGGAATTTAGTTTTCGTCTTTCGCGGTGGCAGTTTCTGCTCAGTGGTGTAACTGCAATTTATGGGCCGATAAAAAATCCATGAACCCTATCATTCATGTGTAAATTTCTGTGTGCAGCAAATGCGTTACAATTTCAAAAATCGGTTAGAAATTGTCACTGCTTACCTTTAAAGTCTTTACTTTGTGTTTTCAAACTAATAAATGTTTAGAAACATGTGAACAGTTGATATTTCAAAAGGTTCTCGGCCCAGGCAGTTCCTTATGTACCCGGTCAGTTAGACATTAGTTTTAATTTTTAAGAATTTCCCGTTTGCAGCAGCTACTGTTTCAGAAGTGGCACTGTTTGTTGTTATGTCAGTGTTTGTGTTGTTCTTTATATTATTAGGTTTAGCCTATAGAACTTGTAGAAGTTTATGTGGCAAAAGAAATGTGCAGTTTTATTGATATCCATGTCAGCTTTTTGAGATTTTAAAAGGTTTGACCCGTGAATGCGTACGGCGAATACACAAGAAAAATGTTTTCAACATTTCAGAGGTTATTAAAGAAAGACATTGTGACAATGAAGAAACCACCACTTTTCTAAGACAATCTCAGTCTCTGTGATTTTTTTGCTTAATCACTGTTTTGGTTTTTTAATGGCATCATAATGTCTTTTTAATGATTTCAAAAACCGCGTCAAACTTTTAACGTTCACACTGTCAACAGAAGGTACAAAAATAACCTATTTTGAAACTATGAATTTTGTCTAATTAAACTAATTTATCAACTAACGCATTTTCTTCAAGGCAAAAAATTGACGAGTGGTAGTTTTGATATGAAAAGTAAAACGGGAAATGTGTTTAGAATTGTACAGGAATTTGTTCAAAGCTGGATTAACACATGCAAACTTCTGAAGAACCCTGATAAGATCTGCTAGATCATTTAAAGAATTCCATTTGGGCTAAGGTTCTATTGAGATTTGATTTCATCGATTTAACTAATGACGGTCTATTTTAGTAGACTCGTTATAATCAGTTTGTTTCATGTTTACTCGACCGGCTCAACGAGAGAAACTCGAGACGGTGGGAGAATTTTTTGCAGGGTTCTTTCAAGGAACTTCTATGGTCGTTTAGTTTCTTGCAATGCTGTTTTCACACATTAAACATTAACGGCATCTTTAATTTAAGCTGTTGTAGTCTCTACAGTTCCATTTATTTATCTAGTAGGGATCTGCGGACACTGCTCTGACCACCTCTTAATGAATAAATTGTGTCTCTTTCAACATGTGCTGGTGTATTAAAGATTTGTGTTAAGATTTAAGATTTAAGATTTAAGCAACACGACGCTAGTGTTGCTTAAATATTGGAATGTTACCTCTATGCATTTTAAGTGCTAATTTGTCCACCAAGAAACTTTTCGACAGGTTTCAGTTATTAACTAAAAATTCTTTTCAATGAGGAAATCTAATAGTATTTCCCATAAACTGACTTTTTCGATTGTTTTCTCCATGGTACGTCGCTAGTTTTCTTGGTGCAAGTTTTTGCTAGAGTTTCTGTATGACTGACGTTGGAAGTCATCTAAGGTTACCTTTGGTGTGTATAGTTCGGAGTTAAATAAGATAATAAGACAAAAGGTTCTGCTAATACAGATAACAGTTTCACTTTTTATTCCTAACGAAGGCGGAGATGTTTTTTGTTCGGTGCGCGGAAGAAATGGCACGGCAAAAATGACACAGGAAAAATGGCACGGTAAAAATGGCACAATAAAAAATGACATAAAAAATGTTACAGGAAAAAACGGCACAAACGAAAAAGTAGGTAAAATAGTACAAGAAAAAATATGGCACATGTTACTTTGGTGCAATTGATTTGTGTAATATAACTAGAGTGCATTCAGTAGGAAGCAAATCTCTGCTAAAGCCCATCAATCCTAAACTTATTCGTCTGATTCTTTTGATTAAAAAACAACCAAACATACACAAATGTACCGGTATTGTTATTATGTAGACTAGCAGTTGTATTGTTCATTAAATACAATTATAATCAACAATTCACGAATATTCTACATAGCGCGTATTTCTCTTTCTAGAACCGTTAATTTTGGCGATGGTAATAGATTGACATATATACGTATTTACGTATCAAGTCAGCTTATGAGGAGGCTATGCACAATTAATAAGCAAAGGTTATTGCGTTACACAGTTTTCCAAGCGAGAATTTCTCGAAATGGAACCTGGAACTAACTCGTAGTTGTTTGTCCTGGTGGAGATAATAGAAAAGAAGTACTAATCTCTGAGGGAGTCTACGGAGTGCTTCACGAATGTTTTTTTGTGCGTTTAGTCAAGTTTTGCGAAAAAAGAACGGAAGAAAACGCCCATTTCGGCACCCTATAAACGCCTTCTCACACAAAGTTTCGCGGACGTCTGTTAGGCAGTTTTTGCGTAATAAGCTTACTCCCATAACAGACAAAAACAGCCAAACAAACAAACAAACAAACTGTGGTGAAGCGTAACTTCCTTGACTGAGATAAAAATAACTAAAATAATTATCCCAACAATAACCTAACCCTAAGCTCATATTTTACTAAGTGTGCGATTTTTACCGCGTTTTTACCTGTGCCATTTTACCTACTTTTCCATTTGTGCCATTTTTCTTGTGCCATTTTTTCGTGTGCCGTTTCTACCGTGCCATTTTTTCCTGTACCTTTTTACCTGTGCCTTTTTTACCTACATTTGTCTTGCTCATGCGATCAAGAGCTATTGACGAAACTGTAACCCAAAAAGCATGTGTTATTACTTCGTCAGCCCACCTGTGTTGCAGAAATTGGTGAATCCAAGCGCAACCCGGGACTAACGTACGTGCTCAAATAAAGCGAAGGAGCAATTGACCTAATAATCTAGTTGGCCAGTTGAAGTAATTGAAGCTCAACAATCAGGAGTTCGAGGAGTGTGCCAAGTGAGCAAGATTCGTGCAGCGTTAGAGGAACAAGGAAAGTAAAGAAAGAGAGAAACTGGGAGGAAGAAATAAATAGAGAGAGAGAAAGAGAAAGAGAGAGAGAGAGAGAGGGAGAGAGAGGAGAGAGAGAAAGTGAAAAGAATGCAAAAACAAAGACTTAGAGAGAAAGAAAGAGAGAGATTTAGATTTTTTATATTTAGATTTAATATTTTATTTCAGACTTTACGAAGTTCATATACACATCACAAATTAATAGAAATAATACAAAAAATTATGACACACAACACTAACACAAATAACAGTTAACGATACAAAAACTGCGCCAATGACGTCTAATTACAGAAGTCAAGTTTGCACGCTGTTTAAAATGCTCTTGCATATAAAATTCTCACTCTTATTCAGCCTGACGAAATGGAACGGGAAAGAATGGAAAAAAGCAACCAAGAGAGAATGAATGAAAGAAGAAAGAAGAAAAAAAGAAAGGCAGGAAGAGAAGAATGACAGAAGAGAAAAAATGGGAGACAAGAGAAAGTGTGTGTGAGAGAGAGACTGGCAGTTCAAGTATTATCATTATTAAGAAACTTTGTCGCCTTCTTTTAATCTTTTATTGCTACCACACAAGTGGGTACCCATTGCGCGGCAGATGTTTACAAACAGTTACAGCTTAGCACGGAAAATTCATGTTGTAAATGTGTTGCCCAATCAGACAGCACGCTCATGGACCCAGGTTACTGGATCTACAATTCATTAATAAAAGAAAAGCCGATTAGCGAGTGGTGAAAGCATCAAGAGAAAACTGTAACAAAAGTTATTTATTAATTATTTAGAGCAAATTCTATCGCTGTATTGAATACGCTGGGCAACTTTTATTTTAGATTAAATTCAGTAATAGTCCCAAAGTAGATTGATTCCGAATTATCTATTACACTCGTGGTTTTGCAAAATTATTTTCAGCAGCCATAAATTTCTCTTGTGGTTACTGAAATAATTCTTAGCTTACCAGCCGAAGCTTGGTTATTGCAGTATGACACAATGTTATTATTAGAAGAACTGTAGTTGATTCGTGATTTGTATCATCGTCATATTCATCGTCATCATTGCTGTTGCAGACACCATTGCCAACATTTCAGTACTCTGTATGGGCTTTACTCTATGTGGGCTTTTATTCTGTGTGGGCTTTAGCTGTTTTACAGTGGTTTTTGTACAAAATCGTCGCCATTACCACCGCCATTGTTATTGTTATCTATATCTATCTATGGTTTTATGGGCATTCTTGCTTTCATTTAGAACTGTTTACTACAACATGGTGTTCGCGTTTTTCTGGGGAAGTAGTAAAGCTACGTCCACATTTGTTCGGTAAAAGGTAACGGCAAAAGCCCGTTTATATTTTAAATTGCGCAGGGAAACAGTTGTGCAATTATATATTCTTTCATGCAATTTTCTGTGTCACCTTTATGTTGCCACTAGCAGCCACTAGTACGGATAGAAGTAAAAAATTGCCCAAACCGCCACTGGTAGGAAAGTGCTAGACTGTAATCAAATGCCGCTGGTTCAAATCCAAGCTCAGCCCCAGCATTTTCACATTTACTTTCTTTCGTTCGCGTTAGGTTTCAAAAATTCAGTAACTGCATCTGCAGTAAGTTCATTCCATCTGGCTATTTGACAAAAAACACTGAAGTCTGGGAAGTAAGAAGCACCACGAAGCTTTAATCTGGAGAATACATTCCTCTTGGTTACTCACATTTGTGATATTACTGCTAATAAAATGTTAAATATTTTTATTGAAAATTTCTGAAAGAACCAATTCACGCAAACGCGAAGGCGAATAATGGAATATTTGAATGACAAAAATATGGAATTTCGGCTTATACCGCTATAATACTTCAGCTCTGTGACTTGTCAGTGTACATGAGATTGCACGGGAATTAATAATAGAGCTTACGCTTACCTTCATTTAGTGCATTGGCAGCGTTATGGGCTTGCAGTAAAACGCATTAGCTTTATGGTGAAACGAGTTTTAGTTTTTAAGCAGTTATCGACACGTCAATGTTAATTACTGTTTCGTATAAAATATTTCTGCATTAAGTGATCTTAGCACCTACTTACACAGATGCAAGTGCGTACCTGCTGTTGAAAATGTGATTGGCACTAATATACTGCAACAGTCTAGCAAACACACCATTTTCACAACATTTTTAAAAATTTTCAAAAAAATAAATAACATTTTGTTGTAGTGGCTCAGTGTTTCAAAAATATTTTGGTCGTCTGGATGTTGTTCTGGTTGGAAGATGACTTGAAAAAAGCCGAAGGCTTGTGAATTTGCTATGGATCGTCATGGAACTTCAACTAGAATAATTTTCGAATATACTAACACCACTACCGAAAATAGCCTAATGTCAGGTCCCCAAGTAACGCGTTGTGCGTGATCCATCATGTGCTGTGCGTGATCCATGATACGCTGCGCGTATATAACAGTTTGTATTTAACTGGACATGTACTATACTACTAGCAGTCAGGGAATTGCTGTTACCTAGGTAATTTAGCGAGCTTTCAATTTTCCTGTGACCATTTTCGCTGATTGGCTTCGTGGTTAGGTGAGTTTTGGTCACTTCAGGATCTATACACAGTAATGTTTCTTCCATTTGAGTTTTTGAGACGTGGAAGAAGCGTCTAATCATGTTGTCCATTTAGTTGCAATTGCTAGTCTAAGTGGCAATTCATGCCATATTGTACTTAGCCCTGCGAAATGTTATGCACCTAAAACTATGGTTTCTTTTACAATTTTCCGGTTACTACTTTATTGATATTAATGTTGATATGATATTTCCCGTATAATGTAATTAGATGGCAGAGACATGGCTTCCAACTTTCACGAACAACAAACACACGGAAACAGTCAATACGCATCACGCATTACAGATCACGGATCACACACCACGCTTAACGCGCACATGAAGCCCATAGCTCAAGGCTCCGCCAGTTAACAACGAATTGTCACGAAACTTTTTGTCGGAATGTACTAAAACGAATTCTGCTTGCGAACGAATATTCTAGAACAAATTAAAGATCTAGCCAGATTGTAGGCCCACTGTCAGGAGTTTGGTGAATTCCTCAACCAATAGTATGGGTCGAACTTGTTTGTGAAATTATTTATTAAAATTATCAAACCATTTTCAAATAGGTCCTAAAATCTCGTTGGGGAAGGCTTCCTTGTTGTCACCCCCTGGAAGGGAATCGTCAAGTCCTTAATGAAGCCTTTGCGCATCTAATCCTATTTATGCTAGGAATTTTTTGCAGGAAACTACACATACGCACACGCACACGCACAAACACACACACACACACACACACACACACACACACACACACACACACACACGCACGCACGCACGCACGCACGCACGCACGCACACACACACATGTGTATATATATAGATTGTACATTTTAGTGTTCTTGCAACTATCTTATTGTGTCAATGTATTTTATTCTATCTGTTTTTTTTGCTGTGAATTCTATCGTTAATAAATGTTATCCTAGTATTTGGTCTGGTCTTTTACGTTACTTCAGGCTAGGATTCATAGCACACATGAACTAGGACTTTTAGTGGTGCATTAAAATATATTAGTAACTGTAAGTGCAAAAGAGTTCTTCAAAACAACCGAAGACATGTAATAAGATGTTTGTCTGTCAATAAGTACTAATTTGACGGCATATGTAAAACTAACAAGCAGGCTTCTTGCAAAATTAGAACATTAAAGGTTCTATTGCAAATAACGACGTTTATATCAACTTAATGGAATTATATAATAGTAGTTACAGCTCATCATCGAAGCGTCTGAGTATTTCCTCAGTAATATCAAGAATATCCTCTTCTGGTACATCCCTCGAGCGAAGAACTCTTTGAACAGTTTTGAAAACAGTAGATATTTGTACCGCTTCTTTTGTAGCTGCAAAGAATAATAAATAATTCGGCATTAAGCAAAATAACAGTAACCGTAACAGTGACAGTGACAGTAACAGTAACAGTAACAATACAGCATAAGTAACAAAGACAGCAGCAATGTCAGTAACAGTGACAGTAACAGCAATAGTAGCAGGAACAGTAACAATTAATTAAAAACAGCAGCCGTAAAAGTAACAGTAGGCCTAACAGTAACGGTAACAGTACAGTATCAAAGAGATTTTTCACAGCAAGAGATGAGAAGCTTAACACTAGTGTAATTTTACTTGTGAGCACTAAGTACTCAGAAAAAAATTGTTCTGAGATATTCGAGACAAATATCTGAGAGCAAAAAATTCTTCATCATTGTCATCATATTTAATTATTCATTTATTTATTAAAATATCCATAGATGCAGTAAATATTAATTGCATAAAAGAATAAAAGAGACAATAATAAACGAGACAGGTTAAAATGGATACGGGAGGGACTCAACGAGTAAAATTACTACCTACATGTGTCTACAAAAATACAGTTGTGTTGAAAAGTGGATTTTCATTAATCTTTGACTAAATAATTTACTAGAGGCGGCTTTTACGTGTTCAGGAAGAGAATTCCAGTACTTGACTACGCTGTTGACAAACGAATGTTGAGCAGCTGATGATACAGTTTGATTTACATAAAGTTTGTGATAATAACACTTAGAAATTCTGAGCCTACGGGTAAAAAAAATCATTTTTATCAAAGCCATTTACCCTTTGAATAATATAGCGTACCGTGTGTAGGTCCCGTAAATCCGTACCAATCCCAGCATCCTGGTAGATTAACTTCATTGGGAACAATTTGTGGATAAAGTATTATGATATCATTCAATTCTCCCACTTCGTTGTATCCAGTGTGCCGAGCAAACTCCTCTTCCAGTATATCCCTGTTGTAAAATCGTAAATTCATTGGGACTTTATTAAGACATGTTACTACTGGACAGTAGTAACGTGTTGAACAGGAAAATAATGAACAGTTGCTATAATCACTGTGCAAATTATCGAGGATGTCTTAATTAGTATTTTACTTAAAAACTATAAGAGAGTTATTTTCTTAACTCAAGAACCTATTAAATTTCCGGATTTGTTTCTGTGTTGGGCAAATTTTTGGCTTATCAAACCCCTTGCTTTAATGAATAAGAAAGCATTGTTCTTCCATAAAGTTCAAAAAATCGTCTTTGTGTCACGTGTGCTCCCCTTATTTCGCACTCAGTTCCCATTAACAGTAACCCTGTATAAAACCTGACCACCCGCGATGAACATTAGGCGCAGCCATTTACGGTATGTCGCTTCAAACAAGTTTAGATAACAAGTTTTTTCAGTTACGTATGTCCTTCAAACACATGACCTAATGCAAACTAATATAAATTTGCGTTTAAAGTTTTTTTAAGACATACTTTAGAGCTCAACTTCCCCTTTAAATGTTGCCAAAACTCAATGATATGCAATTTGATGACGTGCGCTCACGAGCTAAGTGCTGTCGTCTTTTGTTGAAATAATTAATTAATGTCTCGGCGGGAGAAGCACAGTGTAAGGTAGAACAAACTCTATTTTATAAAGGAATAGCAAGATAGCTGAACAAGTATAAGAAATTCAAATTGTCCAAGATTAAAATAAATAATTCATCGAGTTAAGCCAAAATGATTATGAAGAGTGAAGAACGTGTTCATGGAAGGTAAAAGTTTCCTCCTAAAGTAAGATAATTAAAAAAATAAAAAATATTTACCTTCCTTGTTTGCAACCATGGAAGGCAACGTGAACCTTGCAGCCTAGACGTGAATAAATAAGATAATTCAATGCTTCTATAACGACTTTGAATGTAAAAGTTCATGGTATTAGAATGAAAATGTGCAAACTTGCACGGCATTTATTAATTTTTTCTGATAGGCTATTACACGTCAATACACGTTTTGCACAACACAATTTGCAAATACAAAATCAGTATTTTTAATTTAAAGTAGTTTATAAGTTTAAAAGTATTTACATTCTAAGTTCGAAAATTAATTGGCGACAAATTAGCAGAAAAACTACCACAACTGTTCACACTGTATGGACCCTGGCCACTAAATGCTGAACTCTGATTTGCAGATTCCGAAATGTATACAAAAGGGGACAATACAAACAATACTATAATTTAAAAAATTACCCGATTCTGTTATGCACTTGGTAGGAATGTAAGCCATTGCTGCTGCATCTAATGAATGATGTGGTACTGGTTCTGTGGGAAGAAATTCTCTTTGATCATAGTAAGTGAACTGCAAATAAATTAGTGTTAATGTTTCAATTTCAGTTTTAATTATAGCTAGATGAATTTGGTTTTTACGCACAGACTTATTCATATAAAAAGACACAAGATGAAATTTTTAAAACATGATGTGTTACAAATATACCAATATTTTATATTTTTACCATAGTGTTAACATTGCCACTTACTGCATTCAATTTTCATTGTTTTTGTTGCATATATTTTTAATTGGAAATAAATTTGTCAATAAATCAGTAGCTGTTGTAAAATTTCGACTTCTTACTTTGAGGGCGTTTTTTGCAAAGCAGTTATAACAAAAGATAGTCAAAAATGATATGTTTTGACTGCAAAAATTGAAACTTATCTAGTCAGTTTTAAAAAAATAACTTAAATAAGTTAATAAGTAAATTTACTCACCAAACCATCTGCTTTCGTGTCTTCAGTTGGTCGCTAGAACAGCAAACATTACTGTATGTTACAGATTATCTTTAAAGAAAACATCAGGATGAATTTTTGTTATAGAATATACACGAAATTGCAAATTTTTCTACGCCAGATTTTTTAGCAAAAAGGTAAAGGTGAAAAATTCCTACCTGAGGCTGCAAAGGTCTGAGCTAGGAAGCTTTGGATTACTTGTCAAGGCTAAGACCACTAGTCTACATAGTTTGACGCCAATAAAGGATTAGTTGTTCTAGTGGTCCTAGTACTGGACTAGTAATCCAAAGATTCCCGGTTCAGTTCTTGTCTCATTTCGATGTGAGTACTGACATTGTCGAATTTTTACTGTTATATGCATGATTACGATATGACAGGCAATAAGCAAGCACTGTGCAAAGATGCCGAAGACGGTTATCGTACCTGGAGGAATTAAATATTGCCTTTACATACCTTGAGATTTCCATATATGTGATTCAATATTTCGAATGCTGTATCATAACCACACTTTGCGATCCACGGTCTTTCGGAGACAGTGCATTCCGTTCCATATCTTTCCGTGGGCTTCAAAATAAATAAATAATTATTAAATTAGTTGCTCGCACATTTTCTTCCGTAAGGACCAGTTAAGTTAGTGTGTGCGCATTTGCCAAAGGTCGGCTTCAAATTACAATTAGGTCACAATCGTTTGATCGCTTTTCATCCTGATCTCAAAAGTTGAACGAAATTAATGTAAATCTTTTTTATTAGCATCTAACTTAATTCTGACATCAAGTCAAGTTGAAAAATTTTCATCTTCAGTATCAATTTGTAATTATGTAAATTTTGTTCGTCAGTATTATAGTCTATGAGTGATCAAACAAGTACTCACGAAAGTGTGAGCCGCCTCGAGGTCGTAAACTGTTTTAATATTTTCCTTCTTTTCAATGAAAAAGTCGTAAAATTCTTCTGCTTTTTTCGTTGTTTCTAACAGAAAATAATCTATAATTATTGCTTTTACTCCATGGGCCTATGCTAAATCGTCTAACAACCTTATTCTAAAAAAAAAGAAGTCAGTAAAAGCTGCTGAGCCGCATGCTATTTTGTTCATATAGCGACAACTGTGCGTGAAGCTAATTCTGTCCTATTAAATGTAATCTATAATCTCGCAGTTTAGAATTGCTTGTAGCGTGTAAGAACTAGGATGTAGGAACAATGAGTTGTTTGTTGGTTAGAAAGGTAGTTTTTGAAACAAATTCGTATTGCAAGTTATTGTGTTAAAATAAGACCTGCATTTATTGCTCAAGGTTACTTGATTGTTCCTACTTTGATAAAAATGGTGTCAGAAATGGGATTCGAACCTAGTAGGACTGGAGGTTGGTAAAAAGTGTACTACAGTGTCAAGGAACAGAAATAATTCACTTGATTCTACGTATCTTATACTTTTTAAATTACAAGAGCTTATGCAAGATCATAATATGACAGATTACAATACAGTTAAGTTCTTGTGATTTCAAAATGGTTTTTAACGATTAAAGAGCCCACAAGAACTTTCCCAAATAACAAATTGCTTGATGTATTATGAAGAGATCCCAATTTATAGACTATAGTGCTTCGTCATTCACAAACGTTCCAAATCCGTGCGTAACGTATACAATACTGGTATACAATTTTTCATATTGGTAGCGCTATCACTAGTGTCTAACCAACATAAGCTAAGGATCCTTTAACAATGGAACAAACTCATGACTGATTAAATTTAGAAATCAAATTTGAAAAACACGAAATGTGAAACTTGTAATACTGGCTGGATTTGAACTAAGGTCTTCGGACCGTTCCTCCACTTACAAAGCACGAGTGTACGTAGACCGCTAGACTACCATAGTCCAGTAGACAAACCCAAGAATTTGACGTAAGCGTAAAAAGTAGTATGGACAAGGTTTTTTTGCTTAATGTACTTGTTCATTATGTGTACTTTAAGACTTTCTTTAAGCTAGCAAGATCGGGCCTTTTTTTAAAACAATGATTTAAAACTTGCGCGAACGTTACGTGGTTCAATATTATAGTTCTAATATATTACTTTCAATTTTTTTTATACATGGACAAAGTGACTGATACATACTAATTATTCAATGTGTGTACCAAAAATGATTTTTAATCTAGCTTTTGTGATAACTCAAAGAATGTGCCACATGTAAAATACCAAGATGTTTGTACAGTATTCCACGTTCTATAGTAACAAACCGCAAAATTCGTTAAATAAAAATTTAAATTTCGCTATCAAGTTTCAAAATTCTTGTGTAACAAATTTTTTATACACCAAAAGAATTCTATTTTTAGATTGTAACCTGCATTCGTTATTTTACAGTTCAAATTTAGCATGAATTGAGAAAACAAAACTGGAGGATATAACTCTGGAAATTAAAAATTTGCCCACCTCTGCTAACTAGGTATTAAGGACAGGCATCAGTGATAACCTGATATACATATTTCTCCAAAAAACTTTGTCCATGCTATATTTGACAGTTGCGTGCCAGTTCTACTGGAATGCATGTTGTCCAGCGATTAAGACAACCAAAATAAGTTTATTCGTACATCTCAGTTTAGCCGCGAAAAAAGTTCAACCGGCAAGCCAGTTCAGCAGTTTCAATGTTAGATCACCGTATTAGAGCGATTTTAATTAATCATATAAATTTTAATTTTACTAACATCATTAACATTAATTTTAAATCTGAAATTTTCAGTGAACTTAATTAATTATTTGTAAGCCTTATATTAGTATATATCAAAACTGTGTTGCAAATTTACTGTTTTTCAAGTTTGGTTTCTAAATTTTATTAATTGCACGTTTGTACAATCATTTATATTAATCTTGACATTAAGAGAATTAAAATACGTTTCAGTTTAACTATTTGCTAATTTATCTACAGTGGCAATTTTTAGTTTTAAAGTGTATGGTATACCTGGCGTGACTCGATTATCGAGGGTTCCACATATGATATAAACTTTGGACTCTTTTAAGTTGTTGGTACTGTCAATTTGATCGATCTCGGAGTACGCTAACGTCATATCTGCCAGTTCTAAAGCTGCGTGGTATACAAGTAATAGGTTAAAGATTTACAAATATTGCATTTGCACTTTTATTTATAACACTAGAATTACGCAGATGTATTTTTATATTGTTTGTTCCAATGACGGTTACGCATATTTGTCAACTGCTACTTCAGAACTGAGCCTACAATACATACAGGGCTGGATTATCCTGTAGGCTAGTATAGGCTGCAGCCTAGGGCTCCTCAAGCTTAGCGGGCCCATACTTTGCATTGCTGAATAATTCACATAACATAAAATGAAATTTTAACTTCAAAAAAGGAAGCCAAGAAGTCTGAAAATCCAACTGTAAGGTTGCTCCCCATTTGAGATAAAAGATCCCTGTTTGAGGTATTTGTTTGAGGCCCTTTATTTGAGATAAGGGCCCCTCTTTGAAGCCCATTATTTGAAATCTGCCCCCCTCGCTATGCAAATGTTGCTGAGATATATCACAAGTAAAAAATATTCGAAAAACGAGTGTGAGTAAATAGAGGGTGGCTCTGTCTGACCCCATAATTTCATTAGCTTGGGGCCCGAAAACGTCATTACTTCTAAATTCAGAAATTTGACGGTTGTACAGACAACTATATGGTTTGTATGAATAATCAAATAATTCAGACAAACATCATGATTTGCTTGAATAATAAGTTTTACCATCAATTTTTGATCCGTTGACTGTGCAGTCAGGTATTCGAGCCCAGTCTCCTTTGCAGCAGTAATATGGTCCACCGGCAACAATACCCACTCCTTTGAAAAGAGCTGAATGTGCTACATGCATCTGCGTGGCCATGTAAGCACCAGAGGAAATGCCTGATACTGAAACTCCATTTGCATCTGCACCATAAGCACCTAATATTCACAGATTTCCATTTGAAATAGCAATCTAGATTGTAATAGGATGAGTTATGAAGGAATAATGAAGTGAAAAGAAGATGCGAAAAAAATCACAGTGCAGCGTAATTTGAGCCTGAGATAGGTGGTATAAAACTCCATAATCTTAACACATTGACCAAGAACAGGCATGTTACCGTGTGCCCCAGGTCCCAGCACATGAAGTCTCCAGTTTCGACTACTTTAGCATAGGTCATGCGACATGCATGTTTAACATAGAGGGCTTTTCAACTACGTAGATAGTTTATATACTGAGACCTCTTCGGTACGACGTCATTCTGTTTGTAGTATTGGTATGTGATTGTTATTTCTTGCACATCACCTTCAAGTCCTGTATATATCGCAAAAACTTCCATCTGTGGCAGTGATATTTTTCTATCAAATAATTAAATGATCGACTTTACAGCTTACCTAATTTTGGTGCTTCAATATATCCTCCATGACATTTCAAAACGTTCAAAATGACAAAAATAAGTACAGACGCAATGCTCTTCATTTTGAAGGAAATTTGTATAATGAATGATAATTAGGCCTTCAAAACGACCAAGCGAACACTTACAGTAAGTGTTATTTACATAACCTTCGCTTTGCCTGTACTTTAGCAGTCTATTATAATTTCTCCCGTTAGATGGCGGCAGCCTGGTAGCGTATTTAGATTTTAGAGCACAATATATCTACTGCGTAAATATAGAGGTACTCTAAGTGCCATATACTAGTGTCAATGCTTAGTTACCACTTATCAACAACTTGCCATGCTTTATATTTAAAATCGCACAGGGTTTTCTTATTAGTCCTTCAAAAATTGTATCATCATTCCATCCATTCAAAAGATTTATATTTTAATACGTTCTCTGCGCTGATTGTCGGGCCCTATTAGTTGCTTGTCAGCCCAAACTTAATTGTCTTTCTTACCAATGACAAACACAAATGCTTTCCCAATAGAAACAGAAACAGCTGCTAAGTAACCAAAAGCAAACTAAAGCATTTTTTGTATACTAAAAACAATCGAAAATTTGTTCACAAAATTCTCGTCAAATTACGTAAGCTTGTTATTACAAATAATGAACAGTAATTATATACAGTTATTCGGGCTACTGGTGCGTTATGATCATTCACACATTTATCTAAGCCTAACTAAAATTGAAAAAAGTGACAAACTCATAAAACAGGTTAAAATTCAGCAAAAGTCTTAGTTTGAACTACTTTTGATTTGAAATAAAGATCAGCTGAAGAGTAAATGTTGTGTTTCAGATGGTTTTTAAGTTTAATAATGTTTCTACAAAGCAATTTAAAAGTAAGATATTGATGAAAAAGTTTAGAATTTTCTCTAGAGTGTTACGAATTTTATCTATTAATTAATTAAAAATCACGGCACGATTAATTATTAGGATACCTATAGCTTTTCACAAATATTTACTATAAAGCTGTAGAGTTTTACCTCTACGATGTAGTAGTGTATGAAATTTAGATAAGACTTCGTGATTTATTGTAAAGACGGCAAGCCGTATGTGATGCTGACCTACTGACGAAAAATGCGACTATAGCTGGCGACGAGTGGTGTGATCAATAATTAATACATGTTCTTTTGTTCATTTAATTACGAACAGTAAATGCTAAATTAATCAATTAACCAGGAGGTCAGTCACTGCACCAATAAGCCAATTGAGCGGCTGTTAATAAATCGCCTTAGAAATCGAGCATTACACCCATCCATTTCTTTCAGATAGATTAGAAATAATTGTAAATAAGTATAACAGTAGATATAGTTCACATAATATTGTTTAAAAATTGACTGTCAGCAATATAAAAAGGTAAGCGAGCGCTTCACATCATTTTTATTTTGTAAATAAAAGCAACGGGTACTTATAGTCATAATTTTTGGCAACAAATTATCACAAACTGATATAAAGCAAATACTATGTACAAGTTAATAAAGTTCGAACACAAGAAAACGAAGTTCTTGGGTAAGTTTTATCACATAATTTATACAACCTAAAAGTTGCCCATAACAATGTTTCTGGGGGATGCTACAAGATTGACAGTTTTGTACAGAACAATCTCTGCAATTTGAACGTTCAGTTAACAGCTCCGTTTTACTTTAAAACTGGATCAAATTTATCTAGTTTAAAGTAATTTAATATATAAAACTTGATACAAACGACAATGGCTATAATTATATCTAAACCTATATAATATTGCACGTTCTTGTATTTTAATTATAGTATTTTTTGCTTCGCTACTACAGTGTATGAAATAAAAGAAATATACAACAGTAGCAGAGTTCAGAGAAGTAAAGCTGGAGCGGTACTTAATAATAAAAATAACATCCTCCATTTAAAAACAGTGTCAGCACCACTGATTCTGCCACACATATAATCAACGGTAGTTGTAACGTATGTCTTATATGCTGTCTCCAACACTTTACAATCTTTAGGAAAGGTATAGAGGCCAGTGATAGTTGAAGTCCTTTCACCCAGTTTGCTAAATAAAGAAACATCAAAGGCCAGGGTTAATTCGAAATCATTTCCAGTAGACTTAAATACTATGCATTAAAATTGTTTGCTAATATTTGTGAGTAATAAACAGACAGTGCTAAGATGCAATTCTTGCTGTTGGAAAGTGAAGCATCTCAGCAAAATGAACAATGTCCAGTGTGCTTTGAATATGATCATAAAACTGATCACGACGGTACATTTACCAATTATTCAGATAAAAATGGCATCATTATCGATTATTCACAACAGTGGCACATTTATGCACCAATTATTTTGATAAAAATTTTAGACAAATGTGGCACAATTATCAATTATTCAGATAAAGATTCAGATAGTGCAACGTATAAGTAGTGGACAGATATAATCAGAAATGTCACTTTCTGTTGTTTCGGCGATAACTTCGGCTGTCCGGACAGTGGGGAGTGTACTAGAAGCAATTCTCTACGATACTGGTTCGCATATGAATACACTCAGCACATTCAAGGACGAAGCTACGATTGAATGCAAATTCAAATGGGAAGCACCCATTTTAATGACAACAGGCACAAAAGACATCACCATTTAGATAGAAAAATTAAACTTTATTGATCATTTTTCCCTTCCTTTATTTTAGCATTGTTATTAGTTTATTATTCCATTATTTTGGCACTGCTGCAATCCTCCTCACAAAATTTGACTAAAAACGAACCAGAATTACCCAGTAGAAGTTCTAATAAATACAGTCGATGTACCACGAAAGGGAAGAGTATTTCACACAACACAACTAGAACCAGAAACATAATTTAACGTACACTCTCTTCCAGTGCGGCCTATATAGCAGGCATTGCAACCTGGACAACAATATTGGTAGGCCACACACGAAGCATGTCTAGCATCAAGCAGTTTAGGAGTTCCCAGAGTCTGACGTATGTTGTGAGTTGGTATACACCACCCTAAGACTTGGCACCACAGACCGAATCGAATTCTTTTTACATACTGAGCAGTGTGGAAACCACGCAAATGCACTTTATCAGTGTCAACGTCATGACAAAGTGGTGGGCCCTTCGTGACCATCTATTACCAGCCATATAGTACACATATAGAGTTTTCGACAGTAGACAGAGGAGGATTGCCATTAGAGAGTAACTGTGTATGTGAAATCACTGTTATTAGCCTCACATCATTGTCATTAATTCGCTATGTGAAATCACCGTGGCCTGGGAGTGGGAAAAAACGTGCTTTCCTCTCAATGGTCAGATTCAATCTGCCGGACATTGTTGTTGGCTTGCCCCTCAAAGATCAAAGGATTCAAGTCAGCATTTATCAGGATTAAAGGGGTCACTACCCCTAAATAAGTCCGAGCATTCACAATTTATTTGAACCACAATTCCGAAGCCAGTTGCTACCAAAACCTGGCGAAAAGCGTTATCAAGAAATAGTGATATTCTGTTTTGTTATTACATGTACAGGAAACTAACTCAACTGAAACCCCAGCGTTATCGCAGTGAAAACAGTCATCGTATAGTAATTGCTTCAGCTAGAAATACTGTTTTGTATATTTCGTATATATTTCGCAGTTTTACATGTCGCTAGATTTCAATGGAGCACATTAATTTACCATAATTAGAAGTGTGTGTCACAATGTTATCAAGTTAATTTGCTCTGTGGGTTTTATATTGTGGCAGCCATCTTTGATTTAGTTCTGTAGTTACTTTTCATCTATGTTGGACCAAAAAGCTAAAGATACACCGTTAGAATAATTACAAATCAACCCAAGCGTCTAATAGTGGTTCGACGGCTGCAGTGGCTCAGCCCGGGAACAGAAGTAACCATGACGTCATAAAGGATCTTTAGATAATTATCCCTGGTACCCACTGTACCGATTTTCGTCTTCACTATCTCAGCAGTTTTGGAGGAGTTAGGTTTGGAAACCAGGAAATGGCAATTGTAGACTAAACAGACCCCAGTCTGAGGCTCTGAGCTTTAGTAGTTCAGTAAAAAATAGGTTGATACAACGGCTGAAAAACTTTAGCCTCTACAGTTGCCATTTTCTGGCTTCCAAACGTAGCTCTTCCAAAACTGCTGAGATGGTGAAGAGGAAACTCCGTACAGTGGGTACATTTGTCGGCCATCTTGGATTCTATATTTTAGCTATTTTTCATCTAGCAGTCACCACAATGATATACACTTAACCTCATCTTTTGTTAAAACAAGCTTAATTTCCTAATACATACTATTAATTTAGAAAGAACCCAAAACAGTAATTTAAGTGCTTTTGCAACTATCTTGCGTTTCTTAATTTAAAACTCTGAATTTCTTCAAGAAGGCACCCGCTTGATTCTGAATCAGCAGGTCAAAATTATATGGAAAGTGCAAAAAACGTTGTATACGTAATAAAACATGGTCAGATAGCCCTAGCCAGGACTAGGCGTTTAATTTGGTCAATAGATTCACAGGACAATCTTTGCTTGGAATTGTTAGAAAAATTTGACGATTTGTGCATTACAGATAATAAATACAAATCTTAGACCAGATTTCAAAATAATGACTTGAAAAATCATTTTGTTTTGCTTTAGAAATATAACCTTGGCACAACTTGGAATTATTCTGATTGGCTATCTAACTTATAGTATCCCTGATCTAACCAAATTGTACAATTAACTAGACTTTACCTCCTATTTTAATTATGATGTGCCGTCTGTTGACAATTTATGTAGACAGATGTGCGTCGAACTACCTGATTATAGATTGAATGTAATGTAATACTGTGCTCCCTCTTGTGGTTGTGGAAAATACAAAATTGTGTAAAATGTGTATTTTTTTCTGACACTTATTACAGTGGTTTGTTTTCCCAGTATATAGACTTTGCTTGGTGTTAAACTAATTGTTTGCTGGTTGTTGTGACCTTTGCCTGAATCTGATTTATAAGGTACTATTTTTATGTTTTCTTTACATGAGAACCTCTTTCTAAGTTATTTCTTGTTGTATTCTGACTATATGAATTTCGCTCTTGTGATTGTGTAAGGATATAATTTATTTTGTGCCTTGGTTGGTAGTGTCATAATTGTACTAATTATTTGTGTTGGCTTGATTTATAGCATTGAAAATTACAGTTGCTGTCGAAACGATCTTAATGATTTAGCATACTGGCTTGAATGTTATAGCTGGGCAATAAAGGGGTCCAAAGACCAAAAATCTCTTCAACAAATTAAAATGTTGTTTTCACCTGTTACCACTAATTCTTTTTGAGATGTAATACAGCTCCAAATATACAAGTAACTAAATTTACTAGTTACCAGCTAATTGTCCACAACGTAGCAGTTTTTTGGTGCGTCATTCATGGCTATGTTTTACAACGGTTTTGTGATGATAATGAAATGACATTAGTCAGACACAATATTGCATTATTGATCCAGGAGCTTCCAAGAGAAACTGCATATACAGGTAATGTTGGCGTTACTGTCTCTGCTTATGCTTTCAAGTTGTTTAATTATTCGCTACCACGCAGTACTTACTTGCAGTCATTATCGCTGAGTGGTTCTCCGCCTGTTGCCCAATCAATGCCAAGAATCGTCTGAAGTAGCTTTTGTTTTTTCTCCTCGTCTTCTTTTTGTTCTTGGTATGTTGTATACGCTGACATCGTAGTAAATTCAGAGCAAGCCAAAATTGTTTCTACAAAAGCACACCCAAAGTGATTTTTTAATTATATGTCAATGAATGGGTGAAGTAGAGAGAAATTTAAGTGACAGATGGGGATGGGGAGGGGGGAGGTAGCAGAGACGAGAGAGAGAGAGAGAGAGAGAGAGAGAGAGAGAAAGAGAGAGAGAGAGAGAGAGAGAGAGAGAGAGAGAGAGAGAGAGAGAGAGAGAGAGAGAGAGAGAGAGAGAGAGAGAGAGAGAGAGAGAGAGAGAGAGAGAGAGAGAGAGAGAGAGAGAGAGAGAGAGAGAGAGAGAGAGAGAGAGAGAGAGAGAGAGAGAGAAACAGAGAAGGTATTTTGACAAAACTTATATAGGTACTTACTGTCTTCTTTATCAGATGCATCTGCAACTACATCACAAGCCCTTCTTTGCCCTTCATCTAATGCTGCCAGATAAAACTTGACATCAGAAACAGTAATAAAGCTACCGCTGTGAAAATATTCTTCAATCATTCCACGAAAAGCAGTTACATTAGCAAGTTTGAGGATGGGCTCCACAATGGGGTCATCGTCCTTACAACGGTATTTGTCAAAAAATGCATCATAGCACTTACTAAAATCGAGTCTTCTGATAGCCCTGAAAACATTCAAATGCAAAAATCACTGACTCGTTCGATACAATGCATTGTCAATGACACTAATTTGTGCAATTTTATCCTCAGTTAACCACTTAATGCGTCACATAATCTTTATTTAAGAATTATTCGTAAAACTGTTCTCTTTATAAAATCAGCATAAGCATCTAACTCATTAAAGGACTTCAAAAAGTCCACAATGACCCGTAGAACTCTTAGTTGTTAATTTTTTTACTAATTTGTCTTTGTCTTACTTATTTTCCTAATTCTAAAATTTTACATGTTCTGCAACTGACATTTGAATGTCTGAAAAACATTAATATTACTTAGAAACTGGCTTAATTGGCGTTTAACTGGCATCCCCAATGCACATGCGTTAAGCGGATGCGGAATAGATAAAATCGGTTACATTGTTTTCAATGATCCCGTTAATCAGACCTGCGTTATGCTATCTCTGTTAGTACTGTCTTTTTAACTGAATGGTAGTAAAATATTGAAGCTTGAGGCATCGTTCAATTTTTTATTCTAGTTGCTTTTTAAATCTGTACCTTTGAATGTTTTTTTTTCATTTTGAAGACGTCATTTTTGTTCCTTTTGTTGCTACTTTTTGGATATTTCCTTTACGTTTTAGCTATGCATTGCAGTATTATCTCAAATAAACTTCTGTAATAAAACACCACCGTATGTATAGGCCTACCCATGATATACGTAATTATCTTGATGCTTTTTATTTTAACATTGCATGGTACAGTCTCTTATTTTACTGTATTTTTGGTAACACCGACTTAATACTGATAACATTTGTACATTAAACAAATAAAATTTCACAATTACCTCTTTTGGTCCTACTTACTTTTCACGTAAACAAATCATTCAAAAATGGCGGCCGCCTAGGAATATAATAAGTAATAAAGTAGTAAAGGTTTGAACTAAAAAGAGTAGTTCTAAAACACCAATACTAAAAGCCAGACTGATCGAACTGGCAACAGAATCACGAAAAGAGGTTAGTAATCAAGCCTAGCAAGTTTAGTAGTGCGCCTTTTAAATTTTAATGACAAAAACTGCAATTTTGTGAGAGTGACGCTTTGATAAAACAACCACCGAGAACGTTGAAACAACACCACTTCTGATACTAGATTTGAAACCCTGGTTTCTCATCTGTTTCCTTATTTATGCTCCATTGAGCGATCACGAATTAGGATACCACAACGAAGCTTACCTGCAGGTTTTCTTCAAGCTAAATGCTTTAAGATCAGACTGCATAGCTGATTTAAGAAGATCTGCAGCTTCGTCGCATTCGGAAGGCAGGGTTTCTACAATTTTCAGTAAGGCGCTATCACTTCTACTGATGATGTCTTGGATGTGGTCAAAGTTGCAACTTCCATTGCAGAAGTGTACGTCTAAAGATTTAAACGAAAATGAAATTACGTCAATTTGTAAATAATATTGTGTGAAAGTGAAACTTCAACGACTAACTAGCAATAGCAACATACAACAGCAACAGCTGTTGCAAGGTAACAACCATGACAACAGTCAAAATAAAACTGACATAGACGCTGATGATGACGACAAAAGCAATGATAACGGCACTGGCAGCGGCAACGACAAGGCAACGACAACAACAGGAGCGGCATTGACAATGACAACAATAGCCTTAGTATCAGTAGCAGTAACAACAGCCGCAGCAAAAGAAGATGAGGGCAAGAAAAAACAAGAACAAAACAAGCACAAAAAATTGAACAAGCAACTTTCGAGAATTTTAAGTTGCTAATTTGCTTATTAGTAGGTGAAACTAATTTTTGAAAACCGTATAGAAATTAAACACTTCTAAACGAGTAGAAACCTAGAAGGTTGATGAATGCACATGAAATTCTGGGTAATATATGAATTAAACTTACGACAAAATGCTACAGTAGCATAAAAGCACAGTCTCCACTCCATGCGTGTTGTTGTGCGTGCACGAGTCAATAGTCCATATTACTATAATTACTGACCAATTAAGACATATTAACTCACAAGTATGAAAACTCAAACAAAAAGGTGATTTTAATACAACGAGCGTGCAAACACAGCAATCAGACCCCACCCTAACGTAAAATAACGCGCGATTTCAGACTAAAAATCCACAGGCTTCACTTAGTTAAAATCAGCGGCTTCATTCCAAAAATGTAGCTTGCGCATTTATGTTTTCAGGCTGCATCGCTCAAGCAGTTAAGCTGAGTCAATTAAAATTGTCAAAAATAGTTTCTACTTTTCTTGAAGATGTCTACTTCAAAAACGTCCGTCTGTAAAGCTAACTTACACACAGAAGCAACGCGCGCTTTCGGAACGTTACGGCGAATAAATTTTGATTTGTTTGCTTGTCAGAAATATTTATTATCACGTGGAATAGATGTTGAGAGCAAATTACTTAACTTATAGGTTTCTCAAGTGCACGCATAAAAATGTACGAAGAAAGCATTATAACTAGATAGTTTATTAATTTTCGTATCTCCACAGAAGTAATTAATATCACCTATGAGAATGAAATTGTCAAATTGAAATGACGTGGGTGTTAGATTGCAGACTATAACGATACAGAATTTGTCGATGAATCGAGAGAAGCAACTAGTAAAGACAGGGCTCACTGCAGCAGAAATATTTAATTAGTCTTTCTCTTTTGTCTTGTCATTCAAAGAAGCGAGTCCAGATTATCATTTTTTCTTGTTATGGCCCGTTTAGACTATCGAGCGAGCACGGTGATTTATCGTGAAAGTGAGTGAGCGAGACGCTGTCCCGACAGTCTACTCACCCGTGAGTGGCAGCTTTGCTTGATACCAGTGATGTTCAGCTTGCATAATTTTGAGTGACACGTTCCCCGATGAGGTTATTAGAGGCCCAAATTTTTTACGTGTGTCTCTGCTTTTGCTGCGGAAATTCGTCTTCCATCCGAAAATCCCGCCAGTCCAAACACGCATAGTTATCGCGGATATGTGGCATGCAAGAGTGGCAGCTTTGAGTGTCAGTCAGTCACGATGAAGATCCCCGCTAATCAAACTGGGTTATAAGTACAAAACGTTTTTCATCTAGCACGATTTCTGTAATTCGAACTGTCTGCGCCCAGCCAGTGAATTTTACTGTAGCAAATTGTAGCTCTAAGCGTTAAAATCGGTCCTTAAACTCAGCATGTTAACTACAGCTAATTGGATTGGATCTGACTTTGTTTATATTTTGTCTTCACTATTGCAATGTTCAACGTGCATTGGCGCCATTACTTTTATTTACATTTATGATGTCGCCCGCAAAAATACCTGAATTTTGGATTCCGTTTTGCCTTTCTTTTCCGCACATACTGTACAAGACTACACAAATACCATAAAGCCCACTGCAATTCTCACACGGGTTTTCTCCAATATTTTGTCTATGTGTAAAACGAAATTATACAGAGTTTCAGCAAATACGTGCAAGGTCACTTATATGACTTGTGAAGCAAATTCACTACCTGTTAAATCTTACAGTAACTGTCACGTAAACTACTCAATTTAACGAAAATTATGTAAACCCAAAAACGTTATGTAGAATTAACTTTATTTGGTTTAAACGCAATAGGTATAATATTTATTGCTATTGTACTGAAAAGAGAACACTGCACAAAAATGACAAAACACATTTATTTCGAATGGTTCACTGCATAAGTGTGCAAACACCGAATCCACTATCTAAGTTTAGGATGAACCCTTGCAGTTTGAAAGCCAAATTAGTTTTTATGTCAGACAATCTACAAACTAGAATGTAACAACAATTAACAGAAATGGATATCAAATTCAGTACTTTTTCTTTTTATCACAAATACTTAAAAAAATGTTAACTCCAACTTACACAGATTATACAACACACAACAAAAAGCATATAATTTCATAATACGAAGACATTCTATATGTACAAAGAAAACGATTACAAAAAGAAAACCAATGTATCCTACAAAAAAAGAAAACTAATCTGTCATACTGCATTTCTCTGTAACATATCTGTTCAGTAATGCAGCAAGTCATTTAAAGATGCCAAATTGTAACTACAGAAAGAACAAATTATTCAGCACGTTTTTATAAAAATAAATTTTAAAGCACGTTGTTTGTACATTGACTGAGCCTTACTGCAAGATGAATTTTACTACAAAAGCAAAGTAAAGGTAAATGAATATATGACTAAGTATAACCTAGTTATGCAGTACATAATTATTATACACTAGCTCATGGAAGCCAGAATCATAATGCATACATACATTGTTTACAGAGTTTAAACTAGAAAAAGTAATTAGAACAAGGTAGCGGTAATATATAATTACACTGTAAGAATCTAAAAAACATATCAAATGCTTATTTTGATCCAGCATCAAAATAACCAACGTAAGTGCTAAAAGACCGATTAAACGTTAAGTTAACTGAAGAAAAAATGATAACTTGCTTAGTTTTCATAGCCATACTACAGAAGCAGACTTACAAGCAAGCAAATCAGCAACAGCAGGGAACTCCCCAAACTCATAGCAACTGCACTGTTTTCTCCACAGAGGTAACTAACAGTACCATCAACTAGGGCACTGAACACTTTCCTAACTTCGACACAATTGGAGCCTTGAAATACTTCCTTAAGTGTACCTGTGATGTCATCCAGAGTCCTGAAATAATACAAGTTAGTGTTGAATAATGACACTGCAATTGGAAAATTTCCGACTTGCTGAGTGTATGAAAACACCTCCTGTGCATTCTGCAAATATACGAAAATTCTAAACTTACTCGCAGTCATGCTCAGTTAGTTTCTTGCCACCAGAAGCCCAGTTGATAGAGAGTGCCTTTGGTAGTACACCAGCCAACTTCTGACCAATCTTCTCCGCTTGTTTCGGATCATTAGTCGATGGGCAATTAACATTTGAAAGATCCAATTCTGCAAATGCAGTTTACACATTAAACTAGCATGAGCAAGCAGTTAAAAATTAAATCTGATGATGCACCACACAAGTTACAAGCAGTTACTTAGTTGACAATGACACTCTACCTTTCTGGTGCATGCCTATTTAAAATTTAAAGCTGCACATATGCATCTTAATAAACTGAATTTTATTCTGCAGCAAAAGCGTTAGATAAATATCTTCTAAGCAGAACTTTCTTGCAAGCTCTATGCCTTAACACACATAAATCATTTTTAGGTAAATAAAGGTACTTTTGGACGAATGCAAGCTGCATTACTTACGTCCATTATCTATCAGCAAAACTATTTCTTTACATCCCTTTTTTTGACCAGCATCCACGGCTGCCAAGTAGAACTTCACATCAGCCACGGTAATATCTGCAGCTTGAGGGAAGTAAGGTCTCACTTGCTCCTCTACCGCAGGCAAAGACTCATTGAGGAGGTTCAAGATGACCTCCAAAATCTTGTCCTTGTCTTTGCAGCCATATTTGGAGAAAAATGAATGATAACACTTAGTGGTATCAATCTTTGCATAGTCCCTACAACACAATAATAATGTTACACTGGGGTTTCTTTTATAAGTATAACAATAATTATGTAATTTAGGGCTGAGTGGCAATGTTGTGTGCTTCATGTGCAAAGTTAGGCAATGGCAAGGCAGACCTTGAATTAATAATCACACTTCATTGGCAATACTGATTCTGGTTGTTAACCTTGTTGAGAGAGAAATAACATTTGTCTTGTTCTAGGAGTCATTCTCCCTGTCATATTTTGCAGAAGGAAGTTTGCACACCATGGAGTTTGCAACACACGCACCCCTTATTTCAACATTGTTTTGCATAATATTCAACAAGAACATTTTGTTGCCAATGTTAAACTTGGCCCTTATTTTGGAAGTCAGGTCTCACTTGCTCCTCTACCGCAGGCAAAGACTCATTGAGGAGGTTCAAGATGACCTCCAAAATCTGGTCCTTGTCTTCACAGCCATATTTGGAGAAAAATGAATGATAACACTTAGTGGTATCAATCTCTGCAAAGTCCCTACAACACAATAATGATGTTACGCCAGGGTTTCTTTTATAACTATAACAATAATTACGTAATTTAGGGCTGAGTGGCAATGTTGTGTACTTCTAATAATCACACTTCATTGGCAATACCGATTCTGGTTGTTAACCTTGTTGAGAGAGAAATAACATTTGTCTTGTTCTAGGAGTCATATTTTGCAGAAGGAAGTTTGCAAACCATGGAGTTTGCAACACATGCACCCATAATTTCAACATTGTTTTTCATAATATTCAACAAGAACATTTTGTTGCCAATGCTAAACTTGGCACTTATTTTGCAAGTCTAATTCCTACACATACCTACTAAGCAATCAACAAAGACTGTTTATTCCTTGCTGACATAACAATTATACAGAGCATAATATTCAACAAGAACATTTTGTTGCCAATGTTAAACTTGGCCCTTATTTTGCAAGTCTAATGCCTACACATATCTACTGAGCAATCAACAAAGACTGTTTATTCCTTGCTGACATAACAATTATACAGATGATGATGATTCAACTCACATTCAAACCTTCCTAAATTGGCCAGTAATGCCTATAATGCAAGTATAAGCCCAGGTATGGTGATTAATAACAAAAACAAGTTGAAACTACACAAACTTACGTGCATAAGTTCTTTACAAGCTCATTTGTATCTCCAGCATTGCCAAGACTCTCAAGGTTATCTACACTGCCAAGATTCTCAATGTAATCTATGACAACTTTACTTATTCCCTGGCAAGGACTAGGTAACTCCTCTTTCATGAATTTCTTAATTATTTCTACCGTTTTCATAGACGCATTGTCGACTGTGCTGCTGTCCTCAAGAGCATTCATTTCATTTGTGAACCAATCTACGATACTTTGAAAGCTGCATTCCCCATCACAGCTTTGTGCTGTAAACAAATACTTTTAGTTAGTCCCTCAAAATCCGTTTTCAAAGATGAAAATTAGATGCATGGTGTATGCTCACAGATTCCCAGACAGAACATGTCGAATGCAAATTATATTTCAAATTTGAAATATAATTTGCTATAATTTATGTTAATCTGTTTGGTTTGAGTGTGGCACGAACGGAATGTCTCATTATCAAGGAAAATTTTCCAGAACACATGCACGCACGCACGAACAAAACCAGCTTTATATTTTCAGAATCTGGTTTATTTTCGAATGAAAGAAAGAAAAAGACAATCACACAGTATTAGAATTAATAGCTCTATTTGGCCATTTTCTTTTTTCTTTCCTTTATCTAAAGATAAACCTCAGTGGTGGTCTGAGAGTCGAATTGTTGGAATTTCTTTTATTAGGAGCATTAATAAATGCCGTCGAATTCTCATATTGCTTTTAGTTAGTTTTACTATTGAATGAAGCTATATAATAACTACTCAAACATGACTTTAGACGTCATGTACTACACATTTTACATTAGAAAATGCCCTTGGGAATGAGATGCTAGTAGATTCCAGTCTTGCCATAAGTATATCTACATTCTAAGTTGCGTGTTGAGTGCCCGACTGTATAAAAACATCACATTTTCAATTTTCTGTTCTCAAGTCCTTAACTTAAGGGAGGATGCTGGGGAGCATCTGAACGGCAGTAAATTTTTGCATCAAATGCTTTCAACTAGCTGATGAAAAACGAAAAAGTGCAACTTTCCAGGATTGTTTTTTCGCGAAGAACGATAAAATTACACTATAATTGATATGTATGTGAACCCTCTTGGCTCAAAGAGACGTTTTAGGCTGGTAGTAAACGCATTTTTACAGCTAACCGATAGCTATAATAGCTTAGAAGCTTATAGAAATTCATTCTGTAATTATCAAAAGTATTTAAGAAAGTCATTTCGATTTTTTGTTGATAATCGTTAAAAAATACAAATTTCTTTTCAAATTTCAGTACGTTGCTGTACAGTTCTGTGTATGAGAAAAGTATTTATTTCGCAATCCTGTGTGATCATATTTCCTCTAGGCTGGTATAAAAACGCCCAGGGTTGCTACATTGACGCTTATCAGTCTCATCTTTCTAACAGGAAGTTTACTCATTCCCTCGGCGTTATACGTGACTCGTATTAATATTACCCATCCACACGCTTTCATGTAAAAATAGAAAATTTGCTGATTCATATTGTTTTAAATATTTTAATATGTCACAAAACGTCAACATACCAGTCAAACTTGAGTGATTATTTTGGATATGGGGGTTTTAGACACAGGTTATTTCGACAAACATTATGGATACATAGGTTATATGGACACAAGAGAATTTTAGACATAGAACTCTTTGGCCACATGGATTATTTGGACAAAGTAATTCGGACACATAGGTTGTTTGGACACATATATTATTTGGACCCATGGATTATCTAGAAACAGGCGATTTAGACACTACGGGGATTGGATACATACAGTTCATCTGGATACTAGGTATTTTGGACACACAGGATATTTGGACACGTAGATAATTAGGACACAAACTGTTTAGACAAGTTACCATTTGGATTCAATTGGGTCTTGGTACAATTTAACAGCATAGGTTACTTAGCAATATCCTGTTCTTGGGGATGAGTGGGTTTAAATTGCTTTGTTTGCGAAATTCAAAGGGTTTCTGATGTCTAGAAAACCGTGGAACAAAGAAATAATATATTATCTATTTTGAAAAGACTCTTTTTCTCGCTACACACACATGCACACCCACACAAACTTCTACCGGTACTCTCTTTCTGAGAAAAAACCGACACTGGAGGAGTGTTGATAAACTTAAGAGCATATTCATTTTTTGGGTCAATAAGAGCAAATTTGGATTTTTTATAGTTCCTAAAGAACCGGATGTAACAACTCATGCTGCAATCTGCCTATGCACAGTCAAACGAATTATGACTAACTCATTAGGAAGATATCAGATAACAACATTCAGTAACAACATGTTATAATTGAAATCCGCAAGATAAGGCGGTGTTTGCATTTTTTCACAGGCATTCAGTATATAAGGCGTGTAAATTAAAATCCGTGTCAATGCTAAAGTCTATACGTATATCGATCACACACGGGCAACAACCACCCTCTAGTTATTGTTTCGAACTTCACAATTATGAGTAATTAGCTATAGCTTCAATGACTTTCATTTATTCAGCTCAATAACTTCCCGGAAATTACGAAGAAAAGTATTGACCTTTGACAACTATCCTTTAGTTTTTACTCAATTATAGAGACTTGTGAACAATTTTGTCGGTACTGTTACTCGTGATGAATAAAAATATTTTTGTCATCCCTGTTCGTCTGGATTAACCAAAAAGCGGGGTGCAGCTCACCACTGAGGATGCCTCCAGTGAGGACTCCCAAACGCTGGACAACGAGAAAAAGTTGCACGTCTTAATATCCTACTGTTACAGTGTCCAATTCTTGTGTCAGAATCACCTATATACCCAAAACACCTAATGTCTAAATATGGCCTTATGCCAGTGATTTTGAACCTTTTTTGAGCCACGGCACATTTTTTACATTTCCAAAATCCTCGGGCACCGCCACCATTTACAGACACGTGCGTGTTGAAACAATAGGCGGTCATGTGACCATTCTGACTGATGCGTCAGCACAGAAAGTGGTAAAATCTTGAAATCTCACGTAGCAGGCTAGTCACATAATCGTTCACATCTCCTGCCTCCAAATTGTGGAATTCTTTGGCCCTACAATTACGCCTGATCAAGTCGATTGATAGTTCTAAAGAAGCCTGAAAACTTACTATATTAATGAAGCTGTCTGTGGTTGATTGCCCGCAACACATTTACATTTGTATATATAGCAAACCTAAACTATGGTATATCTAAACCAGTTATGTGCTCAAAGTAAACTGTATACGAATTTACTAAGCAAACATACAACAGCGATAATTCTCTTGTTTATCATTCAATCCCGCAGTGTTTTGAGAGTCAAGTATATTTCAAGTAATGATGCTGTACATAAACACTAACTCTATTGACTTTACAGGCATTTATCGCTCTCTGCTGCCACCCACTGAAATAAAAGAGTTTTACATTATCGGCCACAGTTTATTACAGCACAGACACCCGACAACGGTTAATTAGGTGATATTAGATAATTTCCCACGGCACACCTGATGATCTTTCACGGCACATCAGTGTGCCGCGGCACACTGGTTGAAAAACACTGCCGGGCTTATGCGACCAAAATAGCTGTCAGTTCAAATAACCTGTATCCAATGTCTTATGTCAAAATCGCCTAGTATCCAAATGACCTCTTTATCGAAACAGCCTGTGTGTCCTTGTGTCAAAATGATATATGTGGTCAACTGTCTTGTGGCAAAACGTCCTGTGTCCAAGTGTCGTAATGTCTGTACACCATAAACTACAGACGTAAAGCTTAAAATAATTTTTATTCTAAAGTAATGCATTTGAGACAGTGTAAAGACCAAATACATAGGTAGAGTGGGGCGTACAGTGCACGCAGTACAAAAGAACAGGGGAATTTCTTATTTCACGTTCATAAAATTAAGTTTAATAAAGAAAAATGTTTATGTGGAACTGTGTTGGACCTGTAACGTTAAAACAACTTTTAATATTTTTAAAAAAAATGTTACTTAATACAAAAGTTATTATGTGTAGGCTGCATTTGTAAGCAACAAAGAAAATCGCTTACATAACAACCACACGATAACTAGGTTAAAACTATTCGAATGTTTACACATTAATGTCTGTTTTAGGCTACTATTAGCCTTAGGACACAACTGTATACTTATTAGTTCCTTTGATTTTTTGCCTAATTTTGCTAGCTGTAAGCAATATTAAATCACTATTGTGACTACCCGATCATTCAAAGTTTTATTTATATAGAAACAGTGCTAGTATTTCAACCAGCGCGAAAAAGAAGTCCTTTTCTAATGACACGTGAACTGGTATAGCGACCAATGATCATTTCAACCAGTTGGAGCCCCGTATGTTTGCTAGGTGACAGGAAAAAGTCATGGAAAAAACTCACAATTTTGGCTGGGAAAAAGTCAATTAATTTTGCCTAAGGTTAGGGTTAGTAATCAGGGCCAGGGTTGTTTCTTTTTTCCTGTGTCTTTTTTCTATGACTTTTCCACCTGGATTCGTTTGCTAGCGTGCGGTACGGACAGAGGTAGAAAAGGCTGCGGTAGGCGCGACAGTGTTATCTGTAAGTCTATAAGCAAATTGTCTCTCCCGCTGCAAATCTTCACAAACATGTGAAACACAAACGAATTTGGGTCAAAATACAATACTGTACCAAACAGAAAAAGAAAGTAATCGATTACGATGTTTTCAATGCCGGAGCATCGTAGTTAAACGGTCAAACGCATTCAACTCTTTCTTAATCGAAAGTCAAACAACAAAATTTGATACTTCTCGTGAAAAAAACCAGCATCGTTGTGAGGAACATGCGAAAAGTCATATAGCCGAAAATAGCCAAAACAAATGATGCTGTAACATCACAAGAACATTACAAAAACAAAATTACATGTGTGTGCGACATAATTTATGAAGATCAACTGGGATATAACGCGTGCAACATCTAATTTTTTAGTATTAGCCAACGATGAAACTTAATACGCTGGAGAAAAAATTTATAAAAACCAAGTTGGACGCTACATTTAATGTCGTTAAAATCATTCAAACAATTTGGTTTTTTGCATCGCAATCACGCGTATTAGTTTTATGGAATTTTGTGACATAAAGATCATATACAAAGGTGAATACATAACCATCAAAAGTACTGATGTTTGTAGAACAATAAGACATATTGACTTTGCAAGAATAAAGCGAATATTGTTTATTACAGTAGCTTCAGTTAAGAGTCACAATTAGCCTTGCAAGTATACAATCTAATATTTAAGAGTCACAATTAGCCTTGCAAGTATACAAGAGAGAATATTGATAGATCACCAAAAATTAAAGCTAATTAATGCGTTAAATACGTTACCATTATTATGCAACTAAACATGATAATCGAATTAAATCCACATAAATTTATTTATATTTCGGTGGGTGAACTTTGTATTTGTATGTATCAAGCGCAGCTAAAAAAATCTTATTTGCCAGCCAAGGTGCACGGTACAAGTGGCACAGGCAAAAATGACTAACTGTGTCATTTTTACCTATATTCGCCAGCCAACAACGTAAGCTAAAAAATGTTTAAATATTATCTTTAGCATCAACTTTCGGGCATCAATTCGACTAGGCCTAATTAAGTCTAAAACAGCATACCACAAAACGTCAAAGCCAAGCACAAACTGACGCATAATTTAAGATCCATCGTTTTCTAGCTCTACGAAAAATTTCCGCTGCACAAAATAGTGTAGAAGGGAATAGACTGTACTATATACTAATCGAAGTGTACACGTGCGTGCTACAAAAGAAATACTGCAGTAGATACGTTAGACTCCGCCCGTCCAACTTGCAATATAGAAAAGAAATACAGCAAATGGTGGAGAAGTGATCATGTGAGTGAGCATGTGACTGTTATGGCTTCATGACGTCATCTTCATGCAGGTAATTACTAAAACTAAAACGTAAATTTTTCGTTTTTATGCTTATTGTGCGTAATGACTTTTATGTAATGGTATGCTACCATAATTTCAAAGAGGAAAATGAAAATTTAATACTTTGAATAAAAAAAGAATCCAAAGGTTGATTCTATAAATGGAAAACTCTTCAAATCGTGGCAAATCCACCTGCGCTAGTTCTAGGCCCTTGTTATTTCTCATCATTTCATTATGTAGTTGGGCATCCGGTTTTATACTGTATATCATGTTAACTAGCAACCGTACACGGCTAGAGTCGCGAAGGATACAAAGAAAATACATGGGATAGGGTCTTTGAAACTTATGGGTGAACGGTGCTTTATTCAAAGGACACTGGTCACCTGTTAATTTTTCGATTGTCATTAACTCCTCCTGGGGCTTTGAATTAACTTCCATATTATTTTCATAAGTACTTAAGTTTGCGGGGTAGATGTAAAGTTGGGATTCCTGAATGGCCTGAGATAGGATTTAAATGCGTAACATTGAGTAACTCTAAACCTAGAGTAGCTAGAGTCACGAAGCTTGCAGGGAAGGCATTGGGGTAAAGACTCTGATAGTAGTATTTGTTAAAAAAAAGCTGGGTTTGTTAAAGAGCCAGAGACAGTAGTGTTGCTAAAAGAGCTGTAATTGTTAAGGGACCAAAGATAGGAGGAAAATGTGATATTTAGGGCATCCAGTTTTTAATTCGCGTTCGCTCCTCAATACCGAGGGCCAGAATATCGAAACTTGCAAGTACACACCTGAGGCAGGGGCCTTGAAAGTGGTATGGTGAACGTTCAACATGACGTCTGTGGGTAGGGTGGTGGAGTGGTATGGTGTATGGTGTGACTCGTGTGGGTGAGCGGTAAAAATGGCGCGATGGAAAAGTAGGAAAAATGGCACGTGTTATTTTAAAGCAGTTGATTTCTATAATAAGACTAAAATGGACTCAGTAGGAAGGAGATCTATGTCAAAGCTGAACAATCCTAAACTTACTCATCTGATTCTTAAAAATTAAAAAAAAAACGTTAACGCAAAGAAAAAATAAGCAAACATGCAAAAGTGTACCAGTAATGGTATTATATAGAGTATAGACCCTCAACATATTTGTTCATTAAATAGATTTTTACAATCGCCAAAATTAATGGTTAAAAAGGGAGATGGAACATTCGTGCATTATTGATTAAAAATCTATTTAATGTACAAATAAATATAAATATAAATATAAATATATTCCTGCCAAGTCACCTTATTAGGCTATACTTATGCTTATTAGGCATTAATAAGCCAAAGAAGTATTAAACACTCCCTTTGAGACCGCTACAAGTGCTTCAAGAATGTTTTTACCTAATGTTCGGTCAAGTTTTCAAAGAAGAAAAGATTCCCGTTTTGGCACCCCCCAAGCCCTCTTTTCTTCACAAAATTTCTTGAAAATCTGCTAGCAGATAGTTTTTGGGTAATACGTTTACTGCCATGGTAAACAAAGAACAACCAACCAAACAAACAAACCAACAGTATTGAAACATAATTTCCTTTGCAGAAGTAAAAATAGCTAAAATAATTATCCCTCACTGCAACCCTAACCCTAAACACATACTTTCCTAAGTGTGCCATTTTTTCCTGTCCGTTTACCTACATTTCCATATGTGCCATTTCCATCCATTTTTTTCCTTTGCCATTTTAGCCGTGCCATTTTTACCTACATTCGGTATATTGTGTAGAGCAGTGTGGTGTGGATGGTGTTGGCATTGTGTGATGGGTATGGTGTGTTGCAGGTGAAGTGGTGTAGTTTGGTGGCATGGTGTGGTATGGCAAGTATGAGTTGTGAGATGTTGGTTGTGTGTTGTGGTGGATGTGGTGTGGTTTGTCGTTGTGAGTTTATGTACAAAACTAGCGGTACAGCTAGTCTATACATTAATTTCGGTAGTATATGTCTGTATATATAACCAACGGGGCTACGGCTCCGAAGACGGCACGATTTTCTACGATCTATATATCAAACGAAAGGTTTCAACCAACAGATTTTATTGTTGGTGGCTTCTTTTCGAATCGGGGCGCATCGGGATTCTAGAGAACCTCTTATTTCTGGAGAACGGGAACTTGCCAAGCACAGTGCCTATAATGGTTGGATTGTCTGTTCAAAGGTGGGTGTAGTAGGCATATTTAGATTTCACGGGAGGACCACGGTTTCTCGCAACGGGTATTTTCCCGGACACAACGATGCAAATTTTGCAGGAAACTACACATATATATTCTAGGAAAACTCGATTTGTGCAACTGTTTAGGCATGCTGGGAAAAAATAAGCACACTCGCAGAAAGAGGAAGGTCTACAAGATGTGAAGGCATCGTCGGGAGAGAGGTCCGTTAGACGAAACGGGAATGGTGTATTTCAAAGTTCTTTTTCACATACCCCTCCCCCAGTGTTGCGCAGTGCACACTATTTGGAACATCTATTGTCTGTGAGTTAGAAAAATTTCGTGGCTGTTCTAGACATTGTGTTCACCCGCCATTCTATTGTGTTGCATATCTGTTAGCCTATTATCATCTGAGAAGCTGCAAGCAAAACTATGTAGAATGACCGTGCAATATTGACCACTGCTGGATGGGCCTAATAGCATTTGTTATATCACATGGTTTCGAGTTTGTACAAAATATATTTCGTGGTTTCGCTACGCTACTGTGTTGATGATGTTAATGTTGTAGATCTCATCGTCATCATCACGATCACGATCATCATCATCACCATCATCATGTGGTGTGATATGGTGTAGTTTGTGTGCTGTGAATGGTGTGGTGTGAGTGTTGGGTGTAGTATGATGAGGTTGGCGTGGCATGGTGCAGGCGGCGTGGGACATATATAAATCTATCTATCTATCTATCTATCTATCTATATATATATATATATATATACATATGACACCCATGATATAATACATATCATATACATATGATATATATACATATGCATATGATATGTATTATATCATGGGTGTCATATGTATATATATATATAGATAGATAGATAGATAGATAGATAGATAGATAGATAGATAGATAGATAGATAGATAGATAGATAGATAGATAGATAGATAGATAAGTAGGTAGGTAGGTAGGTAGGTAGGTAGGTAGGTAGGTAGGTAGGTAGGTAGGTAGGTAGGTAGGTAGATAGATAGATAGATAGATAGATAGTTAGACAGACAGACAGACAGACAGACAGATAGATAGATGGTTTATATATATATATATAAATTTGAGGCCACAGCTTCGACGACGGCACCATTTTAGGCGATCTATATCAAACGAAAGGTCTCGATCTAGTCGATCTAATGTCGTCTCATTGATGGTTTATCTTTCGAAACAGGCCGACCGGGAAGACCAGGCGGCGGAAAACCTCTAAAAATGGCCCTTTTTGCATATTTTTTGCAAAACTTATTTCTAGAGAAAGGGAAACCGCCGGGCGCAGTGCTTATAATGTTTGGATAGCCCGTTCAATGATGGGTGTCATAAGCGTATTTAGAATTTGCGTGAGGGCCACGGCGTCCCGCAACAGGTATTTTCTCGGACTCAACCTCCCAATTTTTTACAAGTAGAAAAAACGCCTTGTAGAAAAAATGTCCTAGCTGCGCCTGGTGGAGGTTCTGCTGGCCAAACTTGAACTCTTGGGAAAGAGGACTGACTGGGCTACACGACAACGTAAGCCTCTTTTAGGGTCGCGTCCACAAGGAGGAGCCGCTGCAAGTGGATTGGAGGTTCCATTTCGAAAGATTCTCGCTTAGAAAACTGCTGACGCAAACCCATTATTCTGACGTCATTCCATTGTATTCTGTCTATAATTTTGCTTTAGCAAAAGCTGCTGGCTTTGTATTAGGTAGACAAATAAACACTATGTAGGATCTTCGTGCAATATTGATTATGTGCATTAATACGCAAATTCTTTTACTGAGCCTTGACTAGTAAGTCGATTAATATTCGAGAATCTGTATTGAAATTTGCTTTGTGCTTCATGCTTTAGGGATAAGCCCTGCATTATGTTTTTATAGCTTCTTTGCCGTTAAAAGAAGCAATCTATTCTTGGAAACTACATGTTAGAATCTGCCAATTTGAAAATTGCACCTATAACCACTTATTACGGCTAAAGTATTCAACGTATAAATTATAGAAGTCCCTCGAGGTATAATCTAAAACGCAAGAACGTTACTAGGCAATTGGAAGTTACATGGAATTATACTAGTACGCAATTATTATTTATAGTGATACATCAATAAAGTAGTCAGTTATGCATAAAGTAACCTAGGGAACTTGATTTTTAATCATTACGCTAGGTTTAGACTTACGGGGATCAATGCCGTTACTATTGCTAACAATTGTAAGTACACTGTATTACAGCGTGTCGAAATTCCTCTTTAAATTTTAATAAATTTGTAAATGCAAACACAGTTTTAAAGCGCTCGACTCTCTTTGAGGTTAACAGCATTATTTATTTGGATCCTTAGTTTCAAGATTATGATGGAAATAAGCCAGAGTTAAACCCACAGTTATTAAATCGGGAGCTCAGTCTGGATTTGAATCAGGGACTTTTGGTTAAAGTCTAAGACCATGTAGATATCATAAGACCACGTAGTCTTGATATAATTAGTGCAATAACTTTACAGAAATCATTAAAGAATTTGCATAAATTTTGCAATTAATTAAAATATAATTAATGTAACTAGTTGCTACTTATCATAATAAAAAAATTATTAACAATTTAACACTTTAAAATTCTGAATAACTTGAATTATTTAGTAAACTGTTAAGATTTGTTTAACCCCAGGGGCGTGTGAGTGGTCTAATGATCAAGATGTATGTTAATCAAAAGGTCCCTAGTTCAAATCCAGAAACAGCCCCAATATCCAGGTGCTTCTAATTGTGGACAAGTTGTAAAAAAACAAAAACATATTGCCTGTACAAGTATGAATCATTCTCATAGTCTCACAGCAAAAACACCAAATTCTAAATTATGTTTATATGCTGTATAGAAAACTAATTTATTTTATGTAACAAAATCAAAACAATAATATATGGTATCATCTACAGAATCTGGAACTACAGACGTGACTTGCTAGTAAATCTTGCAGCTCTGAAAGGTTCCAAGTCATAGGATGGCTTTTGTCCAGAGACTAGCTCTGCTAGGAGTTTTCCTACTACGGGAGCCAGTTTGAAGCCTTGCCCTGTAAAACAATAGAGCAACATAATTTAATTTCCAACAATAACAACATTTTGCGAGAGGTAAATAATGGAGTGGTAACATTGTGTATCGAAGCTGAGCAGTAAGAAATACTGAGATTGGACAGTGAATGGATTGGTGACTGCAGGGTTCACCCCTCTCTTTAGGCAGTTTCATTCACCATATTGATTCAGGCTGTTTATCTCGCTGAGAGGATGTTCTGTGACAATAACATAGATTGTCTTACAGCAAGCATCCTAAAAGCAGCAAATAATGTATTTGTCATGTTATTTATACACACAAGCAATCACGATGTTACTGTTATAACAGCATATGGTATAAACCAAAATCCAGTAACCAGTAACTGAGCCTACTACCAATGTTGATCAGTTGAGGTAGTACTGGAACCAAACTACTAATTACTATCAAGATGTCCTATAAGACGAGATGCTAAACTGGCAGAGATGTCTTAGCAATGTCACATTCAATTAACTAAACACATCAATGGAGAAGGCAGCTGGAAAAAAGGAAGTGATTTTCGTGGCAGTCACTCATCCATTTAATGGTCAAGTGCAGCACTGCTTAATTTCATAGCAATGCTGACAGTAAAAAATTAACTTGTTGCATTGTATTGATTGATAATATGAAACTTTTTGATTTTTTTATTCATCAACTCAGACAATTTGTGTACGTTTATGGCTTCGATAATGGAGCACCCCTGCCATCGTGAAATATCAATTAAAAAACAAATAAAACAAAAAAAACGCCTGAAAAGACTATGCATTTGCTTAATCTGTCAACACTTAGAATTGACTACTAAATAAACAGGGTACATATAAATATTCAGCAGACTCAATTTTTATAGCTAAAAGGCAAGAGAGGTAGAGGTAGAGAATTAAAAAATTTAACAAATGAAAACTAAAAGAAATGAAAAACTTGAATGTTCCACTAAGTTATTTGCACCACACCTAGTTGTTGCAACAAGGCTAACAAACACCTGTGGCAACCCACTATAACTTACAATTGTAAACATAGGTATTTTCTCAGAAAGAACACTTTTTAACATTACGGGGTGAATACGTCTCCTAACTTACCTGAAAATCCGGCACCATAAACAATGTTTTTGTGTAGTGGATGAGTGTCCAGGATTTTTACCTCATCTGGTGTTTGCTAAACATAAACAAGTTTGTTTATTTTCTCAATAAAATATTTACCTTATTTATTATGAGAAAAAGTAAATGTTGATTCACGGAGAACAGATTCAATCACAAATACAGCGTCATCCAGAAAAAAACATTACTTTCAAATTCTTTAATAAAACAAAAATAACAAGTCAAGAAGTCATCAAAATTTAACAGAGTAACAATGAATACATATATATTTTGTGCACAAAAAAATTATTGTAAGTTTTATGTTTTATTCTTGCTGAACTTTTCAAAAATGTGATATTTAAACTTGTATTTCTATAGCAGAGAAAAGGATTTTTTCCAATATAATTGTTTTAAATGAAAAAGAATCTCATATTTTTGCTATTTCTTTATTTACATAATTTAGAAAGTAGAGCTGACTTAAATTTTCTAGATTTTAACTTACGGTAGAACTTGTCTTGGTGAGTGTATAGAGCAAGAAAAATGAAAGATATTCCTTCTTGAACTGAAGTTTTGTTTTAATAATAAGATAAATTTGAGATTAATACAGTTATTGAAATTACAGAGACTTACAGAGGTTATAGAAAGTGAACAAAATGGAAGGAAAGCACACAAAACAATTTTTCTAGGCTATGTAGGTAAAGAAATAGCAAAAGCTGAGTTTCTTTGTAATTTAAAACAGTAAATTTGGGAAAAAAATCCTTTCCTTTATTATGGAACAATTTTAAAGACATTTTTTAAAAAGTTTAGCAAAAATAAAACGTAAAACTTACAGCTAAATCTTTTAATGCATAAAGTATGTATATGCATTGTTATTCTATTAAACTTTGATGCTTTTTTTATTTTTTTTATTAAAGAAGACAGCTTCCTACAATGTAAGATTAAATAGCATAAACGAAAGAGTATATTTACAGTGTACATGCATGTTTCCATAAGACACGGGGCATCCGGTTCGACTCCAGGAAAATATTGCCTAATATATTGCCTCATAACCCTAATTTCTTGTTCTGTTTGTTCAGATGTGTTCTTGTCTCGTTCATCTGGGTTCACAGCAGCACCAGCATGCTTTATAAACTGTATAAATGTATAAAAAGATAATTAATGATTCTCAAGTTATAACACTGCTACATCATGTGGACACGATAAAAGTAAACGATTTGTAAGAAAAATGTCTAACTGCACTAAATGCCTTCACTTTGCAAAATTGAACATCTATTCATATTGTTGAGCCAAATAAAAACAATACATTGAAACATGAAGAAAGCTTAATGTTCGGCAATTTTGTGGTTGAACATTTTTGTAACTCGTAAAAAGCATCCTTTGTTGTCATTTTTGCAGAATATCTTAATACTTCAGTGGCTTTTCACCAGCTTAAATGAGTGTTCCTCAATTAGTGCCGTGTCAGTGTCACAAAAACAAGAATGAGGAAAATAAATGTTGTCCCTCAAAAGACAAAATTATAAGGTACAAATGGTATCATCATCATCATTTCATTTGCAACTATCTTCATTGGCTTGATGAGTGAAATTTCAATTTGCAACATGAACTTGGCAGTTATATGATCATCTTTCAAGACTAGTTTGTGTCAGTTGTTCCCTCCATGGCACTCTCCATTCAGTTAACTTTTCGATTTTTACCTTCATATAACCTGGATATTCATCCACCGGCAAGCTGCACAAGTAGCAATCAAAATCTGGTAGTTTAAAGTCACAGTAGACAGGAAATTTGGTATAACTGTAAGTACCCGGAATTTTCTCCTTCCAGTAAGAAACATTAACTCTAGTGGCCTGGAATAAAATGAAATGAATCAACACAGATATACTGGTTTGTTGTTTTTAAATGCTTGTGTTTCTGCATCTGTCCATTGCCATTCAGACTGTTTTAAAAACTATTTATGGTTGTAATGATCAATTTAAATGAAGTTGAAAGAATATTTTGCAGACTAATTATTTTTGTGATCACAAAATTAAGCTGGTATATACGCAATTTGCAGCTATAAAAATATATATTACAAACACTATTTATACTATTTGTTCATAGATACTATTTATAAGAATAAGGTGATCTTAAATTTAAGGAAATTAGTGGTCCACCCAAATGCCAAAATTAATAGTTTCAAGACTGTAATTTAAACTGAGGAACTAAAGAAGAAAAATCCTCAGTTCACTATTCACAATAAATGTCAGAATTATAATTCACTCCAATGAAACTAAAAAAAATTAAGATCTGCTCTCAGAGTTGTATCGCAAGAAAAACTTCTCACAGTAACTACATTCAGCAGTGCTGCCAAATGCAGACAGTAATAACATTGCAACAGCAGCAAAGTAACTATGACTGATAACCTACTACATTATATAAATCAGATAAAATACAGTTAAAAAACCGGTTTAACTACAAACCAAATAATGTTGGAATTTACATTATCGATTTTTTTTCAAAAAACAAAAACGAATACTTTAGAAAAGCAGACAAACTGGTTGAACAGGAAAATGGTCCACTTTCCAAGTACTGAAACACAGTATCGCTATATTGCTACACAAAAAATCAGGAATTTAGCGAAATACATTAAATATTGTAGCCCATGGTTCATACGTGGGTTACCGCACCTTCGTTGCATTTGGTATTCCACATTGTTTCAAAAATTTTGGCGACCATGGACCGACACATATGATCACACCCCGGGCTTTGTACTTGCATTTTGTTGTTGCTACAATTACCACATCACCCGATTGCCATGTTATGTTTTCTACCCTCTCACTGTCATGAATAGTGCCGCCACATTTTAGAAACAAAGTCTGGAAAATATAAAATGAATTGCTGTTATGATTCTACCATTTTGCTGAAAGACAACAGATTTTTTGGGCTGTAAAACAAATAAAGGTATTTACTTTACATTAAAAAATATGATATGCAAATTCTATCTACACATTTTAAGCAGTCTTTAGCTTGACGAAGTAAAGCATTAAAACAAGAAACTAAGAGAAAAGTAGCTTCTATTAGCTCATGTATAACACGGCAACATGTGTTGACAAAAAAGAGAATCCATTACAAGCTGGTGCCTCTTATAATTTTGGTTTCACAAAACTGCAAATGCATGCTGTTGAAGCATTACTGATGTGCCACTGACCCTGATCTCGGTGCATTATTGCCTGTTAACAATTAACTTTTTTCGCTGCGCAACGTGTCAGTGTCCAGAATGTATACACCTGCAATTCTTACCTGTAGGCAGAGTAAGCATTTGTCGGCCCGTAATGTTCCAGCATCAGGATCGTACACACCTGTGTAATTAGATGGTAATGATATCATTGGAAACTTTCTACAAATCTGGAAAATAAAAAAAAAATTATTAAACATTTTACCTGCCAGAATACAGTTGACTTTGTAAATATACAAATTTAATAATTTTAGAAACAAATGTCAGATTTAGCCTCATTTTTCACCTCTATCGCAGATGTATAGTATTCATACGGCATTCCTAGTGATTTTAATGTGTCTCTTGTTTCGATTACACTTTGTGCATGATCACCAACACAGAGCATGCCGGTTTTCCTGAAAATGTAAAGAAAAGATAAGCCATGCAGTCAGACGAGATTTTACGACCTGGTGTCAGCAAAAGTGAAGCATCACAACATCATTCAGTAGCATGTACAAATTATTTAATATAAGTTAACCATCATTTTCACGTGTTATCAATTTGTTTACTTCATCTTAGACTCTTGGTATATTGACCAACATTGGTCAAAATATGCCTAAAACTCAATTATTGATGAAAAATTAACTTATTAAATTCCACGCACTTCCAAATAAATCACTACTTGTTTTCAAAGTAAGGATACTGTAATTGCAACAATTTTGTACTTTAAATATAGCAAGTAATAGGAAAAAGTTTGAAAAAATTGTTTGTCACCATGTTTACTCACTGATATAACTTCGTGTTTGTTTCTTTTTCTATCTTCTCCCACCACTCATAACACTCATTCATCATTGCACCAATAAATTTCTCCTTGTATGCTTTTCTTGTTACACGGGTTGCTCCGCTAGAGCTGCCTCTATTGTGGGGGAGCGGGTACTGAAACACAGAATGATAGTAAAAATAGATAGACTAATAATATTTACTTTTATTATTTTTGTCAACGAGCTCTTCATGAAAGCATATTATTTTAGCAGAAAAACTGGTTAAGATGCAAAGTTGCTAATTTGATGAAAAACTTGTCTTTGGGTTAATGTGTCAAACATGTAACTAAAACATCAAATGAACACCTAGAGACTGTAGTGACTCATGTCATAATGAAGGTCAAAAATCACTAAAAGATCAAAATGAGAAATATACGTAAATAACAAAAAATTACGCATCACAGCATAATGGTGAATTTGCTATCTGGAGTCTTATTTTGATGATTACTTACATTACCTCAAAAAATGGAAACGGACACAGAATGGCACAGCATGTCACACAATAACTTGTCCGAAGTCATGTTCAACTTATAAAATAAAAATGCAAGATCTCTGTTGTGTGACACATAACATTCCAATTTCAATGACTTATCTGCGCCGCGGGTTTGACACTGAAGCTTCGTTGTTCATAGTCATAGTCATAGTCATAGTCATTTATTTGACCATACACATTTACAGGTTACATATACAATATCAGTGAAAGGGCCTACAATAGATATAATACAAATAAAAAATACTGCACAGAAAAGCCTCAAGCACTATTTACTTATACACGAATGTAAATGTGTTGTGGGCAATCAAAAAGCAGGGCTTGTTAGATTGTCCCACACAGTGATAGAGAAAAAAAAAAGTAATGGAGATAATCTGAAAATTTAAAGTGAATCGTGATAAAAAAAAACGTTAGTGCTTAAAATGGAATGATGTAATGAATGAAACTCATATATGGAATGATATAAAAGATAGAAAGACTATTATTTTTTAATAGTATGTAAAATTAAAATAACTTGATTAAGTTAACACCACTGTTTTGCAACTACTGTGAGGATGGATACAGATAGAAATTTTAATTGCTCACTGATACTTACTTAAAATTTGATTTTTTTAGCATTATTTTAAATCTAGTAATAGATCTGCTATTTTTTGCAGATTGACAAATCTCATTCCAGACTTTTGGTCCTTGATATATTATAAAATGTTTAGCTATGTTAGTTCTACAGAAAGGCACAATGTATTGATTAAATCTTGTATTATGTCTCTTAGATGTCAATTTGACAGGAATTGCAAAAAACTTAGGAAATAGTCTATAATTGCATTTATACATGAATACTGCAATATTCAATTTGATTAAATCATCTAATTGCATAATTCTCATATATTACACTATTCTTGTTTTTGTTTTGTTTTTATTGTTTTTCCAAAAACAAAATAAACGTAAACTACAAATTCAAAACATCATACATACCTGTTCTATCAAAAGCGCTCGCTTGCCCATCAAGGACAATTGATACGCTGCTCCCAAACCAATAATCCCGCCACCAACAACAATGTACTCATAAACCTCGTATAATGCCATGATGCAGTATTTCTTGGTTGACTTCGCGGATTATACAGTTTTATACTAGTCTTATCGTGCTCTTTGGTTTTCTTAACTATAAGTGTCGGTCAAAGGGCACATTACTATATTAGTGTTACTCCTAATCTAGTTACAAAGTACATCTGTTAGCTGCAATGTTTCAAGTCACTAGCCTTTGGCGGTTTGCCGCAAAAGCTACGAATTGTCGTCTCTCCGTTCACTGGTTGAATTATTACACTCACTTCACAGCAATATAGAATCTCTAAAATGGTTGATCCTCGCTCAGGCTTAGCCATGTTTACACAGTCAGCTGTTTTTGCATCCCCCGGTAGCCTGGATGTTTTGTACTATCGTGGCGACATCTGATGACGGAAAGTCAACTTATTTCCCTTTTGTGTGTATAAAAAGATAGGCTTAGACAGTTCAATTAAGGCAAGGTTCAAATCGATTGGTTGCCCAGCGCTGTTCTACCTGTTGTTCTACCTGGTGCAGGAGGAGATATAGGTAGTTTAGTTGTACTAACATGTTCTTAACGGTCATTTTTTCAGGCCTTATGCAGCGTCAATGAGACAACGCTGACGAAAAATTATGTAATGTCTATTGAAATCAAAACGATCTAGCGTGATTTTTTAATGTTGTTTTCTACTGAAACTTTACCCGTTACAAGTTAACAAAACTAAATAATGTTTCATGGTTTTTAAGCTTTAATAGTGAAAGTTAAAGTTTCATAGTTGGCAAATCCAGTCAAAGTTGGAAACGTAACATAAACTACCTAACGCTGCGCTTGCGCAAATGCTAAATACTTGTTAACCAGAAAACATGCGCCATGTTTAATGAATTTTTATTTTTTGAATTTACAGCAACTAACTTTATAAGAAAAGGCAGCGTGCTTGCGTGAATTTTGTTCACGTTAACCACCTATTACTCAAACTAAAAAATAACAAATTAGGTTTATCCAATTTGACGAGTTAAACCAATTCGTCAGCTTTGTTATGAGGATGACGTAACTCTGCTTTCTCTCCGTCTGTAAATGCGTTTAAAATGTTCAGCAAAATATGCTGAGAGTTGCCACGAAAAATGAAACATTGTTCAATACTGAAAAGACCAAAATCATTCTATTCAGGAAAGCAAGCGTACTGACGCAGGCTATCTCGTAAGAATATTAAAATGGCACGACGAAAGTGTTAATCACTTAGGATACATTATCACCAATGATTTAAATTAATCACTAGATGCTATCGGGCCTATGTTGCAAATGTGACTTTATTGCATCTGCTAACTCACGTTAATGCTTTTCAGGACTGCTATTTATAAGCGTAAGTTATAAAACTTTTATTTTTATATTATGTTTTTCTGTGATAGCTCAATATTTAATTTAACTGACAGTACTGATATACTTGTAATGGAATATAGAAAAATTATACATATAAAGGTGTCTGTTAGATATAACGTATGCAGCAGGCGTCATCTTGGGAAAGTCTGATTAGAAGCTTATATGAAAATAAAAGTTAATATTACACGTATGTGTCATCCATTGACTATACAGCTTCTTCGCAGGAAAAAACAGAAAATACAAAGCTTTTGTAGTTCATAACAAACTTTTAATATCTCTTATGAATTAACGTACAATATAACACAAAAAAACTATCTCACCTCAAACTATCATAATTATGCAATACGTACGTCAAACCTCACAACTATACAATGTGTTACTCCACATACTACATTCAACGACAACAATTTAGAGTCTATAAAGACTTTGGAATGTTTTATTTACAGTAAGAAACCCATTCTCGTGGTTATGAAACACCAAAAGCTAATCCAACGTCATTCAAGTTTTGTGAAAAACATCTCTATTCTAACTAATAAACGTTGGGGCAAGTTCATCATCAAAAAGAATTGACAAATTAAACCTATGTCTATTGTACTCACTTTGTAAAGTCACGTACTACGTACAATTTTGTTAAAAAACTGGCCTTTGCTTTGCAAAGACACTTATTTATATGCCCGCTGTGGAACTGAATATGAAACGGAGCATATTCAGTCATAAAGATCGTTTTATTTTAAAATTGAATAAATAGGAACCTACTTAATTGTTATAATTTACACAAAGCTCTGTTTTTATTGTTCCAAAATAGGTGCATAATGAATGCAAGCACTTATATGTATTCCACAATGTCACATTTTACTTTGGAGCGTTTTCGCGCACTGCTAATTCTATCAAGGCTAGTGTTTGGTGTACTAATACTATTGCTTATTTGCTTCTCTATTTCATCAAGTCTATCGTGTTCAGTTGTAGCTGACGTACTAGAAGATCTTCCCCTGCTCCTCAGAAGGCTCTCCATCTCTCGAGCTGCACTGGACGACTTTCTCCTGTCTCTACTTCTTCCTCTTGCCCGAGGACTTCTCGGACTTTGATGATTCCTGTCACGGCAGCCAAGAAGACGTTCAGGTGACTCTGATGGGATTCTTTTTTTGCTGATCAAGCATTGTTCTTCTGGGGACGGATTAAGTTCTTCATCTTCCTCAGCTTGTTCTGCTGTTAAAGTTTCAATCGGTGATATCAGCAAGTCTTTATTATCATTAATATTATCTACAATAACACTGTTATGTAACACTCCATTAGTTCGACTTATTTCTTGGTCTGTGGGAGAATCAGTCTGTGGAGTGGTAACTAGCTTACTTTTCGGTAAAACATCTCCAGCATTGGTGACGGTTGTATAGGACGCTTCTGAGCAAAAGGGGGAAGAATGTATCACTGTTGAACTATCACTACTAATGCTGTCCAAACCAGCTTTGGCTGGAGATTTGACTGCTGATGCCTGCGAGTCTAAAAATTACAATAGAACCTAATCAGACAAGAAATTTTTGTCTGTCTATTAAATGGAATTACTCCAAAGCAAAAACTTCAATTTGTGTATCACTGGACTAACGGTCTGCGCAAGCTTATGAGGAAGACATTGTACGACATTTATAAGTAGCATAGCCAGTTTAAGTTAGTTTTAAAATTATGAAACTGGAACAGTAATATGGCATTCAAACATACATCAAGAACACAAAATTTGAACGTCAGTTCCTATAGAAGCTTAGTTCTACTCGCTAATTTTCAAGTTTTTACTGTCTAAACTAAACAAGTTCGTTAATTTGCAACAAAGCGGTAGGATGTGCTACTGGACCTAAATCACCCTAACAAAATGCTCAAGATGCTCACGATATTCATGCTTTTTAAGTCACGTTTTTTTGCATTCACAGAGAGTGACAAATGATCTAAAAAAATCTTTTATTCCATCATCAAAAATCCGTTGCTGTTTGTGAACAAGCTAAGTATAATTATTAACAAATAATTATAATTTACACTGTCCCTTGAGATGGAGAAATTAATATGTGCAGAATGGTTGTGTCCCACCTACCAATGTTTTGTGTGTTCTAGAAGTGCAAGTGTAGGATCTGAACCACACTGTTCTGCAATAGATAATTAGCAATGTGTATACATGCTTTCAACAAAACAATCATGCAAAAACATCGTGACGTCAGATGAGTAGGCTGCCACCTGGCAGCACTTTTAGCCAAACCTGTCAATGTAGTGAGTATTGTGCAAATTTAAAAAGAAGTTTATTAAAAACAAAAAAGGATCAGTTAAAGATTTGTCTGGCTAAAAGTGCTGCTCTGCTATGTTGCAGACGTGTTTAAAAAAGTCGTCTCACTGTGCGTGACGGCAGTCTGCAGTGATGAAAAAGTCTTTAGTGACATCGGGGCATCTTCTTATTGTGATTACAAAAACGTTCTAAATGATCGTGTGCACGTTTGTATTTACACTTCAAAAATAGCATTTCAACTGCCGTGCATGGGAATGCTATTTTAAAATGGCGTTCTGCACTGAATCTAACTATAAAAGAAAGTGTGAAACTGTGCTAGGTTGCACATGTGTGTACATATGCTTAGGCCTATAATTGTAGGCAATGTTCAGTATAGAACCAGTGTCAGGCTGTCATAGGTTGGTGACTGAGGTTGCCTTCCTGTAATATTTTCTTAGCATAAGCTGGCTGACAGCCATTTATAATACAGTCAAACCTCCTTAATATCACCTACTCTGTGACTGCAAAAAAAATTGCGTTAAGTGGGTATGGCCTTATAACGAGATGCGCACAGGCTAGGGAAGTTTGACTGTAATTCATGAAGGGTTATACCATGCAAATGTTTGAGTGCGCCAAAGCCGCAACACTTTAGGCAGACGGTCTTTGCAGGCAGCATTTGCCGTGATTTTGTTAAGTGATTTTCAACTGTGAGTTGAGTGTTCAACTGTGATTTTCAGTGAGTGTTCTAACAACAGTTTCACACATGTTTAAGGGTCTAATAACTTAGTGGTCCAGTTTCTTAATAGAAACTGTAAAGAAGATACCCCAGTGCCTCCACAAGTTACCACAGTTGCACACCAACCACTGAAAACATTAAACAACAGAAAATGTACCTGAAAATATAAAAAAAAACAATGTTTATGGTAACAGTACTTCTTTTACACACCTCGAAAGAGTTACTTTATAATGACAACAAGATGCAGCAGCATGCAACATTACCGTACATCAAAATACACGTGTAAACAAGATGCACCTTAATGCACAATTAAAGCTGCAATGCATCTAAAATACCTTCTACCTACTTGCTTCAATTTCACCCAACCATTTATTTTGTTAAGGAATATAATTACAAACTGTCATTCAAAATTTGTTAACTACGGCTGTCTTAACACCTGTATCCATTAAGATGAAAGGAAAGAATTGAAAGTACGTGATTTTGTCACTTCCTCAATAAATGCAATTGTTATAAATATTTGTTGGTGATCAGTAATAATATTAGCGATGTTATATTTAAATGAATTTAGCATATCTTACTTCTTGGATGTTTCATAATTATAATTATGCAACTATAGCACGTTGTGAATTACACCGTTTGATTTTGAAATGTATTTGACGACAGTAGTATACATGTTCCAAAATGTTTTACTAAGTAAATAAGAAACTGAATTACCAATGAAATGGCCCAGAACTGTGCCACAAAACTAAATTTTTTACAGCAACAACGGTAAAAAGACCAATTGCAATTTGCGATATTCCGCCGTAACTGCATAGATTTCATGACAATGTTTCTGAGATATTTTTCCATTTAATGTAAAGTTATCATTAAATGCAAAATTACTCGAGTTAAACAGGATCCGGTCGTTTACAGAATTAAGTGAGAGTTTCGTATACACACTTGCGAGCTCCAGCTTTGGTAGCCTCTCATTCTAGTCCTGATTATTTTACCTATACTAATTTTTTGTTTCCAGTATACCATACAGATAGTTAAAAAGGATAAAAATCTGCAAAAAATAAGCTGATCCGGAACCTCAGAAGTTCAGACTCTGACGCACTGCTAATTCTCTGTAGTGAAATTGATGTTGCCATTTTCTAATTTTATGGAACGTATGAATGTGTAATTATTTGCTATCTAATCCTAACCTTCAAAGGTGTTAATCCAGAAAGTCCTTTATTTTTGTGAAAATCGCTTTTTATTGTTTAGTTTATGGACTGACTGAGGGACTAACCAACCAAATGAATAATTGATCAACGATCGACCAACTGGCCAATCAACTGACCAGCCTAGCAACCGACCGAGTGGATGACTTTGACAGTACAATTGCTACAGGAAGCCCTAGGCAGCAAGGCTAAGGCCAGAAAAATCATTATTTCCTGGTATTTTCAAATTTTAAATCATTTACATCCAATACCCACTATTGCCATAACATTACCAACCTTGAAGACTGCCACTCCGTAGGCTGGAGTTGTCTAAATCTGCAAACTTTCCTTTTTTCTTGCTGTGATACGTCACAGGTCCTTGGGAATGACCTGTGACGTGTGCATCATTATTGAAATACTTTTGCCCATTTTTCTTTTTGAAATTGTCTGAGGTAGCGCTTTGTATGTTTGTTTCTGATGATGCTATAGTTGGCAATACATTGAACTTGACTCTGGAAAACGTCAAAAATCTTCATTAAAAACTGAATACACACGTCTGCTTTACGTAATACAAAGAAACCACTTTACCTGCCCGAGTCACGGCTATCAGTTACGAATGCGGTGTCTTTATAACTGCAAAGGCCAAAGGAGGCTTACTGCTTGAATGAGTAGAAATTTATAGCTGCATTTAAACTCTACTAATTCCTACAAGCACAGTTAATTATTTTTATAGGTAATTAGTCACCTAGGTGATTTAATCGAAATAACATGCGGTGTACAGCAATAACTTTTATGTAGCTCACAGAGGTCGACATCGTCTTGTACAACACGCCCCAAACGAGAGCAGTGCACTTGAGGGTACGAGCTTCAGCAGAAAAAATATTCAAAGATGTAAAAACTGGAATTTTAGCTAAATTGCTGGTAATAGAAGATATCTTTTGACGTGTGTCCTATTTGTAATTGATTATAATTTTTTAAGAAATAATTTTCTGAAAAGCCTGGGAGAAAAACATTGTGAACAATCTTTCTGTACCTAAGAATATCAAGTTATCTTATAAAGAGAGAAGTTGCAAATTGATACTGTCCAAACTACGGACATTTAGGAAGCGATGGCTGAATGTCCTGAGAGCATCTTCCGCAAAAGTTGTGATAAAACAAACTTAATGGCTGCAGTAATATAAAATTTTGAACTATGTCTTAATTACTGATCTCAAAGCTATCTCTGACTTAAAAGACGCATTATTATTGTTGTTGTTGTTGTTCTCCCTATCACAATCACCTTCATCATCATCATCATCATCATCATCATCATCATCATCATCACTGTCATGAATTCGTTGTTAATTTTTAATGATTTTTCTCATTAAAGTTATTGTGAAAGTAGCTAGGCTGAAACATTACATTAATACTTGCCTGTCTATGTCGGACATTTCAATTGCTTCAGTTGTTGCTATTTCTGACTGGACACCAGAGGAAGAATCGAGTCTGTAGTTTTTGTTGTTAGATGGCGCTGCATTTTCTTTATGCCAAGAAATACCGTCTGACCGATCTTCTGAAGAAAACGCAGAGTTTACCTCTTCCTCGTCTGTTAAGCTTCCTAAATTATTGCAAATAATAACATGCGTTAATTATTTATACATGTAATCTTAATTTCAATATTGTTTACTAACAATTTTCTGGAAATCAAATTTGTTCAGGAAAGATGGTAATTCAAAAGCCCTTGGTTCAAATCCAGACTCAATGGCGTTGCAAGGCGTTACAAGCAAGCAGAATAAACCGTGGTAAATCCAACTTGGCTGATAAAAATGTAGTCTCTGAAAACCCTTTAAAAAGCCATTCTGCTTCTGAAAACAGAAAACTGATCTTTCATGAATGAAAATTTTCAAGAATCGTTTACTAAATTGGCGCAGTTACGTACTAAGGGTTTCTCTAACTAAGGCAATAAGGCTTAAAAAACGTAGAAGATTTGCCCTATTATAGTCTGTGAAACTAGTTCGCAAAATGATAATTACTTTACTTGCAAAATGATAATTATTTTAATCTGCACTGTTTGACTGATTAAGTGACTGAATAAAATGAAGCTGATTGCCTGACTAATAGACTTATTAATCGACAGGTTTGACTGTTTTGAATTACTGACTCTGCCTGTCTGAGTGCCTGTGTGCTTGTTCACTTGTCTCTCTGACTAGCCACTTAATAGATGACATGCTAGTTGGGTGGGTTTTCTGTACTCTCCGATCAACTGGCTGACGTACAGGCTGGCTGACTGAATAACAGATGTAGCAGAAGTTTGATCAATCAATGCTGTTGATTTATTGATGCTGACTGAACAAATCAATTGATCGTCTGGATTTCTTTGTCTTACTTAGTGGTTAAATTAAGAGAAAATAGAGAATGGCATTTATGATCAAACGTTATGTCCTTGCTGAAGCATGCAAAATTAAACTCCGAAAGCAGGCGGATTAACCATTAGCCTAGCATCGCATTAACCATAAATTGGGCCCTAAATTTTGGTAGACCATTAGAGTCCTGAGCCCGATGGCTAGTTACACATAGATAATGAAAATGCTATTGAATACGATGGCGAAATGACTTAAACTGAATATGCTAGAGAGTAGTAGATTTGTTTTTCTTGTATACATTGCCAGGTAGCACTTTAGGGATTGAATCTATATTGTAATGGGAAATATTTCAATTTTCACTACAAACCTACACATTTCGAACACAGGATGCTTTGCTACAAAACGTTTGGAAACAGGTAATCGTGGCCAAATAAGCAAGTTTGCCACTGTCTGTTTTGAACCAACAGGTTATTTGCACACAAGATATTTTGGGGATTTAGACGCAAAATTCGATACTGGTAAGAGTAGGACCTTTTAGATATGAGCAGCTCGTTGTCCTCTTCAGTGGTAGTCTTGACTAACCTCAATGCCGAAAAGCAACTTGTATTTTTGGTTAACTCAGGCGAAAAGGTGTAACCAACAAAATCGTTACAACAAAGAAAGTTTATGTCTACAAAACCGAAGAACAGTTCCACAACATATTTTTGATAGTTCCCGACATGCTTGATGACATCGGAACTGTGAATGAGTCTGACATTTAAACTGATATTAACCAAGTAGATGCAGTTTTTTTGCTGAATTGTTCTGTATGAATAAATTTTCGGATTAGTAGTATAGCAGAATTGATTGTACAGTTGTGCATAGCCTATACGTTTAGGCCCTACTTGGCTGTTGATAGGCTTAGGCCAGTATAACCTTTAATCTGCCTTTTGGTTGGTAGGTAAAGCAGTCAGTTATGCAGTCATTCAACTACAAATAAATATAATTTCTTTGTTTAATCAGCTAAAATGAACTTTTTACCTTTAGAAGATAAGTGAGCTGGACTTTCCTTTTGTCGTAAGGCTGCCACCGTTTTATGTACAGGAGAAGTGAAAGAGACGTCTGCTCCGTCAGCCCTCAGTTTAGCAATGAGTATTTCAAACTGCTTGTTTTTCTAAAAAACGACCACACAAAAAAACCATTCGATGTAGGAAAACTACTAGTTTCAGCAGTTACTTTATTTAGGGGAGCCGTAATTTTTTGAGCTGAAAAATGAAGAGTAACTCAGAAATTGGCTAAACGTAGCCAAAAAATTTCTTATTTACAAATATGCAAAGTTATATTAATAGTTTGTAATTATTTTATGTCGTCGTTAATTTTTTATGTGATGTTTTAAATGCTCAATCTGGTGTCTTGTTCTGACAAAACTGCTGACGAAAAGCATGACAATATAACATAAAATAGCAAGAATTGGGTAATGCAGCACAAACAATTATTTGCGCTAGAAGAGTTAACGTGCCACAAATTTTTGAACATAAATAAGTGCATAATGCAACACACTGCAATCATATCGGGAAAAGCCTGGATATATAAAATTTTCAGGATTTTATATCATTAATTTTTTCTTTAGTTATATCACTATTGTACGGAGCTTCCGAAGGGACATGGTAAAAAAAATTTTAATACACGGCCACGAATTCTAATCCATGGGCACGCTTTAGTAATTCGTTACTTTGTAATTCGTAATTCGTAATTTAGTAATTAGTGGCCGGGGGCTGTGTACTGGTGAAAACATAATGAACAAAAAAGTACCATTTGTCAGTATTCAAAGCATAGAACTCACTTAATTTCATGTTTTCACCGTTTAAAAATAGCTTAACAAAAAAGCAATGAATTTCCATCGATCTTACCTCGTCTAAAGATTTCCTAAATTTTATGTTTTCTTCTTTTAATAACTTGAGTTTATAGTGTAAGTCTGTGTTGTGTGAACTTCTTACATCTTTCTTTGATGGTTTCAGAGTCGCTCTGATGCGCTTATCATCACCTTCTGGGTTTCTTTTAAGCTCTATTACCTGAATAGCATATAAGAGCTGTTACCAATTCATTGTATAAGAATTGTATAAGACGATATAACGTTAGTAGTGCTTACAAGCAGGCTTGTACTAGTTCTTCGGTTTTGGGAGTTCCAGAAGTTTTTCCATGACAAAAAGAACTAATCCAAGTTTCCAGTTTCCCTGACTTTTTAGAAAAGGAACTAGTGCCAGTTCTACGTTCTTTTACACTAAAGGGAACTTAGTTCACTGCGTTAGTTTCTTTGATCATGAACAAAACAATCGATAGTGAAAAAATAGTTGGTACTGCTTAGATGTTGCGGACCACAATAAATTTTGCTATTTTTTGGGCCGCTTAAAGGACAAGAAAGGGGTGCCTGGAGTAGGTTTCAGAAAAATCGCCTTAAAAATTATATTACTTTATAGCAATTTTATGCAGGTATCATACTCGCATTGAAAGGAATTTTTATTTGTCTTCATTTTGAATTTCCCGTAATACCGTTCCCAAGTCGCCATTATATGACGTCACTATGCAAACGTAAATCAGAGGAAGAAAAGGCAATGTCAAATTATGTCCCGAAAAACTTTCCATGCATGCAAATCTATATTACTTAGTTTTTCGCTTACCTGCTGGAAAGACTTATGTAACTAGAAAAGAAAATTTTTAATTATTTAAAATGTTTTCACCAATTGGTAAAATGTCGCTAACTCACCCTCCAGGGTCCACCACGCACTAACCAAAAACGTATTTTTGGTCTTATTGCAGTATAGTAAAGATACAGTAATTTAAAACTTTACTCAGTTAGTGAAGTTTGCGCTACGAATGCTCTGATTATTTCTTCAAAGTTTACTCATTGCTATCTAAACTTGTTTCAAATGACCTGTCGTCAAAATGGCTGCGTCTAACGGTCATCCCCTGAGTTTAAATCTACATGTTTTGTACAGTGTGACTGCCGATTGAAGTTCTGTACTTAAAAATGCAGTACGTAAGTGATATAAAATTTCAAGACGAATTTTTAAGCTTTATGTTTAGGAAGGGCTTTCTTGCGCTTTAAGTAAATAAAATAAGGACAAAAATGAAAGAAAGCAGAAAAGTCACCTCTAGATGGAACTGGTGAAGGGAACTAACTTTAGCTCCAAGTTTTTCTGTGACGAAGCTAACATTTTAGTAGGATCAATCTGCTGACATACGCCGAAAATTTGGAAGAAATCGAGGGCTATTTTTTCCATTATATTGACCCTACTATATTATATTTACTAATTCAAGTTTGCAGTTCCAATAGCCTTTTGAAAAAAAACGTACACTTCCAGTTCCAAATTCCTGAAAAGTTCCAAGTTTCTTTACAACCGTTCTTTTAAGTGTTTACAGAGTATTACTTTTTTATGGTGGTGTTGTGTATAATAAAGCAAGTGTTGTAATATAATGTAATGTCATGTCATTTCATCTTACATAACGTAATGTAATGTAATAAAGCAACATGATGTATTATGATGCAATGGTTTATACTGTCATCCACTATAACATACTGTTGGGTAATGAAACAACTAATACACAGTAGTGTAATGTAATTTAGCAAAACATAATGTAATGTAATAACGTAGGCATATCGTTTTAAATACCTTTGGTACAAAGACTAACGCTAGAGTTATCGTGGTGCAGAATATCACGAATAGGCCAATGATGCAGAAGGAAGCGTCTTGTTGGTCTTTAAGGATGAAAGCAATGGCAGCACCAGCTACGCATAGTATCACTACATTATACACACTCATTCCTATGTACTTTGAGTCATTGAGAGCAGGTATACTGACATGTCTAGTCTCCCAAGCCAGGAAGCAACCGAATGCCTGAATTACACATTATCAGGATTAGTAGAGTTTGACTATGTACAGCCGAGAACTTTAAATTATAATACCCAACAATATAACGGCATATAGCACGACATTGTACAATATAATACAGCGCTGTGCTGTACACTGCAATACTGTGCAGGAAACTAAACACAGTACAACACAGCATAATGCAATACAATGCGACATCACACAACACAACATAATACGTTTTTCAATATTTTTAGCCAGCCAGGTAAACACAATCATTTCAGAATCATGTACATAAGAAGATTAAGATGCGCATCAAATATATTAAGCCTTTAAATACATTCATACTATAGAATTTTAAAACGACATTTCCCCCAAGAAATCTTGAAACTCGTTGACTGCTTGCTTGATTATTTATTTGATGTTTGATAGTTTACTTGATTGTTTGATTCTACATGGTGTGATTGAAATCTGACATGTCCATACGATGAGAAAAATCAAGATTGCTCAGCATGGAATAATTGCAACGCAAGATCTGATTTTAGCTCAATGAACATTGAAGAACTGCAACAATTGATTTCATCTTTACATGCAAATTGGCCAAATCTGCATGACACGCATCTGAATTCTGAGTTTTGCGAAAATAGTGAATTATTGCAATGGTGCAATGCAATCTACATAAGTACATGTGTTATTATTTGCCGGCTTTGCTACCAGTACAAACCAGAGAGCATTATTTGCCAAGAACTTTTGGATATCTAGATTATGCATATTTATTGATTTCTAAACTGGAGCAACTTAACAGTTGAAAAAGGCTCTTGCCAGGTGAATCACAAACTCAAAAATCGACAGTAGTACAAGCATGAAGAGAAAAGAGGAAGAATGGCGAAGTGTAGGAGCCCTGGCACGCAAGAAGAGCAAATGCTTCTACGTAACCCATTATGTAACCAAGTTATTGTAAAATGTATTGTGTGGTGTTGTATTGTGGTGTGTTGTTTTGTATCGCACTGCGTTGCATTGCATTGAGTTGTGTGGCACTATGTTTTAGTGCTCAACCACAGGTATCAATCAACATTGTACAGACCAAGGAAGTCAACAGGACAGTCCTGTTCCAGTGGTAAAAGGCCCATAACAATTAGTCGCTTATGTGAAATTTAAACTCAGAGTATCTGGCTCTGCACCCGTGTTTTCCCAATGTGATAAACATGAAATAGGCTAATAGCATTTTATATACACAGTACATTTCAGCTGAATTGCCAGCCATCTTCAGACATGTTCAGCCTAAAACCAAAACTTAACAAATAAATTGTGTCTTTTGGTCGTTTGTGTCACGTTTAAATTTTTTCTCCCGCGTTTGTAGCTATAAAATGAGCAAGTAAAATTGAGTATTCTCGATCATGCACCTACCATTAATAATCCCTTGAAAGCCATAATAACACCCAGCCATATGTTCATATGTAAACTATCACAGAATTCTATTACTGGTATGATCTCCGTGTCTGCATGACGCGAATCTTTCTGTGATAAATAAATCAACAATTAACATCAAGAAAACTGTCTATTTAATCGATAGATTCAAAATTGGGAATCTATTTAATTCAAGCTATTCAAACGTTGATTCAGTAGGTCATCCAAACAAACAATTAACACAAGTTAATAGTAAGTTAAAGTCAATACCTTTTTGCATTACTAGTGTTTTGTATTGCATAACCCATCACAAAGAAATAAACAAAATACGCCATAGTAGCCAAAATTTTATCTGTTAGCGTTAGAATTCTATAACACTGTTTTATCGGCTACCTCTTAGTTTGACCTATGTAAGAGTCGTTACAATTGTGACAAGTATACTATACGTAAAAACTGAAAATGGAAACAATGGAAGCAAATGATGTCAAAAACAGTGTGCTGTGGAAGATAAGCGAAAATATTTATAATGGTAATGAACTGATGACATGAGGAAATTTGTCATTTTTTATGTAAAGCAAGCGAAGACTTTCGTTTACCTTTGGAGGTAGTTGTTGTTCAGCTCTGTGTATTGGATCAACAAACATCCACGTTATTAGGATGACTAAATCACAGAATAGCAAAACTCCAACTATGAGAAACAGTTTATAGTCTTTAATGACCTAAAAAAACAGAAACACATCTTCGTAGTGCAGAGCAATAACTTCTACTACCATATAGCACAAAGGAAACGATTTTCTGGAATAATGCTGCGACTTTTCCAATTCAATGACTCAAGTCAAACCTTTTTATTGAGCTTTATATTTGTAAAAATTGCATGAACTCTCCACGTTTTACTGAACATTGCTCCAAATGCTAGTGTAAAGCCCAGCGACATAATCCACGACCGTGCCTGTAAAAATAAAAAACAGTAAGTAGACGTCACTTTATTTCAGATGACACTGTAGTTGACAAGTTATTCAAATGGTTTTAAAGGCCATTTCAGTGTGAATACACATTTTAGGACATTAACCCTAAAAGGGGTTAAATGAGTATACAGTTGAAATACAATTTAAACAAATTTAAACAAAAATAGTTCTTAAAAACTGTATGAGTAAGTTGTCACAGTGTGAAGACGCAAGTAGTTTTAATACGCTTTTTGCGAAGACTTTTCAATAAATTTCTGATGCGAAACTGTCAGAAACTGAAAAGGCTGCACGTATACTGGTGTTTCAATTATTGGTGGCGTTTAAATTTTCAAAACACTTCCAAATTTAGATCTGTAACATAATGCATATTTAACCAAACTACATAACATTCGTATTAAAAACAATTCTATTTGCAAGACTAGGATAACTTACAGTGCACAAATGCGTGTAACGGGCAACAGGTACGATGCTTGTATCAACTCCCAAAAGAAAGACGCTGACGTATGTAAGCATACATCCAACTACAATCACATTGTTTAGTTGAGGACTGGACATTTTGATGTACCTAAAGATTTGAATTTTCAGATACATTAGTTACACAATACTTATAAAAAATCTAATAAACAACAAACTGTTTCTATTGCAGACTGAAAAGTCTCCATCATTTGGAGCAAACGGCTTTCACATTTCCCTAGTTTCCATAAACTAACGCAATCATTTATTGGAATCTAAATTCAAATATATCAGGTTTAGAAATCCGACCTATAGACTCAACTCTAATTGTATCAACTCAGTTCACATTTATAAAAGAACAACCGAACACAAACATTATGTCTAAAACACTAATTAAATCAAATACTTAATTAAATGAAATTAAACTTCAAATTAAATATTTTAATTGCGTAATTCGAATACCTTTGATTTCGAAATTTGATGTTAATGGTCAGAAAGAATCCAGCCATGATGATGCCAAGACTACATAGGACTGTCATCACCCAGAATAGCGTTTTGTTCGTGTACATATGTTTGTGTATTATGATTGTTTTTGGCAAGGGAGGAGCACCACCTACGCAAACATACAAATAGCGACACGCATCGACGCCAAGAAAAGAAGCAAAAAAGAAAGATTACAATGGGTAATATACTTCTATAAAGATTACTTTGATTCCATATTAACTTTGTAAGACGACGTGTATCGTCGCCGTAGCATTAAAAAACTTAGCTTAAAAATAAGAAACGTTCTGACATGGTTCATTTCTATGGACTAAACCGTTATCAGTCATAATGTAAAAATACCCCCTTGTCAGTTAGCTTACCAGTAACTTAGCTGTTTGCTAGTTGTTAGGTTTAACTGGACCATCGCCTTAGTTACCTCCTAGTAGCACGTAATGACTCCTGCTATGCTATGTTGGCTGATAACTCAATGGCAGGGTGTGCGGTATGTAATCGCAAGGTTCTACGTTCGAAACCTGGATAGCTCACAATTTTTCAGTGACTGCCTCCCTCAGTTAATTAGCAGTTAAGTTAATTATTGATTTTACACACCAAACGCAATCTTTATTATTTCTGGCTTGTCACGGTTCAATATTTAAAATTTAAGATCAGTTAATTTGGTTACACTGAAATGAAAATTGAACAAAAGCAAACTTACACTGTAAAATGTATGTCTATCACATTACTAGACGCCTTAAATGTTACTAGACAGCTTATCAAATTTTCGGTATGAATCTTTATATTATTACCTGGCCAAACAGTGGACTTGTAATCCATATTCAGAACATCATTAAGCGCGTCATATGCTCCAATTTCCACTTCCCTGTCACCTGAGCGAACCAAATAAGGACATGTATAATTAGTCACATCCACATACGATAACCAAACTGCAGACATTTTTATGTGCACAAATCGATGCAATAATAATGTACAGAGACCCCCTACAGTATAACTTAATATCGAACGCCCCAGACACTTTAAAAAGGCACGCTGTTAGTTTAATAGTGTATTAATGTGAATATTGACCATGAGAGCACATTTAGCGATTACTGTAGACTACTAGCTAAACCTACCTTGGAATTGTCGCAAGAGAATGTGCCCAAGGCGATCACCCCACTTAAAGGACACTTCTCCCTGCAAAAAGCAATTTCCAAACAACGTTTTCTCCTTGAATATTTAAGCGATTGCAAAATGACAAACTTAAAAGTGGAAAAATATCAACAATGAATGTACAATGACTAGCAATACTCTACACCCATATAAAAGTGTACAAAAGTAAGAGTGCAGCAGAAAGATGTAAAAATAGTAGACTTCTGTATTATGACATCAATTGTAGGGATATAAAATAATTACATTTTATGTCATGATACCATGACACCATAACTAGGTAAACCACGTGGTCATAAATTTGGTGCGACTTGCTAGACTTTTTAGGGTAATATTGGTGTAGCTATAGAACTTGTTAGTGCCCTCTTTCTTTTGTACAATCCTGTACAACAAAATTGCCATCTTGAATTCTGAGGATATTGCCATTTATAATTTTTTCTCGTAATCTTCCTAGTACCCTTGTTGATATTCTGTCATTAAGATGTGGAAATTCCTCCGTCATCTTTCAATTTTAATTAACCATACTTAATCGGCTTAGCAATTAATTATGGAATCTAATTTGTCATAAACTGTCTGTTGTAGCTGCTCTGTGAAATCCTTCTATCTAAACGGATTTATTGCCGTTTTTTTAACATGTTTACTACTTTAATACTTTAAAGAAAGAAAGAACTACTATGAAAGAAAAGCCGGTAAATCATTCATACTCACAGTCACGCCAGTAAAATGCGTAGCATTCAAAGAATCTCGAAAAAGCTTTGCCCACATATCGTCACTATAGCTGAAATCCTGCATAGTCAAGTTGCGGTGCTTTGACTGTAATCTCTGGTTAATTTTGTCGATGGCCAGGGCAATGGTCCACACTCCATCGTAAGCATAACCGTGCAGTTTACTGTAGATGTGGATTCCATACGCCTTTCTTTTGTTGCTGTATTCCATATCGTACTCTGCAGGAGTCTGAAACATTTCCATTTTGTATACAATTCAGCAGTTCGAAAGTTCGAATCCATCACTGGAATGGCTGTGTTTATGGACTGTAGAATGCTGTGATTGAACCGGAAATTCGTTTATTATCAATGTTGCTTCAATAAGGTGACGCACTGAACCGGCAGAGGTATTTAGCTACTTTCGGATGCGAATATAACCTCCCTTAACGAAATAAAAAGCCAGAATCACAAGTAATAAAAATGACGGTCAACCATTTAATTACTGACCAGCTTCAGTTCTTCTGTTACCTCACCCCAAGTATTGATGACAAAATGATTGAAAAGAAATCAATATATAAATACAATGTTAAATCTTTAAGGAGTCTCTGATTTTTATCAGTCTTTCACCACCTACAGAATGGGATTTGACGGACTAATATAGCTCTGCTGCTGAATCAGAAAATATATCATGTTGATAGCTTAATTGAGAATGCATTGTATTATCAGCGAAAATAGAGGGTGAATAGTAGAAAACCACGAAATCCTCTAATGCCCAATTTTTTTGTGCTGCCACCTAGTAGCTTGACCCGCCCATGGTGTTTGTACCAAGTCTTGAAATTCATAATTTAGGGAAAGCAGTTTTATATTTCATATAACAAGATGACATTAGATGGTTTAGTGCAATTTATTAGAAAATTGAAATTAGACACTTTTATTAGAAAAGAGTTACTTTTGTTTCTGAAATAATTTCAGCGTATTTTCAAATAATTATTTTTGAACGTTTTTGGCAAACTGGCCAATAAACCAAGAAACTGTACGGCAAAGAGACATCTTAAAAGTTCACGTTCACTGTCCTGATCAATTAGCTGTAATTAGCAATACGTATGGACATGTCATATAAAACGGCCAAACGCTAATTGACTGTCAGACGCATACCTTGGTGGACACTGTTAGTTGATCTTTATTTGGATTAAGCGTCATGATGTCCGTACTGATGTAGCCTTGCAGGGCTTTCAGGAGTTCCTCCTGTGTGCACGTCTGCTCCTTTTCCCGCTTCTCCCACCATCGCCCTTCATAAGTTCCTAAGATTATCCACTGGTAGCGCTCGCCAAATAACTTCCTGTGATGGACCTAAAAATTGTAGATGTAGATTTGTAAAGCTAAGTGTTGAATAACTGCTAAAAGTATAACACTTTTAGGTGAGCTAGCAAACAGTAAGTTGTTCACCGAGGCTTCTTTAAAATATGTCTTAAGTTAAAAAACGATTTTGACACTGTCGGAGAACCTTTTCTCAGTTAATCTCTGCAGCCCAAACGTGCCTCTACTTGAATACCATTAAAGCGTAGCCATTAGCACTTGAATAAACAAACTCAGAGCTAAATCATTCATCGAATTAGCTAAAGCTGTGATGATTCGTATTTGTGAACTACAACACTAAGTTAAACAGGTTAATTAGCAAATGAGCATACGATGATTATAAAAATGAGTCATGGCTTTCGTTGTCTTTATTTTTTTAAAAAAATATATATCACCTCTTTTCCTCGTATCAAGACAGTGCTCAAGATTATATAAGTTTCAATAATAAAAATTAGTTTACTATTGCTCGTAGAAGTTTGCCTGCCCGAATAAAATATTAATCAAAAGAGAATTGTACATTCTAATTTTCTGCGCCATATTCCAGTTCCTCTTACGGAAACTTATTTCGCTTATCTATTTAGTGAACTCACGTACATGAAATATTGAACAGCTTATTTCAGTAAGCGTTCACTCATAATGTTCAGTGAACTAAACGTGTACACTCTGAACTTTACAATTTGAAAATTCAGTTTCTGATTGTAAAATTAGTTTTGCAAACAAATAACAGCAAAAAATGTAATAAGCAAATGCAGGCAAAGCAATACGGTGTGAACGGCTTAAGCAAATATTTACTAAAGAGACAGTTTGGAACATCAGCGGATTCCAGGTCATAAAGTTGCGGGCCAGAACGCAACTCTTGCTTTTTAAAGATCAAATTTCCAGCTAAAAAACCTAAATTGCCAATAATTCACTTAAAGTAACAGATAGAAACTTCGACTTTTAAAGGTTTAGTAATTTCTTGACAGTTACATAAGTATCAATAATTCATGACGTTGATAAGATTGATACTGGGCATAAGTTGGTAATTAATAATAAAAGTAATAACACCACAGCTTGTCCATAAAGGATTTATGTATTGATTTTTATGAAATGTTTTCAGGAACAGAAATAAACTATAACTATGTAAATTTATCATTTTACGTGGAGCCAATACGACAAACGTCTATCCGTTTAGAAGTTATCGCTTTGACATTATGCTAACAGCGAGCCGGCAGATAAACTTGTGCAAATCAAAATGCTTGCGAGCCTTTGATTCCTGTAATAGGGCGGTTTAAAATGTCTTTAAAAATTAACATAACTCGTCAGTAATAGTCATTGGTTAAGTCATCTCTTTTCTTGGTTAAGTGAGGGATGGTAGCCACATATGACCCTGTTGTTATTGTTTGTTATCGTCGTTCCGGTGAGACACGGTCGATTAATTTCCATCTCTAGGCTTTGCCTTGAATTTTGTGTATGACCCGTATGTATATATATATATATACTATAGCATATACAGTATATACATATATAGTACAGTACATATACAGTATATATATATATATACACATACACACATATATATATATATATACATATATAATTAGTTTACAATTTGCAATATAATATATATAATAATATATTCATTTATTTATTTACATAAATTTCATATTGTACCGCCAATATATACACTAATGACATTATTGACGCTGTTAGCCTGCAAGTCAGCGATAAAAGTCTCATTTGTAACATGCATGTATTATTGTACCCTGGTGACACTGTAGCTTTTGGTACTAAAAGATGTTCCACGCAACAAAAACCGGACATTATTTATAAGTATTGCCATGATAATAATTATTGTTTTACTATAGCCTACAAAATGTGGTTTCTTATGTGTTAATGGCAATGGTAATAATGATATGTCGAATTGTAAAGAATATACAGAATTGTAAAAGAAAAACTGAAAGAATCCACTGTTTAAAGTTTTATCATTTCTTCTCAGAAAACTCAAATATGGTGTTTAGAACTCGTAAAGGTATTTTGTATCCTAGTATATATTTGCAACTGGTCTGCTTCACTTTGAAGCTTGAGGTAGTACTAGACATAAGAAAATACATAACGACGTGTACATGAAAATAATAAAATCTATGCTAGGCACCGTTTGTCAAACGAAGTGGTTTTAGATGAATCTGGTATGCCAACATCAGCAACAATGAACTAGTTAATAAGCTGGTAGAGAAAATGAGAACATTGCTTTCGTTAAATATTATAAAGCATGGAAGAATAAATACATCAATGCGAAAACCGTATCATTGCTGACTTAGCTGATATACCAAATGAAGTATAAAACAACTCCGCGCACAAAAGAAACAAGGTTTACTTATAACTTAATGAAAATTTAGAGAATGCACAGTACTCAATGAGTGATACAAATTTTACGAAAGTCATTAAAGATCTTGTTAGATTAAGAATATGGTCACGCAATTTGATGATTAAATTGGGGAGGAAAAGAGGCATTCTACTATACGTCTATGCCATTTCCGCAATATTTTGGAAGATGCAAAACATTTTTTATTGATTGCGGTAAGAGCAACTTTGACCATAACGAGTGTAGTTTTGATTTTAACAAGAACTTGTATACACTAGTTTTAAATGATAGTGATAAGCTTCTGTAATTACAGTTGTTAGAATCTTGTTTCTCTCTCTCTCTCTCTCTCTCTCTCTCTCTCTCTCTCTTTCTGTCTCTCACTATATATATATATATATATATATATATATATATATATATATAGTGAGAGAAAGAGAGAAGATAGAGAGAAGAGAAAGAGAGAGATAATGTGAGAATCAAATACTACTGCTGCTACAACAACAACAACAACAACAACTACTACTACTACTACTACTACTACTACTACTACTACTACTACTACTACTACTACTACTACTACTACTACCTCCACTACTACTACCATCACCAATAATACTACATTTTACTTAGATTCGCAAACGTAGATTCGTGTACGACACTTGCAGGAAAAATGTTAATTTAGGATACAAACACCTAATTCAGTTTACACCCATAGTTGTTTCCTACATAGTAGAAGAGAGCACAAGTTTGCATAACAATTCCTTTGCTTTTTTGCAAAATACTAGCACGTAATTTACACAGCAAAGTCCACAGACTCCTGTCATTTGTCCATTGTAACCGTTTCTTCTAAAACGACTACCAGATAATAAGTTTAATCACGCAACTATACAAGAACGTTTTTACAAAAAGATCTGCTTTATTAAGTTTTTCCTGCAAACAAATACAATACACGCACGTTTACCTCACAGAAAACTCTGCGTGCCCAACTCTCATTAAATATCCCAATGATTATTCGTACATCAGATTCCTGAAATTGAAAAATAAACGAGTGAGAATGCAAAGGCATACAATGTAATAGAATGGCGAATAAGCAACATTTATTTTTTGGCGATTGCCAAAATTTGCGCAAATATGATTAGATTATAATAAACATTAATTTTTCTTAAGATACAGAACCAGTAGCGGTGTCCTGTATGACCAGATACATATGCTCCTTTCGTTCCTAAACGGCAATCAAGACAGTCAATAGACAATCTACATTTACTAAACAGATCCAACGTTCCTTGCTTCGGTCCCTAAGCACACTTGAGAACAACTCAGCTATTTTTTCTTTAAATCTAAGCACCAGACGACGCTCTGAATTTTTATTTTCAGTCTTAATATTTGCTGGTTAAAAGCTAAAGCAATGCACTTAATTTCTTCTTTATAATAGCACTAGATATTGTTAAACCTCACACAATCAATAGATAATAATTTGAATAGCAGCCGGGGTAATAATTAGGACAATTAACTTACCGCCAGTTTTTCTATTGATGCTGCAGCAGTTTCTCGAAAACTTTGCTCGATGGTTTGATTGATGTTTGCTTTCTCTAATTGTGGAACGAGCTCCTGGTGAGGCTGCAAAGTGTAATTATTTAGTATAGACACTAATTAACTTATTTAACAAATTCGCTTTAGCTGCCTAATGAAATTTATGTGCGTCATTTTTGCTGTAACCAAACTGACTATTCATCTGTAAACATTATTGTTATACAGTTCGACATACTTTAAGAAGCACTCAGTGGCAGAGCCTTTTCAATGTAGATGGCTGTGGCAGAACCAGAATCTATCTCATATCACTAAGATAGACTGGCAGAGCTCTGCTGCTGCTGCTGCTGCTGCTGCTGCTGCTGCTGCTGCTGCTGTTATTGCTACTGCGTCTGCTGTTGCTGCTGCTGCTGCTGCTGCTGCTACTACTACTACTACTACTACTACTACTACTACTACTACTACTACTACTACCACTACCACTACCACTACCACTACCACTACCACTACCACTACCACTACCACTACCACTACCACTACCACTACCACCTCTACCGCTACCGCTATCGCTACCGCTATCGCTATCGCTACCGCTATCGCTACCGCTACCACTACCACTACCACTACCACTACCACTACCACTACCACTACTACTACTACTACTACTACTACTACTACTGCAATCACTATAACTGCTGCATATTAAAAACAGATAAGTAGGGGCATAATACAAGAATATATGATCGAAATTGGTTTTTATAGGAAAAAAGAAGTCATTAACAGTGAAATCTTACCAATGAATATCGTGCATTGTCCTGAAACAATGTTCCCACTGTAGTCCAATTAAAATACCGCAGAAGTTTTATTCTTGCTGGATTAAACTCTGATTCGCTGGGTACTGTACGGAAGAAGTTGGGATACGTGCGCTGGCCGTCCTTTTTCTCGGAAAACATGGGATGTGTATCTGCATAAGAAAGCTGAAACAGAGAAATTATGATTTATATAGATATACAACGGAAACAGAAGCGTATTATATGTATTTGCATATGAACATGTTATATTTATTCGCTGGAGCTGTTGAAGTAGACTGAACACATTCGAAATCTGAAACCTTAAATCATAAATGACTTACATGTGTATTTAAAAGTTGAAACATAAAACATCTGATGAGCATCCTACATGTAAACGCAGAAAACGCAGGATATGCAGAATTTTAAATAAAAAACATAACGTTTGTGGGTCCAGACAACATGACATTTGTGGAACATATGTGTGTACTAAGGTAAAAAACATGTGATGTACACATGAATATGATAATTGAAACAGAAAACATATACAATATATATATATATAATATTTATCAGCATAATTCGAAAGTAAAATAGAAATGTGTATGTATCTACATATCTACATAAGAAAAGTGAAAACAGAAATAATCGATAGTTCAAACGCCGAGATGAATTCTTGTGAACATCAGACGCACTGGCATAAATTTGTGTTATTGCTTTATGCAAATGACTTTTTACAAAATCAACTTGCTAGCTGTCAAAACGGGTCAATCGAAAATCCCACAGCTTTCTAGACGCCGAGTCGTTTGTCGACATTGGCAACAACGTGAACATTGACATCAATTTTGAATATTAAAAAATAACACATTTATTAATGTTAATAAATCATTGATGAATATTCAAAATTGATTTATTAATATTCAAATTGATTTATTAATATTAAAAAATAATTTATGAATATAAAAAAATGATTATTAAATATTCAAAAATGAATTATTAATATTAGAAGTAAGCACTAAATTCCACCTTGGAGTTCCATAGATATAAAACTTAATATTGCTCTCATTTATAAGCTTCAATAAACTGTAATTATTACCAAAACATCAAGTGACATCAAGCGATGACGAAAATTAATGACTGCAACGTATTTTGATGAACAGAAAAACATACGCATTCTATACAGCCAATGGCACTAAAGTAGGAGTAGTGCTTCAAAAAACGTGCATCAAACAAAAATTGCTTTATCAAAAAAAGTTATGGAATGCGTTAATTATAAACTATTATAAGACATTTTTCAAGAAGCATCCAAGAGTAGTACAGTATTCAGTGTCCAGTATTCTATACGTTGTTGCTACTTTTTAGTTGCCATTCGCCTTGAATGTCATTTATATGAACATGCAACTGCTACAAATATACAATAATCGCAAAAATAAAGATGATTAAGTGTAACAGTATAAGCTACTCAAATGTCTGCTATAATTCGTGATGTCAATTTTCAAAAAAGAAGACTTTAAGGCGCTTACAAAGAATGAATCTTGTTAGCGTGGGTTTTACGGATTAGCCAGAGTTTACGAAGTGCGTCAAATAGATTGAATTAAGTTTGAGCATGCTCATGACCACAATTGAGGGCAAAACTTTGACCACGACGCGCGTTGTTTGTTTGTTCGCTCGCTCGCTCGTTCGTAAGCACATATTTGTCTGCCCATCTGATTGTTTGTACATATGTATGCTTTTATGTACTTATAAGTTTGTTTGTCTACTCGTTTACTTATTTATTAAGTCACTTATTTAACAAATTTTAAATAACAGTGCACCACAGAAAACATTATAAATCTGTATTTTTATCATGTATAACATTGTTATACAATAAGCGTAAATAACTTACCAATGTTAAGTTAAAAAACGGTGTAGCTTGAGCTATGGGAGCAGTAACTTCAGTGCAAGCGTCCCCAAATAATATCACTTTTTTCGGCGGATAAAAGAGGTTATCGAAAAGAGCTTTGGTCCCAACAGCGGCTGAACACTGCAAGAAGAAAGTAATTATACTGGTGTCACTCATACAACATACTAGTCAGACAGTCTACGATTATCTCTTAAACCGGTGGATTAACCATTTCAGAATGAGGTTTTCTAGAGCTAAGATAGCTAATCGTAATTTTTATTTGCTGCATGAAACGAATATATTTTACATGTGACTCTAAATGGGCGTATAAATAGTTGAGTGGTCACAGTGTGTGCTTGGTCCTGACAGTCAAGCAACATTAAGCCTCGTTTGTTCATGGATCACTAGGAAAACTACTTTTGGGGAGTTTCAGCGAAACAGTCTCTATGCGTATTTTCCTCGATCTATCCAAATGTACAGAATGTGGCTAAGTCACGTCTGCCTATTCAATGTTTCATTTTACAGAACCATCCATATTAATGACCTAGTTTCCGGTCCCGCCCCAACTAATAAATAATAGTAGTGTGCCTTCCCACAAATGCCGGATCCCTATTTGCAGAGCATCGAGTACTTGCTGTGTTTGAAATCTTTATATCGTCCACTAACAACTGTAGTTTAAACATCACAAAATAATTAAGCTTTTTAACTTTACTCCTGCAATCCGCATTTGTTTTTACAGGATACTCAACCTACTGAAACTTTGTCAATATTGTAAAACCTGAAAATTCCACGTGCATAAAATTTCCCGTTTACACGTTCGCGTAATTCATTCATACTTTCAAAGGGGCGTACGTTTACTACCGTAAAAATGACACCCAATAACCCCAATAAATTAAATAGGAAGCGGTTTGCGTGCTTTCTCCTCATTATCTTTGCAAAATTGCACTACTATAAAATTCATGAATTTGTTTTTATTTTCCCTCATAGATGAGCCAGCACGCAGGCTGGAGAAATCTGTTTATTATTCACAAAATCTGTTTTACTGCGACATTTTATTATTTCTTACCTTCGTACCTACGCCAAAGTCGCAAAGAGAATAAATGTAAAGCGTCTCTTTGACCTTCTCCCTTGCAAAAACCTTTTAAACTAATGAAAGTGCAGTTCCAATCATCGTGGTAGTTGCGCTAAAGCCATAGACTTTTTATGAAACATAGACCTACATCTATAACTGATGCACTGAGCGTGGGTTATGGTTTCGCTTAAATAACTCAGGTGCCTTGTGTAAAATCGGCCAATTGCTAATGAGATTCACAAAGGAGAAGGAAAGAGCAATTGACGCAAACAATAAGTAAGTAAAGAAATGTTTTTTTCGCAAATGATAAAAAGCGGTGGCCTGGGAGAGTTTCTAGACGGCGTAATGTACAGTATGGCGTAAATTTTACAGTAAATTAACAGCCTATAAAATGCATTGGCCCAAGGTTATACGAGAACCGAGACCCGGAAAAGCGTCACAAGGTGATGTACAGTGATAAGCTAACTACTAGTATCATGCAGCGATGGGGATCTTAATTCTATTCTGTGAATAATAAACAAGAGAGGCGTAAAATAGTTTTCCGTGATAATATGGAATTGTGTGTAAAGCAGCCCAGATAGTCCTATCACAATCCTTATGTTTGAGCTAAAAAACAGCAAAATAATGTCTTTAAAAAGTAATCTAGGTGAAAACTTCGTAATCCCAGACAACCCGTGACCTATAACTCTAAGTGAGTAACACTTTAAAGCAATGAACCTGATTACTATAACCGCACAAACAGCTGAAGAAAAAAGCATTGTTTTGAATTACTTGTGAATATCGTTGACACCACTGTATTACACTTTACGAATGCATGTAGTTGGAAAAATCACCACATTTACGCTTTAGCTAGAATAACGTAAACTTCTTAATTACTAGAAAATGCTGTGAGCTCAGTGGTTTCAGTTTAAAAGCCATTTTATTCATTTAACAGAGCTTTAAAATAATAAAAGATGACTTAGTAATGCTACTTCCTGATATTTTTGTTCACAGCAGCATTTCGCTGACTCTGTAGAGATAAAGCAATAAAAGTAGATTTTAAGCTAGAAAGTATAGGTATCTTATTTGCAAGGAACTTTCTAAAGTTGCTGAGACCAATTTTAACTTGCAGCTCGATTTAATGACAAAAACAAAGTTTACTGCACTGTTTTGCTTTAAAATGAACACTATGCTACACTACTTATAAAAGAGCATATGTATTAGTTTTTATAGCTTAAATTACAGAAAGACGCCTTCCTGGTCACACGAAAAGTTTCTGCAACTGAAAAGCAACTGCGACAAGACGCCAACAACAATACAGCGACAACACCAACAGCAAAGGCGACAGTAACAGCAACAGCTACACTGATGGCTACAGTGATGGTGACAGAGATGGCAACAGCATATAACAACAACAACGACAATGACAATGACAGCGACAACGGCGACAAAATATACTTTAATATCACATTTATTTCGAAAATCTGTTGACATACAAGCACTATTCGAACAACTAGTGAATTTAAGAACGCAATCCATCACACGGCAAACAGCACGTGACGCACGCTCATTATAATCGAATCCTACATACAAGTTCACACGAATTCGGTTGCCAATTATTAGCTTCTGTTTTAAACTTCAATCCCACTAATAGTAATTGATTAATTATAGTTATAGAAATAAATACACAACCATGTCATTTATAGCACACATCCTTTCTACAAAATTTGGTATGATTGCCTCCATGGTATAGCTGTAGTTTAAGGTAAAATGATACTCGCTGCATTAGTTTTGTACGGAAAGCATTTTTCCCCAAGTCATCATAAAAATAATTGTTTAGAGTTAATGACGACACTAGCGGAAATCCGTTTCTCGTGAGACGATTTTTTTTCAGCTTCCATAATGAGGTGATCTAAACCGCAGTTCTCTCTTTTCTCTTTTTCCGGGTCTTACCTGACAATTTCACATCGGGAAATGTGGCGGCCATATCAATTAGGTGTCACACTGAAACCCAGTTGTAGGTCTTTCAACTAATGATCTCTGCTTTACTGTTGTGAAAAGGTAAGCTTCTCAAAGACCTCATTCTCGTATATTTAGAAGCAGAATACTTGTACATAAAAACGGCAAATTGTTGAACAGTTTTTACCTTTTACATCTCGAATTAAAGAGATACGTACAATAAAATTACTTAAAAACACAAAAATATTACATTCGGAACTACTCTTTCTTTTTCATCAACCAAAATGCATGTGAAATATCGAGTCGTTATAATTGGCTAGTACATATGAGAATTGAAGTAAATGTAGTTTGATGTTTTGTCGTCGTCGTCGTCGTCGTTGTCGTCGTTATCAGTACTACCGCCAACGCCACTGCCACTGCCACCACCACCACCACCGTCACGTCACAAGAGTCAAACACGTTATGAATGAAGAAAACTTTGAAGTTTGTACTTAAGAGCATCAAAGTTATAATTTATTATCAAAAGACAAAAAGTAATGTTGATAAATTTGATACTCGATCACAACAGCAACTAAACAAACAAACTTAAAAGCTTGAATTTTCAATTAGAGTATAAATCAGGCTATATAAAACCCTCCCACAAAACGTCTCTTCATACCTGTCATATTAATAACAAACGCATGCACTCCACGAGCGATGCAAAACGTTACCAACAAATTAGCCCGGTTATATGTTCAATAGAACCGCGCGTAAATGAAAGTTTACGAGCGCGAAAACAAAACTGGTTAATACGCGAAGCATAGTCTACACGTCCCATCAATCATCTTTCTCCAGAATTTTATGCTGAAAATGGCAAGAGAGAAAGAAGACCCGGCTGAAATTACCCCTCTTCAATGTGTGATCAGTTATCCGCGCGCTGGTTATTATTGGCAAACTCAAATTATATCGCCATGAATTATGACATTAAAGAAAACAACTTGAGACAGTGGCGGCGCCTTTGGGACCTTGGCGAGTATACTCCAGCATTCAATGCTTGCAGGTTGCAATTTACACAAATTACAATTAATACCTTAATAAATAAAGGACCTATTCATTTTCAAAGTAATCACTAACAAGTGATGGCTATATTCGTGAAAAATAATAAATAATGCATGCATGAAATTATTATTATATCTACGTTCACAACTGTGAATTCAATTGTAAACAAATGACATTGTTTGCATTTTGACTATGATTTAAACAGTAGGTAATGTTTTGAATAGGTTATGATGACAGTAATCGATGTGTTTAATTAGAAGATATCGGACAGAGCTAAGACACTGTGAAAACCTTGTTCTTGATGACTTTACAGAATAACTGGTGTTAATGGTGTCATGCTACGGCCTACCGGTCTATTGTAAAATCCTGTTTTTGAAAAACAGTATTTAAAAACAATACTAATTTGACGTTATGGCAGCTCAAAATAATATAATTAATTGGCTGGGTTTCACAAATTGACAGGTAAACATAATTTGTCTTTTACCCGGGTAAATTAATTTTGTAATGATCTAATAAAACGTGTATTTTATGTGCAAATGAGCAGGGGTATCGTTACCCCATTGGATTGCACTGAAACTTTTTACTTCTTAAATCGCGTAACTAACATCATAGCTACTGCGTGTAGTGTCTGCTGGACACTCCGTATTGACCGAGGACTAATTTTAGATTTGTACGAATACGAATAAATTTTTATTTATTATGTCTTATATTCGTTAAACTTAGTAGGCCAAGCGGGCCAAGCAGAAATTAACAGGCCAAGCGGTAATAAATAAGTTTCAAGTTAATTTATTTATGATTACTCTGAATACAAACTTACAATGAGTCTGTGAGAAAAATGCACATGAATACGGCAAGTTACTAATGCTTACTAATAACAGTTTAGACTGAGGCGACCTTGGCATGGCCGTAGTGCTGCACTTCGCCAAGACCACCTCGGAAAAAAAGAAAAACAAAAGACAAAAAGGTTAGAGATAAAAAAGGAAGGAAAAGAAGGATGGTAATGGAAATGGAAAAGCAACGGATAACCGATAAACAAATGTTACACGGAAAAAAGATGCGCTAAATGAATTTCCAGTTACAAAAGCGAAGCAATGTGCTATACTACGTCCTGCACAAATCACATACATAGCAATTTGTAAGTCCACATACGTTGGTGTGCATGTTGTTAGTGTAACTACAGCTTATTTTTTATATCTTTATAAGATTGTAAACATGTTTAGGAAATCAGCCCCTAATATCTAAAATTACGTAGTGACTTTCACACGGCAGATAGCCATTGGAAAAATTCTGAAAATTAATCCCATGATTTCATAATTCTATAATGGTTTCAAATTTTTTCTATCAGTCAAATGATGGTTGAAATGTATAATTATAAAAATGTTAAAATTAAAACTGCAGTTAGTACTAGCTAAATCCAATTATACATTTATAAGTTTTATTACATTTTGTAAGTTAAACAATCATTAATTCTTGTGCAGGATAACAAAGGAAGTATAAAAATGCATTCAGATTGGAAAAGTTAATTCACTCAGATCCTCTATTAGCAGTAACAGCAGCAGTAGGATTCAGTCTGATAACCTTTAACAAGATCATCGTCAATAAATGAACGTTCATTACAACATGATCGCCTTTTGAGCGCCTGCGTGATTTGAACTCAACAACAACAACATGTAATGGTTGATGGTCTGGAAACAAATCACAAGCCTTATAAATTTCCTGGTGTAAATTAACAAAAAAGTCCGAATTTAGTAAAGTAGACAGCCTAGACTTGTGACTTTTAAACGGGAAATAACATTTTTTATATTAAGACCTATTCCACAAAGAAGAAATTTTCTGAAAAAAAAAGTTTTTTCACTACAACCTGCAGCAAAAATGTTTGTTTATTTCACACAGAAAACGCTCGGTTTTTTACGTCCATCCAGCTAGCGTTTAGTGACTGTGTTGCAATTTACGCAAATTACAATTAATACCCTTAATCGATAGAAGACCTGTTCATTTTCAACAATCACCAGTGACGGTTCTATTTGTGAAAACCAATAAATAATACGGGCATATAATTATTATATGTCTGTGTTCATAAATTTGAATTCAACTATAAATAAATGATTGTCTGCATTTTGCCTAGGTTTCCGTGATATCATTTAAATTGTGATTTAAACAGTAAGTCATGTTTTTGGTAGAACTGTAATTACAATAATCGATGTGTTTAATTTACAGATATTGGACAGAGCTAACACACAGTAAAACTTTGTATTTTACGGCTTTATGTAATAACTCAGATTTATGACACACTGGTAAATGACTGGTTAATATTATTTAGACGAGTAAGCTGACAAAAAATTATTGCTATTGTTATTACAAAAAGATCGGCTACAACTTGCCCGAGCAATGCAGGTGTCTCTTACGGAATCCCCGGATGTTTCCCCTGCTGTTCACGTGTGTGGTTGACTGGGCGTAGGACCATAGTGAAGAACACGAAGTGTCAGAAATACTTTCGAAAAGCAATTAATTAATTAGTTTCAATTTCTTCAATTTTCCAACGGAAAAAGCAATTGAAAGTATAATAATAATAATATGATTAATGTAAGTTAATCAGTCCGTAAAATTAATAACTCGAGCAGGAAAATCCATCTTTCAATCAACTCAGGAAAACTAGATCCAATTATTTCTCCCAGCCATATCTGGGTATGAATGGATAATCCTTTCTGTCATTTTCATCAGTCTTCATATAATATGGTGGACAACAAATACCGATGACGTCATTCAAAAATATAAGGGTCCTGGGAGCAGTTAAAGTGAAAGTAGAAAATAAGCGGGACGCGCAGCTGCATAGTTCGCAGTCTTGTTGGAGATCGCCTGCCTTTCTCTTATAGTCCCAAAAATTGTTGGGTCGCTATTGCCATCTAAGCTACCACCACTGCCGCTACTGTTACCACCATTAATAGCCATTACTACCACCACCAACACAGCCACTGCTACTACTATCAACAGCCATCACTACCATCCGCTACACCACTGCCGCTACCACAACCATCTCCAGAAGCAGCAAGCCTCACCACACTCCCAGCTTTAACATCCAGTCTAATCATTGTCAGCAGTAATAACAACAACAACAGCAGTAGCAGCAGCAGTCTCAGTTAAACATCTTATAATAAAATAATGCATGCTATGTCATCTGCCAAAACTTTATGTAATTATAGTGGAAAATGGCGACCTTTAACAAGAGCTGTAGGTTTTGAGAACGAAATAACTGACAACGTTCTTAAAAATCTTTGTTAATACTGCTGTATCAAATAGTCGAGTGCCACTGCCTTGCTGCATTTCTCCGTCACATTTTTAGGGCTTTCACTCCATTAGACCTGCAGGTAATTTTCCTTACTTTTGTGATCAGTAAACATTGTCACATAGATTAATTAACTAGGAGAAGAAATGCAACGTTCATCTCACACATAATAAGAAAACTATTCTAAACTAAATTATAAATTTGAAGTAGCATAATGTCGCCATTAACACTTTTTCGCTTTCCCTAATTGAATATATTTTCGCTAATTCGAATAACTGTACTGTACTGTTATAATTTTGTGTCTCATATGCGAACTGTTCTAAATCATCAAGGGAGCCAGTCACACACAACAGATTTCGTCGATAACATAGCTCATGCAACTGGTAGTTATGTGTTTTTTAAAAAAGACTTGTATGATTTGTTCCATCAACTGCAAGTATGAAATTAGTATGCAAGAGGTATGCAACTATACCTCTTATAGTAGTACAATAACCAATAACTAAATCAATACGTTACTTCTTCTAATCAATCACGATTATTCGAGTACAGTGATTTAATAATACATTTATGGAAAATGCGAAATGTCACCAGCCCGATTGCAATAGATTCGAATTTTATTGGCTAGCCTTGATCCATGCGAATAGTCCTGGGAACTCTATTTCCACAGCCAGTGTGAAGGCTGAAACCCAACTAATTAGAAGCATTTAACGAAAGCATCGTAAGATTTACATAATCAATATTGAGAAGATGAACAGAGAATGCCAAATTTACATGTGAGGAGAAATTTCGGTTCCTTCCCTTTCTGTGCATCTCTAAATAGTAGCAATAAATCATTCGGACAGACATGTATAACCGACCTAAATGGCGATGTTTCAGAGCCGACCTAAGAATTTTCCATGCAATCACGATGAAACAGGCACACAATTAAGAGTTGAAAATAAATTCGTTGGATGGGCGAATTCCTGGCATTACCGTTAGTTTTAACGCGTGGGAAGTGCAGAGGAAATGATTAGCCGTTAAGATTAACTGTTAATCATTAGGCCAGGAGGATTAACTGCTAACCATTAAGCGAAGTAGATTGCAAGACATGACAAGATAGCTTCAGTAGACATATTATTGTCATAAATTATTGGTGCGTGTGTAAAGAGTTAATGCGGCGTGTTCGGCAAAGTAGAATTTGACGTGAAAATGGGCAGCTTCTCTCGCGCATGCGATTGTCCGTGCCTTGATTCAGTCTCACTACCCCATGATGTTACAAGAAGATAAGAATACTATCAATGCCCACTGCCACTTCCACTTTCGACACAATTACCCTTTCCTCACGTATTTAACGAAAATTATTTTAACAATCTATGGAAACACTTGCCCCTTTCACTATTTAGATAAATTCGATGATTTACTTGAATCTTGAAATGAGTTTTTGAAGCTACACTACCCGAAAGAAAATTTTAAAAAAGACGATGTTGACATGGTTCTATGGATCAAAAATTCTAATGTTATGACTATTAGGCTGCTCAGCCTAAATTTTCTGAAGTGTAGTCTGGTTGAGTGGTCTGGTAGTTATAGACTTATAAGTCCCTGGTTCAAATCAAAGCTCAATTATGATTTTTTTTCACATTTTCTTTTAGACCGTTTGAGTTCAATTATTCAATAACTGCTAGATGAGTAATCTCGAAATTGATTAATGGTTTGTATTTAAATATTTACTTAAAGCGGCACTAACTTATAATGCTTCATCTTTGTAGTCAACAGGCGTCACTACTCTGTGCCCAATGCACAGTAACTAATACTTTTTAGTTTTAGCGTTAGTGTCCCAAGTAATTAGTACTGAATCAACACAAGCCAGAGGACATCTAAAGTTCAAATTTGGCTGTAAAATCTTTCCATGGGGCATTTTATAAAAAAAGCTATTTTTGTCGAGTTTACTAAATCTTTCTTTTGTTTTGGTGAAATAACTGTGTAAACAATCAACATATCGCCATCGTGTACGTCTTGATCGTTGCAAGAGCATTAAATTTTAAAAGAAGAATGAGCTACTTGTGTATGGACGCACAAGCGGCACAACTATCACTTGCCGGCACTGACTATTTTATTTCATCAGCCCTAATTCAATAATCCCTCCCAATAAATGTCCGGGTACTCACGTATTATTATCAATCAGCAATAAAGTAGCAGAAAATTGCACTGCTAGTTGGAATTAATCATACTATATTTGGTGAAAATCTTGTAGGTAAGTAATCACCTGGCCTGCGCCTTTCATTCTAGAAATTTCTATTTGCGGTTAATTGGACAGGTCGGTGCAATACACGGGAACTGGATAGCGTTCATCAGTGTGCTACTAATTGGATTTATTACTGGACGCTGCATTTGACAATGTAGAAGTTTTTTTCTGCTAAAAGCACACCGCTTGTGTTGCGGACTAGACGTATAAATGACATTTTCAATTGGCTATTTGAAACTTCCTGTCAAGGACAAGAATGCAATAATTGGCTAGAGATTTGGCTTCGGTGAGTTATGTGTCAGTGGTGAAGATTCATGTTTAAGAAATCGATTTCGATATTAAGTCGTTAAAGGTAAAGCGATTGCTTAAAGTGTAATTAGTTAAAAAACTAAAAGGTTTACCAGTCCTAACTCGATTAGAAAAAGAGTTGGCTATTGGAAGTCCTAGCTTGTTATGCTGTGTTTTTATCGATTAGACGTCTTGCAATCATTACTGCACGAGATTTGGAACGTCCGTACTAATTATGGTAAGGATTTTGACTGGGAAAGGTATGAAAATCAGCCGCCTACTTAATTTGGCTATTTAACTGCGTTTTTCAATTGTCAATATTGTTCTGCGTTCGTCCCTCGGCACGCACGCCTTCTGACGGCTAATGACCCGGAGGATTGGCCTCACGCCCGCCATAGGTGACGTTGGTAGACGCTGCATAACTGCACCCAAAAATTATAGAAAAAAACAGAAACGAATTTTAGAGACGTAAAGGGACGACAAAAAACACAAACGTAATGACGAACGTTTCCAATCTGAAAAATCAATGACACTTGACAGGCAGACGGGTGTCAAGTACAAATGAAAAACGCCGACAACTGACGGCGTCATTTAGCCCCCTCATATTTTTTCTATACAGGAAACCACTGCTCAACCAATCGCAGGTAATACTATGGGCTTCCTGATTTAAAGCGCAAATCATAGTATTACTTGTAGTTTGGTTGACCAGGTGCTTATGAATAAGTGTAACGCACATTCACTTCAATGATTCTTGATTTGAGTTTTATTCCTTGTGACTTTGCTAAGGATTCCCTCGCAACCAATTACGAATTTCGGCTTGCTAAAAGCAATTCATAGTCCATATTTTGCAAGCTCACAGGGATTGCAAAAAATCATCAATGTCTCACTCAAAAATAAGAAGCTTACCTCTTCATTGAAACCCAGGATTCACCCCAGAACGCTGTCATCATCATCATTCCTCGTTATATCTATTAACTTTAAATATGGGAAACTCTCTATAGCTCAATAAGAAGCACAAGTCTGGAATTCACTACCCAAAACTGTAAAATAAACTACTGCACTGTTCATTTACTGTTAGTTAGCGACGGTGATACCTCTCAAACAATTTAAGGTCGTTAAATTGTTATCTTAATGAAATCCTAGTGCGTAATTTACATTAAAGAAGATTTGGCCAAAATTGAAGTCACAGTTCAAAAATTGTTAGAGTTTCAACATCGCCCACTAGAAACTAAAAATCTTAAAACAATAGTAATAACAAAACAACAAACCAAAGACAACAATAACAAAAATTTGACTGCGACAACATTACCGACAACGAAGACAACAACGAAAACAACAACACACGACAACGAGAACAAGGACCAAATATGTACTTGGAACATCGCGTATCTCGTAGCAACATCGACAGCAACAGTAGCAACAACAAAGGAAAAGGTAAGAACAGCGAAAGTATAATAATAAAAACAACAACAATAAGCTCATTTCGTGGTATCACTTTAGATGAGTGACGGTCCTGACGGAAGGCATGAAATATGGGAAATCCGAAGTCTGTCAGAAAGACTTACGTATTCAACGCCTAACCGACTTTTCATTCATTTTATTTTATCTCATTCGGGCAGATGTTTCCCTATCTTTCATGTTGCTGGATTAGTTTCATTATTCTTGACTTTTGTCAGACAGAGAAAAATGATAAGTTGAAAATAATCCTATTGCATAACGAGGAGTAAAAATTAACATCGCGTTTTTCGATACAGTATTTTTGGTCGAGTATTTGCTTATTCTCGGGAAGTATTTACTTGCCGAGAAGTAGTATCTGGGCGTTGTTCTTATTGATTTTCTTTTGGGGGACGCCCTTTTTGAAAAAAACCGAAAATTTCGTGAATCTGCAATGCATTCTCACGAAACTTTGCATGCAATATAATAGAATTCGGCATTGACTAACGGAGTGGGATTTTCTATCCACCATTTCGAAATCAAGATGACGGCAATAACATCATTTTCGAAAAGATCTTAATGGTTCATCAATTTGTCACAGATCGTCATGAAACTTATAGGAATATACTAGAATGAGTACAGTATCGACTGACGTAGTTAGATGTTTTGATGTGCTATTTTGAATTCAAGATCTGGGCGATAGCATCATTTCCGAAGAAAGCCTGCGGATACGTGAATCCACACGCAATAGATCGTCATAAAATTTCACAAGAATATATTAGAACAAATTGTTTTACATCGATTAACGAAGTCGGATTTTTCGATCTGACATTCTGAATTCAAGATGGTGGCGATAACATTATTTCCTCCACTTTACAATGGATTGTCATGAAACTTTATAGGAATGTACTAAAACAATTTGTATATCGACCAGTGTAGTAGGACTTTTGGTCTGTCGTCTTGAATTCAAAATGCCGGCATTGGTATAATTTTCTAAGAAAACCTAAAATCATTTACTACCTAAACCGCTGAACTATACTAGAAGAAATTTCGCATCAATTGATTTAGTCAGATTTTTAATTCACCTCGGTGAATCCCTCGACTAATAGTTAGAGTCGAACTTGTTTATACATTTTTGCACTCTGTAAGCTGTGATCTAGCACTCAACGTCACCGCTGATGCTGAATGGTTGTGGTGGGACCTGTATCTGACTTATTGCAATTGACGATCTATTAAAGTTAGATGTTGAAGAGCCAGGGATGTCTTAGCCACGTTTTCCATATATGTTCATGCATCCTCTGTGGACAATAGAAAAGACTCGAAGTAGTATTTCTAAAGGCACAGCCCAGAAGCACAACAGTGACAATGTTATTAGAATTCTTAGGCCACATTGACAAAAGTCGTACATAATCATCAACAACAATCACATACAAACCGGTGCACCTAGAATTTGTGGTCTAATGATAGTGTAACTAATTGTGTTAATTTAAGACTCTATGAATTATAAAAATTGCCCCATAGCTAATGAAAGATTTAGAATAAAAATACCTGATAGACTTTGTATCGCTCAGGTTAATTTTTTGGCAATCGTCAAGTTTCGAGGTTCCTTTACCAACTTCAAACTTGTACTACTAACCGTACAAACAAAAACCAGTAGAAATTTAGAACATAATTATTGTGTTATTATCTTATATAATTATGTTACTATTTTATGGTAGGCCTAGTCATGAGAATGACCATAAGCGAAAATGTAATTTCTAAAATAATTATGTTGTTATACAATTCGATGCTGTAAGAAGCGACTTTGACGTTTTTCAAACCCAGAACAATTTTTAATGTGCATAGTGCACTGCAGTGAGTATCTAATTATGCTGCAGAAGAACTGAACACAAGCTGTGCACAAAATGCTGATTTATTGCAGTTCTAATTTTGTTTCCTTATGCGAATAGAAGCTAGGGACATACTGACAATCCCATAAAGAGGCAATTATTATTAATGATTCTATTTAATCAACTGTTCGAGTGTTTTCAATTTTCTCAATGCTTGTCGAAAACCGCTTTCAGGTTCGGAAATTGCTGTTTGTGCAAACAAACATTTCAAACACTAAGCTACACTTGTAAGTTTGCTCCGTTTGCAGAACCAAAAATGTTTTAACAGCTTCTACTCATAATCTATCTACGTTTTAATATTTATACTCAAATCTACACAAACGCAGAAGAGTAAGTTAGTGTATGATGGAATCAATAATAATTTATTTTTTGCTATTAATTATTATGAAACAATTTACTTTAAGTATAATAACCGGTTACAAGTTCTTGCAAGTTTTGTTTTTTCATTTTTATGAACATACGACCTACACTGGCTTTTCAAGCAGGGATCCAACACGCACTCAACGCAGGCCCTTATAATTGTTATAAACGTTGTGGTAGGTTCGGAACCTAGCTAACTATGTTGACGTTAACTGGTATGCTTGATATCTTTGCAATTTTTGACGCCTCCTCAAGCATTTGACACATTTTCCCATTTTTTAAAAAGAATGCAGATACTAAAACAAACAAGGGTAAGTTCTGCAAACCTAATTTCAAAATTATTGTACCAAAAATACTCGATAAAACAAACGCAGAGTTCTTAATATTCGAGCCGATATATTATTGACTCATTGAAAATTTTGAAAACTTCAGAAATAAACCAGGAACCCTTTGATCAGAAGGTTCTTAAGTTGACCACTAAACCAGAGACTAAGTGACAACAACAAAACTGTAACAACGAAGTTTGGCGAAGCGGGCCAAAGTTCGGCCTTACGGTCGAAATTGAATGTAGTCGTGAGTAAACGACTGGCTTTGTTTGAAACGATATTTTTGAGGCGTGTTGGGGGTTCTCAATTAAGTTTGTACTGTATATCGTGTTGTAAATGCAGTACATTCTAAGATCAAAAGTAGAGATCATGCCATATAATTTTATTACTTAACATAACATCATAATGTTTTGGCGTAGTGGTAATATGCTCGGTTATCAGTTATCAGGTTTTTTTGAGCCCTCTGATTAGTGGGCATAAGGAAAAGGCTCGTCTTCAGCAAAAATACACGCACATGTATTGAAATCAGTAATAAAAAATTAATCCTTTTTTATTACTACAAATCCAAAAAATTAATCCTTAATTCAAAAAAGTTGATCCTACAGTGGATCCTTGTGATACACCAGATTTAATAATTTGCACATAAACAGCGAATAAATATGTTGTTTATATTTATTCTGCCTGTAAAAAGTGGTTATTTTGCGCATTTTTCAAATTGTTGAGGGCGCGCACAGAAAAGAAATTTGAGATTGTGATTTGCTTGGTAGTGTATTGTAGTAATGCGGCTTTAATATCAGACATGCTGTTCAAACCTCCCTTGTTCAAATCCAGGTTCAATAACCATAATTTTACTTTCCTTCATTTTATGGCCAACTTTTCCTCCTTTCAATTTAAACATTTAATAAATAGAGTTTCACTCCAGCACTCCAAGTGTACTTTAAACTACACACTACCGCCCAACCAGATAAAGAAACCAGCCTATTATGCTCAGCAGGGTGCCCTACAAACGGTAAAATAAACTTTTATTGGATTCAAGCAAGTCTTGCACAAAATCATAAAGGTTGATTAACGTGAGCCGACCTTAACGCGTTCGCGCCCTCAAAGTAAAGAATCTCAATAAAATTCAAATATACAGCCCTTTTGCATTACGAATTACAAGGGAATTTCTGTATTCATAAATTGTTTTTCTGCCTAATTTTCGTCGCAAGTGAACGCATTCTCAGCGTTCGTGCATCTTTGTCTGTTTGAACTTTTGCCACTCACTCTGTGAGCAAAGAGCCGACGCCTATATCATATTTGCGCAGCGCGTTAAAAGCGGTTAAACTGCAAAGTGAACTCATGTTAAACACTGAAGCAAAATCGCTCCTGAAATGTCTTGTTAAGAGAACATGCGAGTTTATAGTGGTATTGACGATTAATTTCCTCCATTTGCTCGTAAATCCTTCAACATGAAAAGCCTCCTTGACAAATACAATGAAACACCAAAAGCATCAGCGGCACATTTCGCTCAAAAATGCCTGCCTATTTCTAAAGGATTTTGAAGATATTAAAGATTCGATAATAGAGAAAAATCAACGACATATAAATCCACATTAAGGGAATAAAAGAGAAAAAGCCAAGCTCTTCTTAACTTATTTTATTTCTTATCTTAATTTTTTTAAATAAAAATTTACACATTCACATTTTAGTCGTCGTACATAACAATTATAAGCGTCCTAACTCAGTTACAGGAACTTAGCAAGCTCGTCCCATTCAGTGTGTCATCTGAGAGACCTACCGTTAGATGATTACCTTTCAAAATGATAATCAGCTAGAGTCCGGCCCTTTCACAACCAGGAAGTAAATAGGCATAGGCCTGTCATTAAGCGATGTATACCAACTTGCACAAAAAGTAAACGAAAATTTCGCGTTCAGTTAAAATTCAACAAATTTAGTTTATTCTCTACTCTGAATGTAAGTGTATTCTAAAACGAGCACTCATTCTTTTGTCTGCAGCTATGGTAGTCCTCTACAGATAGAGCAAACACTTTTTCTACCATTGAAAACTGATCGCTGTACCGCATAGTCTTTTTTGACGATGGCAGTCTAAATTCACTCCTAATAGATCTCCAACAAATCAGGTGCTGGTTTACATTTCCATGCTGTAGTTCAAAAGTCCCTCAATCAAACTCAGGCTTACTTCTAACTTTTTCACACATTCCTCCTTTCGGTCAGACCGGTTCGAAAAATTTAATAATTGGTGGTTATTAAACAACACTCATATATATTATAAATGATTGCATTTTGTAGTATTATATTCAATTACAAACGCCCTTTCATCCATGCATGGTTTCACCCCTGCTTGGCTTCAGCTCTGTGTGGCTTCAATGACTACAACGATCTTGACTCGCGTGTTGTCCTATTAATTCTCTTCAGCTCTTTAACACCGCAGGAGAAGCAATCAGTTATCAACGTTCAACTGCAACATGGCGCTAGACAGGGAAGCACATTGTTCCCGTTAATTCGATTAGCAGCACAGCGTCTTTCCAATATGTTAGCGAGATGGAAATCAATTGAGCCGCGTGACCTTCGCTTGTGGGCACTTAGAGCTTACTCAGGTGTTAAAAGGTGAACTCGGTTGCTGCGGCACAATCTTTAATTAACTGAGTTGCCGTAGCATCGATCAAATGTACCAATGCGGAAAAGAACAGTCAGTAATTACAACATATGATACAAAGTTAAGCATTCCGTCCAGATAAGCAAAGAAAGGACATCACTGTGAACAATCTTCACATGAAAGGCAAAAAAGAAGAAAACGTATACGTGATCTTTAAAAATATGCTTTTTTATTTTATTTTATGATTATAACCTGCTCACTGAATGAGCAAAGAATGTTCAGCACTGACAAAGTCCGCATGAGAACAGCAGAAAAACACTACTAAAGGCACAATGATAATATAACAGAATGTTAGTAGGAAGTACAGTTACTTGATGATGAATTTATACAAACTCCTTGTTTCTAATGATCTTTTGTGCATCTTTGTTCTTTTTTCTTGTCAAAAGACATACAGTTCAAGATGTATGAGTCACGCTTAAACGTCATGCTTCTTTGTTATTTACTATAATGTATCTTTGAATTTATTTAAATTTAATCGGGCTCAGAGACATCATGCTAATTAGCAAAGCCCAAAGCAAAAAACAAAAATAATTTTATCATGCAGTGTTACCCAAGGCTATAAAACAAAATCGTCTACAGCTTGCAAGCCGCAGTTATTCAAGTACCTCGATAACTAAATTTAAAATTTTATCCTTGAATTATTATAGTATAATTTATAATTGCTATCTACAAATCACGCGAAATGTAGCAGTGTATTTATATCAACACAATTTGTAATCAATGCACACACTCCAGATTCAGCCAGACGATATTGTAAACGATTATATAAGTGACGTTTTTAAGAAAAAGCATCAAGCAACGATGTTTCGACGTCTCTAGACACTCATTTCACAGAAACGACGCGCAGGAATTGAATTGTGAGTAATAGAGTGATTTTATGGTGTCAGCTCGAATCACGATAATCAGAAATCATTTCTAGACAAGATGCTTGTAAAACACTGGCCTAACGCTGACGTAATGTTGAAACAACTGAAACGAGCGAAGAAAGTAGATAAAAAGGGACTTAGGTTACGCTGTCAGCTGTTCAAGCAAATGAAGATTGAAGAAATCTTTAAGTGGTTCTTGTAATTAACGATAAGTCTATTTAAGCAACTCTAAGCAAAGTTGGAAAAATCTAAACACCACTAGTTAAATGTCGATATCAATAAAGAGGGTCTTTCAAAACAACCTTTCGGTGATTTGAAAAATGCTGCTGTTATGTTACTTGTTGCATGGAGTTTGTTTGTTTGTTTAATTTGTTTACTTGCTATTTATTTATTTACTTATTGGTTGGTAGATTCGTTGTTTTTTGTTTATTTTTAGGTTACTGAGTATTTTAGCTGATTGGTTGGTTGTTGTTTGGTTGGTTGGTTGGCTGTTGGTTAGTTGGTTGGTTGGTTGGTTGATTGGTTGGTTGGTTGGCTTGTTTGTTGGTTGGTTGGTTGGTTGGTTGCTGGTTGGCTGTTTTGTTGAATGGTTGGTTTGTTGTTGGTTGGTTAGGATCGGTCAGTCGGCTGGATGGATGATTTGTTGAACGGTTGGTTGGCTCGTTAGTTTATTTTTTTATTAGTTCGTTGGGCAAATAGTTGGGTGGTTGGTATTTTGCTTGGCCGGTGGCCGACTAGACTGTTAGATAGTAGTTAGCACATTAAATAATAAATTGATTGGACAACCTCCTACGTTGTTGGTTGCCTTTTGTGTTCCTGTAAAATTTAAAATCCACTAAAAGGAATGGACACTCATAATGGAGAATCACAGTGTTTTTTGTAAAAATATGGTCTTCAGATTCTCTTTCTTTACATTTTAGGTTCTTCAAACCCGGAGTTGCAGAAATGCTTTGGCTTCCCATGGTGTAATTTCATCTCCCTGCTGAGCTCTCCAATTTCAGCTATTATAACAATCAGCGGCACGAATCGAGTTTCTCCAAAGCGATTTCCCGATTTTTTTTTGTATTGGCTCTGGCAAAGTATAACGCTATCATGTCTTTACTGAAGCAGCAGCTGCTGTCTGGCTATCAGAGCGAGTTGAGCCGCCTCTATTAAAGCCTGTGTCGAATTGCTGCATCCGTGTCATATTCTATTCACTTTTGCACGTTCACTTTCAAATCATTAATAGACGCCGATTTTGTGCTAAAGAAATCGAGCAATTCGTGCCTAGCGATTGCTACTACAAGCTGAAAATATTCTCGCGCGCAGACACTACGTGAATGTATGTGCAGCTTTGTGGTGCTGAGGTTGAGGGTGCAAATTAAGGTCGCAGATATTGATATCCTCTAGGTATTCATATTCATTTGTTCACACAGCGTTTCAGCTTTTAACCATAAATGACAAAAACGCTTATACGTTTATGAAATTTCTTTTGTTTTTCAAAATGCTTTCGAAACCGCTTCCATTTAATTTTACTATCCACTGCAAATGTTTGCAAACTACATAGTGCATAACAGGCACAAATAGCAGTTTTGCTATAAGCATCAGTTACCCACTGCCAGACCAGCTACGGTGAACCCCTGCATTGCTATAAACAGGGCATTTTCAGGGCATGAAACACACAGTTTTGGTAAAATGCAAACATCAAGTAACATGTACGTTGTAGTTTCAAAACTTTCACTGTTTCGCCTAATTCTTCCTCGAGTGCTCGATGCCATTTGTTAGTTTGATTTGTCCTTCTGTTTAAACGTTATTATAACCACTTTCTTCGCTTTGCACTAGTTTTCCCCGTCAAACGTGCAGTCACGTTGTCACGTTTTTAAATGCTTGCATTTTCTATGCGAAAATGGCGAATAACGGCGCATGTTAATAAGATTTGCAGCGTGAAAGTCGGAATAAACTAATTTGGTTTGACGTCTAGTTCAAAACGTCAAGTGACATTAACTAAAAGCGTCTCAAACTATAGATTTAAAGCTTATAATGTGTATGGTGTGTTTTGGCTTTTCTTTTCCAAGCAAATGAGGCTGCTCAAAAACTTAAATTAAGTATCTACTCGTCAGAAACGTAAAATTTATAATTTGTTTAATGTCACGTCATAACTACATCAGCACTCAGCAAACCTTCCTTCCCCAATAGGCAATAGAGCAGCCAAGAACTGGAATTCTCTTCCTGAGCATGAAAATGAATCTCTTTTCTGGTAAATACCGCATTCAGTAAATTACTTAGTCAAATTTAATGAAAACTGATTTTAGCACATTTGTATTTTTGCAGACAGACGTTTTCTGGAAACACCTAGTAAGTCCACTTCAGTTAGTTTTGAGAAATACGGGAAAAATAGTTTTCACTTATCAAAAAGCTATGATTTAATAGATCACCTTGAAATTTAGAGTGAAATAAATAAATAGAAAATATTTAAAGTAGTTTTTAAGTTAATTGACTTACTAGGTTGGACTGAAGCGGAACTGAAAATGCGCTGCCTTTGCGTATGGCTTATTTTGAAAAAGCGGGGATTAGTAGGTTCCTGCATGCACTCAAGCGAGACAGAGCTGCCAATTAAACCACTGCTTAACCCTCAGATACACAGGAGCATCACGAAGTCCCTCTGTAAACTGCTGTTTTTACAGGGTTACAAATACTACGGCTTCAGACCATGGTCTGAAAACAGCTAGATGTTTACCTGTACAGCGGCTTTTGACTGCATAATTGCAACTACCTCGTGAATTGACTGAAACAGACATGATGATAAGTTTGCCTGAAAATTTCAGCAATTTGATTTTCTAGACTAACTGACTTTTAAGCTTTAGAACATCGAGTCGTTTGCTGGCAACTTGCAGTCTGATGCTAAAATATCCTTATACCAATAACTCAATTTTGCCCAAAAAGGACTTATATGTTCATCGCGAGTCGTTCAGTTTAACTTTCCTTGTTCATTAATGTGCATCTTTTGTTATTTTACGCATATAATTTTATTGTGTACACGGATACGTCAATGAATAAATAAATAAATAAAAGAAATTACGTTGTTAACGAACAGATAGAGTGACATAGTTAGCACTGGTAGGCGGTAGCACAATACCTATTTCGTTTTACGTTAGTCATCCCAAACGAAACCATTGGCTGGCTACTCTGGCAAGGGCTTCAGTAGAAAGATAGAAATATGAATACAGGTCCTCGAAAAAAGAATTCTTATTCTTAATTTGCATGTTAGTGATTGTCATTTATGAGCTAAGGAAAGTCAGTAATCGGCTAGAAGTTCTACAATTGAAAAATACAATCTATAATAATAATAAAAAGAAAAGAATAGTAATTCCACGAAAAACTTATTTGGTGGAATTTTTATCCTTCTACTTATTAAAATGCATGAATAGCAAATACATTAAAAAAGGCAAACTTCTAGATGTGCGCATGCGTCGCACAATACATGCTTGGTCCTAAATATGTGCATGCGCCACGCAAAAAGTTGCAGTTATTTTAGTAGATCACGAGTTACAAATAACCTGAATGAAAGACTGAATACCGAAAATACCAAACCGCAAATCGATTCCCTAAATGACTACCTGCTCTAATTTTCCCGGAAATGATAATCGAACTTAAAACGAAAACACATTACCGCACGAGTGTACGTCGAATGCTGCCGTGTTTGTTTTCAAAACGACCCCAGGACTTAAAGTGGATGTTTAGAAACCGCTTTAGTTTCTTCGCAAAAATTATGAACGCAGAGCAAATTCGGTTAAGACGTTTGTTGTGAAAACAATTTTGAACAGTTAAGAAGTTCTATTAAGATAACAAACAGATGTAACGTGCAAAATAAGCACAGCGAGTTTTTATGCGTTATTCCAGAAAGAACAGTGCAGTAGACAGTGACTCAGCAAAATGCTTGAGAAACGTACCAGCGGTCAATGAGAAGGTGTACTGTACACAACAACACAACTTACTAAAGGAAATAGTTTTGAGCAGTAACTCTATCAAACGTATGGTCTTTCGCTACCCTTTCTCCTGCACCCCCCTTAACTCTTTCCTTTATGCTTAATTTATCCTTTTTAATCAATAACTAAAAAAACAATAGTCAATTTGTATACAGGTGTAAATGAGGAGATAAATAAAAATGTCTATGTCTATGTCTATGTCTATGTATGGTTTACAAGGAATTTAACCCGGACTTGAAAACCCAAAACATACCAGAGAATACTACAGAAAAATACCGCATAGCTTTCTCTCGACTAAGGCTACAAGCACATCGCTTAAGAATTGAGACCGGCAGATGGGATGACAAAGATAGAAATCAAAGACTATGCACATGCGGAGAGATATTGAAATTAGAAGGAAATATCATAGTGTGAACTTTTCTGCACTGTCTAATATTATGGAGAGCAACCATGCATTTGAAATTTGCTCTCAAGTGCTACAAACTTTTCAAAACTAACAGTAGTTTTATTGGTGTTTACTATTCGCTTAAAATATCAAACTAAAATGTATAACTACTTTGTCAATGGTATAAAGTTGGTACCACTATTTTATTTTATATGTTAATATGATCCACCTGTGATAAATTCTTGAAAAAAAATAATGAATGGACCGTAAATTTTATTATTTCCTGCTACCCCAGTTTTTCTAGTCAAATTGTATTTATAGTTAACAAACCATACTACTACTAGAATTAGGCTGATCTCTGACCAGTCCACAAAGTAATGTTATCATGGACTTTTAATTTATGACTTTACATTATTACATTATAATTCAAAATTCTACAACACAACTTGATGGTCGTACATTCCAGTATAAGGAAAAGTAGCATATCGGTATGCTTCTACTGCATTATTTCTTGCTATAACACCCAATATGACAGCAAGTTTTGGCTCAACGATTATCTTGAGAATGATCACAGTCAATGAGGGTCGGTCGCCAATACAGTATCGCAAGACAGACTATACATGTTCTCGTTAGAAAACTTTACCACACAGAAACAGCTAACTATGCTTATCATACTATAGAAGGCAACAAAAACGAAAAGAGTTTAAATACGTTTGCCTCAATATAGGTAAGTTACTTTTTTAAATTTTTCTTTAAGTTTGACCAGTTAAAACTCTGTTATTATGCACTATATCACATAAATCCAAACTGCAACTGTGCATGACGTACAAATGAATTTTAACATCCGCCGCCCACCCAAGGCAAAACGTCTGAGCCTACTCAACTTGATGTCTGTGGCATGACCGGAGCCTGCTTGTTTATCAAAGATACCCTCTAAGATCTGCCACTAAACTACACTTCAGCCATGTTCGGGTGTGTATACATCCTGTCTCTACGAGGCAAACAACCTGGATCAGTATGGCGAAAGAAACTTCCCAGAAGGGGTATTGAATCCAGGCGGCCAAGAACCATTTACCCAAAAGTAGTTTGCCAAAGTTGTATATTTATCGCTGTTATGGTTATTTTTCATTTTATTGAGTTTTGCTGTGTATTCGGTTACGTTTGCAAATTACATTATCTTTCAGTGCAAATTCTCACGTTTTTAATTGTATGTTCCATTCAGAGCGTCTAAAAGTTGCAATAATTTGCTTTTGATTTTGTAGATGAAAATAACAGAGTCGTTGCGTTTAAGTGGTTCATAACCGCAATTTAGGTAAACAGTCACTCAAGAACTCAGAGCCCGTGACTTTGTAATTTACTTCCTAATGGATTTTTCGCATTTTGCTTTCTTTGAGCAGCTGACGCGAATTTTTGCCGCTAGTAATTGTTATGTATTGTGTTTCAGCGTTTGAACTTGTTATTATTGCGTACACAACGTCTTCATGCAAATATGCTAATAATATTTGTACAACTACTCAAGTTTGGCAATACATTTGCGAATTCCTTTTCTTTTCCACCTTGAGATGTGATGGGATTTGTTGATGTGAGGGCGGCATATTGAACAAAATCAATGTTTAAAGAGTAGCGGTTGTACTCGTCATTTGCATTTACATTGCAATATTCGAGGTTTTGCGAAACAGAAGAGAGAAAGGCAGGAAGGAATAGAGGAAAGACAGAATAGTGAGATAGAGAGAAAGAAAGAGTAAGAGATTTAGAGTGAGTAAGTGTGAGTGAGCGTTTGTGTGTGTGAGTGAGTGAATAAGTGATCGAGTGGATGAGTGAGTGAGTAAGTGAGTGAATGAGTGAACGAGTGAACAGGAGAGAAAAACAGCAGAGAATATCGGAGAAATATGAAAGAGAAAGGAGCAAACGATACAGGGAAGAAGGGAGAGAGAATTAGAGAAAAGGACGAAGCGAGGGAAAGAGAAAGAAAGACAACGAGAGGCAGAGAGGGCAGGAGGGAGAGGAAAGGAGAAAAGAACAAGAAGAATAACAAGAGACAGTGAGAGAGAGAGAAAGAGAGAGAGAGAGAGAGAGAGAGAGAGAGAGAGAGAGAGAGAGAGAGAGAGAGAGAGAGAGAGAGAGAGAGAGATGATAAATTTGGTTGCTGAACAGAATGAAATGGAAATCAAACTCTGTAACTGTGAAATGCAACTTTTCGACGTAATTAATAGATTAGGCGGTCCCTTTGGATTAAAATGCGATGCATAAATGAGAAAGGCAAATACAGGTCCATTTTCAGAGCGCTCTTTAGAAAAGCTGAAGGCGCCAACAGCCAATGAAGACGAAGACAATTCAGTGACAAAGAAATCTTGCATTCCTACACACGCTTTTATCATACACCTGTTTAATCGAGTTCTGAAAATATAGTCTTAAGACGCTTCATTTTCTTACGACGTTTTGAATCCGCCTTAAAAAGTATTTGAAGATAACGTAGCATCTGATACACGGTAATTCATGCTTATGCGAATCAATAAAACTAATTAAATTTCGAGTCTGCCAAGTTTCTGGAGATTCCAGTAGGAAGCTCTTGAAAGAAGATGAAATTGAATTCTTAGAGGAGAAAATCGACGGCTAAGACAACTTAAATGATCTTGTAAAAACGAATGACAATAATGCAGGTCTGGCAGTCGTCTTGCTCTGTGGAAGAAGCTTTATTGTTTCTTTTTAATTTGTCATTAGGTAATGCGCAAGTATTATATTAGTAAGAGTAGTAAGAGTGGATATCGCCGATTGGCCGGAATGGATCAAGTGTAAAATTTGGTAAGATTTCCAGTTAAAACAGCGCAACATCAACTCATTTCTTTCATATATAAAATACAACAATTAACAGTTTCCTAGAATTCTAGACATTATACATTTTCATGGCGATCTGCTCACGAAGATTCACTACTTTTTCCCCCCAACAATATGTTGCTGATTTTTAACTTAATTTTTCAATCAATTTTATTCAATATCTACCCAAGAGAATTTTTCACAGTTTGCATAAAAACAGTTAAAAAGTTATACTTCTGATCTTTTATAACATTACTCCTTATTACTCCTAACTTCTAATGTTTTGCATCCTGTTACTTCACACATGGCTGTCCGCCAGTATCAACCAATATAAATAATGCGTGTAGTTTTCACTTAGCACATGCAATAGAGCAGCAGTAATTGCTACATTCAAAATTAAATGTGAGCTTTATTCCTGCTTATAGAGCTTTGATCACGTGATCTTAGATGTTTAATTAATTCTACTTGTTCAACTTCATCCAGACAATCTGAATAATTTATTAAGAAAAACTCAGGCACATGGCTTCATATTGTAGGTTCATATTGTAAACATAACAGGTAAACATAACAGGTAATCTAGAACAAATGGCAATAGAATTTTCCTCTTCAGATTCTGTTAGATTATGGCTTCGATTAAATTGTGATTATGAGTTATATATTAGGCACGTTCACCAAAAAATCGGCCAAAATCGGCTTTGGTACTTCTGAGATATGCACATAAATCAAAGATGGCGCCTGACGGGGCCAAAAAATCTGATATGTCGCCTAAATCATTGAGCGTAGGTGAAAATAGGTAGTATTGACTGATAAAAAAGTGCACCAGAGGATTCCAAAAATACTGTCTTTTTTCATCTATGTCGTCGTTGTGACGTCACAATACTATTGTGACATAATTACGAACATCTATTGTTCATTTAGTCTCGTGGGGGAAGAGATGTAATTGATTTTTGGCCCCAGCACGCTTCGTCTTGGATTTATGCGTATATCTCAAAAATACTATTCCCGATTTTGGGCATTCTCTATGGTACCTGAAACCGTATTGTCACAGAATCTGAAAAAAATTCTATTGCAATTTGCTCTAGATACCCCCTTACTAGGAGCTATTTTTACCTGTTTAATACGTGTGGTCGACCGTTGCTGGACTTCACAACTCTCTAGCAATTTTGTCGTCGCTAGGTTGAAATTACTGTTATTATAATTTTCTATTATTTCTTTATCTTTTTATTATCTTATAATTTTTATAGAAAAATCTGAAATAAATTAATTTATTATTTTGTCTTATCGTGATACTTCGTGTTTTAGTTCAATGTAAACTCCCTTCAGGGACTGCAGTAAGGGTATGGACTAACTATAAACGCTGATGGGCTATATTTAGTCCTAAAGGATCCCATGCTTGTCAGTTGTCATGACTGCAACATTCCTCGCTGAGGCTGCAGGTATTGGGGTTGCATGTCTGACATCGTAGAACCAGGACACTGAGTGTACTTCTGCGGGCAACAAAAAGCATCAGACATACGCCTAGTCTTAAACTTGATAAAAACTTTCAGACTTTTGGGAACTTACTTATGATTCCGCAATGTTTTTAATCCTGTTATCACATTAATACATCACATGAAATTCAATTTCACTAATTAGTAAATACTATAATTTTACTAAATTCGCGTTCACTTGTAGCGAGATACTTAATAATTACTTTAATTTACAAGTCAAAAATACATGTGAAATTCACATTTAAAATTCACATTGTTATTTTGTCAAACTACTTCTCGGACGCTAGTCTACTCTCCTAAAGGCTTCAGAATATCATTGCTAAAGCTTCTTAATTATGTTGTTAAATAATTCAGTCTTCCAGTTTGTCTGCACATTGTGGTAGAGCTAAAGTCTGGTTGTGAAAGCTCTATCTCTATATCCATCAGTTATTAATGCAAGAAAAGTTTAATGCGTCAATTTTGACTTTTCTTTTCGTTCATTATCTGTTCTATTTGTGTATCTGGACATTTTAGATATCTGGGCATCACCCAATAAAACAATTAACAGTGCAACGTAACGTCTAAGTAAGTGAAGAAGGAGAAAAATGCTAAAAAATTGCAAACCTACCAGATTGTATATAAAATTACCATTCTACCATTATCTCTTCCATCGCACATACGTTTTTCCTTACTACTTGAGCTATCGGCCCAACACACCTGCTTCACTCACAACAACTGTTCAGCATCTTTCTCCTTCTTTAATTAATTAACAGTTAAGTTTATTAATTCTGCCTTATCATAGTCTAAAATCTATTGATAATAATAATAATTAAATTATTTATACAATATTTGAAATGAACGTCCATCAGGTAATGGTGTGTGTGGAATGATATAAAGTAACGCCGAGGCTTGTTAGTGAATGGATGGGTGACTGTCGGATTTAATGGCTATTCTGGACGTTTTCATTCATCACACTAACGAGGATGTTAATATTTACGTCTGAACATCGTTAAGCTACAAGATATCTGTGCTGATTCAGTGGTTATCTTTGGTGGCTATCCGTGATAAGGAGCTAGGCTTCAGTACCACTACAGCCATAAACATTAAGTACACTCTGCCAGTGAGTGCCGGATTCCATTAAGAAATTTATTTGGTTACAAGACATGTGCAGTGCAGGTGTCTAACTTCACTATAACTTCTGCTGTTATGTTATACTCTTTAACTTAATTTACACATCACCTAACCGTAGAAAATTAATGTATTCGTACGACACGACATGTTCCGTATAGCTTTTTTCTTTCTGCCCTCTGCAAGTGGCCTGTGACATGAATTTCTTTACACAGCGTCAGTGCTGTTTACTTTAGCATCAATAGCAACTTGACATGGCGCGAATCACAGGTGTCTAGGGTGTTTCAATCAAAAGAACTTCGCTGTTAAGTAACACACATCAATAATCAGAATTACGTACCTCACAGTGCGCGGCTTTGTTTGAAACTGCTGAAACTTGAGTGTCCAATACTAAAATGTAGTCAGGCATTAACTGAACCAACTGTAATTCTTTCTGCAAACATTTTTAAATGCAAGACAGAATAAAAGCGGAGAATTATATATCCAGGTACGTATCGCATAATTTTGTGTGCTAATATGATGCTGGATCCACCCCGAGTAACTCTATAACTGAATCAATAGTTTGACATTAGGCAGACACAGGCAAGGATAGATGTTTAGTCCAAAGAGTCTTTTCAATCAAGTTGCGGCACTTGTATTTGCAGGGAACAGTTTTCTAACTGATTGGATTGATTAGGGCAAATTAAGTCGTATTCACGTGTTGTACAAAACATTGTTACACGTTTCAGTCGTACGAGCATCAATATCTGTAAGTTTCCATCAATTGCCTATAGGCTATGTGTTTTTATGTTGGGAATCCTTTGCTAATAAGTGAAGCACTTCATTCTAAGTGGCATTTCGTTATCTCCTTAAGTGGCAAATAGTTGAAAACCTGAAGGTATGCTAGCACTGTTTTTTACTTTTTGAGCACCCCCTCAAAGAAATCACTTAAGTACCCTTGCCATGAAGTGAAGTACTGTGTTATGACTTGCAAACAACCTCGAAAAGAGATATTGACTTTTTAGCTTGCGTATCTGCAGTACCAACGCAATTTAAACAGCTACCCCAATAACAAACTCAACAGTGCACTGCAGCACCAGCACCACACTTAGTTGATTCGCCGTTTCACTGGTTGCTCAATTTGGTGACTCGATTTCAGAGAAAAAAATCCACGTTTACTTACGATATATGCTCTACTGAAAGAAATACCAGGTACGCTGTGTGACCTCAGAATAAATACAAGACATCGCTCTTTTTCATAATTTGGCATACAGAGGATGGAATCCAACACTCATCGGCAAGGCGTGCATAATGTGGAAGGTTTTATAGCTGTGGAAATATTTAAGACTGTCTATTTGTTCATTTTCATAACTTGTGTTATGTGTGTATAGTGAAAACTTTACTTAAATTATACGATTGTTAGCTTGTGAACAGGTTTATTGTGGCAGTGTATATGTCTTAATATGGGTTTTCGGCCTGTAATGAAATTAATTTATCGTCTTTTTATGTTATATTATATGCCAGGACTTCAGCTTTAAACTTAAATTAAACGTACCATAATCACAATCGTTAAATTTAAAATCACGTTTAGGTTCATTCTAGTACATTCCAGCATTACAATAATAATCATAAAATCAGAATTGTGAATAATTAATCAATTGCCTACGGACCATTTCGGCTCAAAATTAATTAAAAATGACATAGTTATTATTTTAAAGTATTTTAATAATAATATGTTAATATAATTATAATTGATTACTCTAGCGTGAGTAAGTTAAACACTGTGTAAACCAACCACTGGAAATACTAAATTGGTTGGCGAGGAATAAGAAGTGAATTCTATCATGATAAATGATGCACAGTTGCTTGATGGACATGACATTCACTTTACGAGCGAATGATCCTTTGTTCAAATCCAAGCGTAGTCCCGGCTTTTCCACATTTCCTCTTTTCTGTACAAATTTGTCTTGGGTTCGCCTTGTTTTAATGATCAGGTGTACTCTATCATCGGAACGTTTACTTTCTTCGCTGCTTTATCAGTAACAGAAGAAAACACAACACGCTTAGGTAGTTGCGCCTGGTCTTTGTGTATCGTAATTAATGGTAAATTGCAATCCTTCGCAAACATTTTCCATATGTCTTCACTTGAAGTGCACAATCCTCGCTATCAATCCTCGTGTTTGCTCTAGATGAGAGAGGAAGAAACGAGCCTCAATTAAGCAACATTTTGAAAGGTTGTCAGTTTCTCTCGTGAATGCGGAGGGCTTCCCATTTTTTGCATCTATCTTGGTTAGCGAGTTCCGCTTCGGCAAGCAGATGACAATATCGCGTCGGTTGAAATCTCCGGAAAAAGAGATGCTGCATATGAGATGCGGCGAAACGGCCGTCTCCGAGAATCAGATTCTATACGTTTATATACGTTATCTTTTTTCTTATGCTAATTCATTTTTCATGTCTTAATCAAAGAAATCTATTAATCATTTTGTTTTGTAACTCTTTTGTTGGCTAATAAAAAGGATTCTGTAATAACCACATTTGATTAATTCTTACGTAACTTCATTAAAAGTTATTGAAGATATTTATTTGAATTCAATAGCACAAAGTGGTTTTCCTTAGAATGGTAGTCCCAATAAAGCTGATAAACCCCCAAAAATATTTGCTTAAAAAGTTAACTTAAGATGAACCACAAATAACCAATGACAATAATTTGCAGTACTACGCGTTTTTTTTGGAAATAATAAATTAAAATAACCTAAATTAAACAGCAAGAGGAAGATATCCATATGGTTTACTCCAGGCTTACGTCACGAAATAGCTGTGGAGAAGAGATTGTGTATTTGGTTTCAACATGACAGCTGGAGATATTACAAAAACTACTGATATCTTTTTGAAGTCATTCACTAATTGAATGAGATTTGATTGCTCTGGGACACTCAAAGCCTGCAAGAGAATGAGGCACAGCTTATTATTTTAATATACAAATTTGAATTAATGTTCTACAATTGGCTGATATATAATATAATCGTATTGTGCTAGCATGGAAATACATATCATTTGTTGTTACCGTTGCAGTCATTTGGTTGTAGACGCAGTCGTCTTACCACAAATTTCTGTCAACTGATCCCCTGAGGTCTGCTATGATCATAATCTAGAGTTTCAAAGAAGCCAAGATTGCAAAAAGAAATCTTGTTATGATTATGCTGGAATCAAGATTGCAAGACAAATCTCATTATGATTATGCTGGCAACACGACGCCATGAAGAAGGTGAAGTCACGTCAGTCCGTGAAGAAGGTGAAACAGACGTTTCTCCTATGAGGCTTAGGGCCAGATTGTATAGAAAGGCCTTGCAACAGTAGAACTGGTCGGACCACACGATCACACCGAACTAGAGGTTAGCCTTTGCAGACTGTACCGATGGGATCACATCAGAAACCGCACCATAAAATTATACATCGTAGTACATTGGAAATATTTTGATAGGATGGTACAAAAAACAACGAGTAACGTACAGAATAATTTATTACATTAAAGTACAACTGCGAATCTATTATGCCCTTAACACTTGGTGCAAAAGCGTCACACATCTCGCACAGCCTGCAATCTTGGTGGTCTGGTTGGAGCAGTGACTCGAAGAAGTTAAGGTCCTGAAACACATTTTGCAAATGTCTCACAAGTTTACTTGTTGAATACGGATCAATGGCACGTTTTTTACTATCTTAGCGCCCGTTCTGTCTTTTAGCTCCGTGCGAAACGTGCTTGGCAGGATTGAGAGTGCGGTGAATTTCCAAGCTATTCAGTTAAACTGAATTTTTATATAAATGCTCTGATCCTATCTCTCAAGTATGCAGGCTCTGCGAAACAGGCAGATCTAAATTTTTGGGGACGATAGATTCACAGTTGTTTCAACAATCCATTAATGTTATAAATTATTTGGTACCGTTACTCGTTGTTTCTGCCCTAATTGCAGGGCAATCTGACAAAAATTAAATCACAACAGTAGAAAAAACTGTAGAAGCTATGTCAAAATTTATCACGTCCAAAACTATAAGGTAAGGTTAGTGAACCCTAAAAGTGTGTATTAGAAAAAGTCATTGAAGAAATGGTAGCTCATGTAATAAGCTAGAAATATGAGAGAATATGAACATTGTACAAGAGAGAAGGATAGATAGAGATGTGTGTGTGTGTGTGTGTGTGTGTGTGTGTGTGTGTGTGTGTGTGTGTGTGTGTGTGTGTGTGTGTGTGTGTGTGTGTGTGTGTGTGTGTGTGTGTGTGTGTGTGTGTGCGTGTGTGTGAGTGCGTGCGTGTGTGTGTGTGTGTGCGTGTGCGTGTGCGTGTGCGTGAGTGTATGCGTGTATGCGCGTAAGAGAGAGAAAAACAGAGAGAGAGAGAAAGGGGAGAACTTATTGAGAAACCACTTGGGTAAAGACTCTCTAATTATTACACTTTTCGCATGTGTATTACCTCACTGACAAAACTTAAATAAGTCGGTGTTAAATCGATACTCTGTTAGACCCTCTATAATGCATTTTCACAAGCGATATCGGTAGTAATACTTTCCCTCTTTCCTGCTGTGAGAATCTATGGACGTTTGTCCTTTTCCATTAAAAATTGTAAGAACGTTTTGCACAGGTCGAATGTTTGCTTTCAATTACCTTTAACACGCAGCAGCTCCATAATGTTCAAACGAAAAATTCGACCATATATTGTTGTTGGTACATTTTTGTATGAACAATTAATAAAAGTGCAATTAGGTATCAAAGCCAAAGTGTAAATTTTCATTAATGACTCATTATCTTGCCAAATACATGACACCAAGAAACGATCGAACATTACCCCTCTCCCTTTGGTATGGAAGAAAGAGAGAGAAAAGGAAAACCGACAAAAACCACGAGAAACAGCATTTAATTTTCACGCCAAAAACACTCACTCTAATTACTGGTTGTCGCAGCTCTCATGGTTATTAGTAGACAGGGTGCGATCGCACGAGTTTCTCAGAGGTTGTTGTCATGACTCAGTTTTTCAGAACTTTGTTTAATTTTTGAGATAAAAAGTGATTTAACAATAATAACAAGAAACAACAGATTCAATAAAACAAGAATATAATCGTCAAATGTTAGAAACACCTTTGATTTTACTGGCGACAATTTCTAAATTTAACGGTCTACATTTCGGGACACCATGTACATAGTCACTGTTTAACACACACATTCACAGAAATGGCGATTTAATTAGACGCTGGGAATAATTAACTTTCGCATGATGGTGACGACTCAGCGGAAACAGCGACGAGAGCACAATGCTCTCTGACGGTTATGAAATTAAGGCTATTAATTATGATCTGCCCGATGAATGAGCAAGGTAAAAGCAACATGGCTTCATTTACTATGTAGCAGATTATACAAGTGCAAATGGAACAAGACTGCTACACTTGGGCTTCATTTTATCTTATTAGTATTTGTGTGCTATGAAGTGCAAGGAGAAAAGCAGGGACGTATGTCAGCCATAACAAATATGTACAAATAATTCGTAACTATGGGGCATTTCGTATTTAATCATAAGCTACAATTGACTTTGCACTTAACTTTAAACTTTTTATGTTATCATGCATTTACCAGTGACCATATTTTTATTTTTGTTCGTTTTTTGTGAAACATTGCTTTTTATCCAATTCGGCATTCTGCATGCTGGAATCTGACACACTCATTGGCAGGGTCTACTTAATTGTGGATGGCTATGGAAGGACCAGTCTCTCGTTATTAAAACTAACCATTCTAAGATGAGGTACTCAGTCGGCAGAAAATCTTAACCACATAACCACATTTGAATGTTAATATACCCTCCATCAAAGAGGCGCACAGCCAGAAACAGTACAGCAAAATATAAAACTTCCCGCAACAATTATTAAAGCAGCAGTCAACCTTTTCACTTCTTGTATTGTTAAAAGAAAGCTTTCTAAAGTTCTGAAAAATGGAAGCTGATTAAGAATTTAAGTATACGTTTTTTCCTTCTTCTCGAATTGCAGTAATGTAAAATAATTCCGTAATACATGCCTGTTACGACTGCCGTATTTAATCTGTCCGCGCAAATATTTTCCCTGAGCCGCACACTTCCTACTTAAAATAATAGAAAACATAATAAACGCTATTAATCAATAATAAAAGTAGTGTTATTTCCCCCTCCATGTTCTTGCAATCGAATCAAGTAAAAGCTTTTTGCTGATCACACCAACTCAAAATGGCGTCTAATTCTCAAAGCATTTCAAAGAATATATATGTGCTCCTATTTACTCACTGGCAATAATTCTTTGATTTTGTGTACCTACATGTGTACGTAAGACGTATGGTAGCTGGCGATAATAACCAAAGTAAATTCCACAACTCAGACACGACTATAACAGACAGACACTCGGACACCGTTTCTTATCCGAAAGAACATATGTACTCCAGCAACAGTTTGCTGACCGATTGGTGCTTGATATATTAACTGGCTGGTTGGCTAGCGGGACTAACTGGCTGGCTGAATAGCTTGTTGCCTGTGCACATAACACAGTAACTACATAACTACGTAATAGATCGTTCAACACCAGTTAATCGTCAATTATTAAAGTTTAATAGACGAAATACTGTATTTAAATTGAAGTGAATTTAAAGAAGTGGATTACTGTACGCCAAAACAGGCCACACTTAGGCCATAGGCCTAGGCCATGTTATAAGTTCTCCTACAGGCAACTACCAACAGTTCTTGCACATCTACGACACAAACCACGTGTTCCGCCTTGGTAGTAGTAGTAGTAGTAGTAGTAGTAGTAGTAGTAGTAGTAGTAGTTGTAGTAGTAGTAGTAGTAGTAGTAGTAGTAGTAGTAGTAGTAGTAGTAGTAGTAGTAGTAGTAGTAGTAGTAGTAGTAGCAGTAGCACCAGCAGCAGCAGCAGCAGCAATAGTAATAAAATTCTTTATTTGCCTTTAAAAACACTGACCATCATAATTATGAATAAATATGAATGACACATGGTCATTAGTTCGTTAGTTCATATTAAAAGCGTACTGTTTTTGACAAATTCATCGGGTGCAAGTGCAACAAACTTCGAGGCCGTACAGATAATGCACTACAGTAAAAATCAAAAATAGCCACAATCTCTCTCTCTCTCTCTCTCTCTCTCTCTCTCTCTCTCTCTCTCTCTCTCTCTCTCTCTCTCTCTCTCTCTCCCTCACTGCTCTCTCTCTCTTTCTCTGCCGCTCTTGCAAATAAGGCCTTGGATAAACGAAATCACAACTGAAATGCACTTCAAGGAATCATCATGTTCAGGTGCTGATTATTCGAAAAACTTATTAAGTACTTTCTTCAGTTTGCCTTACATATTGAGAGAGAGGTATTTTGCTTTCTACAGTTTGCTGTTGTGGTAGGTAATGAGTTCCAAAATTCTATTGCCTGTTTGATGTTGTATTGCCTGTGACGGCTTCTTCACCCCACAATGCATAGTTGCCCTGCTCAGCGCTCTGAACTTCCATAATTCCCGCATTACAGATTGACAACTCCCCGCTGAATGATCTACATATGTACCAGTTTCCTTGCACCACACCAAGAAGATTGCTGAAAATCTACAAATACGTCTTAATCATAGAGCTAAAGTTGACATGCCTAAGTTGCCCACAGATCCGATTAGCAGAATCAATACCTTAAGATCTAGAGGCTCGGAAACATTTTTCTTGGCTCAGACCATCCCATAAATCCGGTTAGCAATAATACCACGCAAGATAAGGTATTGAACCACCGGAAGAGGACATTGGAGTCGTTTAATCCTCGAGTATTTATTGCGTCTACATTCGTCTTGAAGAGCTCCTCTCATCGCAAAGCCAAGTAAGTCAAACGAAAATAAGTTTCACGCCTGTCATGCTATTGATCAGATAAAAAAGTTGAACTCAGAAAGGAAACAATGTATTCATGTTTAAAAAAGATGTACATATTCTTTAAAAAACAAGAGAAACAATCATTTAAAGTGGCACCACCTAAAACATTATTGATTAGCGACATTATCACAGAACAACAAGCACAAAACTCTAGGCAAAGTATGAGATAAAACACACGCCTTTTTTCAAAACTAGAAAGTTAACATCTAACGAAACTTTAACTATTTTATGTTAGACGCAGTTTATTGGTTCTAATCGTTTTACAACCGACGCTGCGATTATTATTACATTTACATTAATAAGTAAATATTATATTGCAACATAAACTGCACAAATACGTGTATAATTGTATACAAGCGTATGGTTTCCAAGCGGGGCTTAATTTCTGCTTAAATTATTTTTCAGTTCTCGTAGGGTAGGGCAAATTAGAGTTTCCTCCTTAACAGTGTTTTCCTTTATTTTGTGCACTGACGATTGCACAACTGCTCTGCTAATATCACCTGAAGTTGGGCATCATTTAGATTCGTCACCTGATGTATAAAAATTATCTTGCCTATACGGTAACTTCAGTCTCTCCTCTCCAAGATGTTTCTCGTCCCATTAAACATTTATGAAATTATTAAAATACATTGAATGCACTTAAAGTGTGTTATACGTTATACTGTTGTCTCAATCACTTTTAAGAACGAGTAATGTAGTTTAATTCAAAACTAGCCGGCTTTGCAGTGGTTGAGGCTATCCTGTCCTTCTCAAGATTTTCTCCATTCTTAAGTTATTCTGTGTTTAGGTGACTTAAGCGCAGACCTTTCTTAATTTCAATCGGACACCGAACTTGACCGTAACCAATTGCACTTGCATTATCGCAGTAACTCTGGAATTTCTGCACAATGTTAATCTGATGGCCACAAAAGCAACTTACACATTAAACTTGAGCGTGCATATAGCAGTTGTCGAATACTTCCTTACAATTTCCTTGTTTTTGAGCGAGGATTGCGGAGCAGGAAACGAGATTATATTGAAGAAATATACGAGATTGCGTTGACCAATTTTACTCCATTAGTGCCCAAGGCGAAGCAAGAGCGCGCAAATTGAATTTATTCAAACTGAAAATTACTGAGGAAAATTTTATTAGAGTCCTGACATCAGCCGCTATCTGGCAAACAGGCGAAGGCAGGGTATCTCGTTATCCCCCCTAACTGACAGAAAATGTGTTGAAGTTCTGCCGACCAGAGCAAATAAAAAGAGGACCACAGAACGTATTAAACTTTGATGTCTTCAAGGCAAAAGTAATAGCCTTTAGAACAGTTGGAAACTGTCGCGTAGTATGATGGATTGTTGTGCGCCCGAGTCTTTGAAAATGGAGAAACAACTTTTCTTGATACCACTTCAAATGCTGGGAAAGTTCGGATTCAATTTGGCAGTGAGTTTGCGAAACTTCATTTAACGTGTCTAAATAAGGTTTTCAATTTTAACGAAAATTCCGACTTATATTGTTTTTGAGTTTTTTCATGCACCCTAACATACCATTCATGTTTAATTATCATATACTTAAAATCTTAATGTCAAGATTAACGCCAGTGCATGGATGTATGTCACAATTTTTCGTTATTTTCTTTGTCATTGGTCGCCATTTTAGACGTTTGAGGTATCGAGAGACTTGTCTCAGTTTCTCATACGCTCATTAAGAAATTATTTTTGTGAATTTAAGCGACCGGAAAAATGGAAAGCAAACAATTACAACTTCATGACGTAAAAAACGTAATCGTATTGGATTGCATTAGTTTCAGGATGAACAGTATTTAGTAAGCCATTTAAAAATATGCCAGCTAGTTCAACTTTAAGTGTATATGTCTTTTACGCATTAATGTTCTTTCTTAAATGATAAAACTATAATTACAACAACAACATGTCACGAATGTTGTACAGAGTTCAGAAAATTACAATAAAACTTGAATGTACAAAAAAATGATAACTCGTGGTATGACTAATGCAAGATATTAATGAAATAAATCAACGTAGGTGGATCACGCAGGTAGAAAAGAAAGTTATGTGCAATTGCAGAATCAGCAGCAACTTATTAGTTGGTATTTGTAAAGCATTCTAAGCACGTGAAACTAAACGTTTGTCCACCTCTTTTGAATCAACATGAAGACGATGAAGACGTGAGTCATGAGGGCGGAGGAGTCCAGTAATTGAAGCCCAGTATGCGGTACACGACGGTAGCTTCCAGCAAGCGCAGCTGTGTGCATTAAACTCTATACACTTGACCAGACAATTACAATTAATTGTGGATAATTGCAAGCGGTCGGTCGGTAAACGTCTCAGCGCTGGTCTAAGCCGATACTAAAGAGAATGCGCGTCAAATTCTATTCAGCGCCGCGGCTGATAGCGGTGTAACGACTGTTGACAGCTCAATCGATGATTTCTCTCAAACGCTGAGATTGCGCCTGGGTTAATGAGGAGAAATTATTAGAATAGAATCGGGCAAAATGTTATAAGGCGATGTGAGTTTTTTGTGCAATTCGCCACTCTGTAAGCTGGGATCTAGCATTCAACGGATTACTTAATACAGACGATTGTGACTGGATCGGAATAGGGCTGATTAATAAGAATAATGAATAAGATGCTGAAAATCGAATATGTGTACATATTCCCTCAATGAAAAAAATGCCTGGGGGAATACGCCCAACAGCAAATGGTGGTCACCTAATCATTTACTAACGGGGTTTGGCATTACTAATTGATGATGATGATGATGAGACGCCTCTATTTGTGCTCGATAAGAGCTCAATTAATTAACATGGTAACTTTTTAGTTACATTCTGTCCAGCTTTATCAGTTCTATAACAACAACCTTGTATGGTATTCAATTCTCTTCTGCGACTGCCTAACTCATTTTAATAATTTTGGTAATACGCACGGTATTTATATTGTTTCCGTCTAACGTTACCATGCTAAGGTTTAGTCGCTACGCATGTGTCGTGACCACTCAACTAATCGTCGCCTCGTGAAAAGGACGAGCAATAGTGATGCTTCAGAAAACAGAAATTCAGGTATATGCAACCGTATTTTCCAAAGAAATCGAGTGATATCATTATTTCACAAGAATTATATGATGTGAGATACGTGTACTAGAACCTGATTAACTTTTCCTTTCCTTAAGTCCACTAAGTATTTACTCACTCTAATTTCAAAGAATAACTAAAAAATGATACACCAAAGAAACCACAAAGCCAGCCCTAAAATGTTAATTGATTTACAAACAATTGATGTGCATCCCATGAAACCAACAAATTAGCAGTGCAAAAATAAAAAAAATAGTGAGCCTGCTAGTATCACAAGAATCCCTGAAAACCACAAAGCTAACAGCAAAGAAATTGTTAGCAAGTCTGGAGACAATTTGAATGTCTATAAAACAATGAAGCTAACAGCAAAGAAATTGTTAGCAAGTCTGGAGACAATTTGAATGTCTATAAAACCATGAAGCTAACAGCAAAAAATAATAGTGACTTTGCGAAGAATATATCCATGAAACCGCTAAACTACTGCTAAAATTAAACATTAAAAACAGCTACGAAATACCGAAAATCTATCAGTTTAGCAGTACAAAAGTAAATGCTAGTAAACATGCAAATTATAGAGCACCAAATACACCACTAAGATCACATAGCAAAAGTGAATGCTTGCAAACGCACAAATTTACGAAACATCAAAAACACTACCAAGGTAACATTGCAAATCTGATCGCTTTGTAAACATATAGATCGCTTGTAAACATATAAGTTATGGAGTATCAAAGACACCACTAATACTCGCAAACCTAAAAATAGTAGAATACCAAAGAAACCACTAAGGTAACAATGCAAAAATCAATGCTAGTAAACATACAAGTTACGGTTATCAACATACAAGGCATGGAATACCAAAATCTAACATCTGTGGAATAACTACGGAACAATTAAACTAACACCAAAATACATTAGTGAGCTTACAAAGAACTGAAATGCCCATGAAGCCACTAATCTGGCTGCAAAAGAACGTCAATCCGCTAGCCAGCATGGCATGAAGCCAACAGCTAGCAAGGTGGCTCATCAACATGCCTAACCTGTCAATAATACGTCGGAAATGCAGCTAGCAAACAATCATGTGCTGAGTTGAGATGCTGTTTTCAGTTATACGAAATTTTCAGCTATTTTCAAAATCGACATCATATAGCTGGAATGCACTCAGATGAAAACATATTGGCAACACGCTGCGTACATTACGTATTGAGAAAGAGGCACGAACTGTCACTTTAAAATTGATAGTTCTTTTAATATTATAGGTTGACCGATTATGCCGAAATTTGTTTTATACAATTCGTAACATACAGACGGCAGATCTAACAACCAACAGCAGGTCCTACATTAAATACAAAAGATATTCTACTCCATTTTGAAGTACGGCAAAAAAATATACATTTAACACCGATAATAATGTCAAAATGTTTACGATAATTAAATAATAGACTAAACACTGGCGAGCTCAGCTTGTGATGACACCACAACTGAGCATAATTTGCAATAGCACAAACATTCCACGGAGCAAGTAGCGAAAGCTAAAATTGAAGTAGTGCTACTGTACAATATTAAGTTTGATACCCGAAAGCTCTGATAATTTTAAGTTTAAAAATTTATAATTTCAAGTTTACCGCTGTGCTCGCGTATGAGCTCTTGAACGTATGCGCCACGTCACAGCTGAATCACATCTGGACACGCAGGTACAGTGCCTGTTTTTTGTGCTGAGAGAAGTTGCCAAGCCAGTCGCAAAAAGATGCGAGAGAAATTGTCAAGTTGTTTACACTTTGCAACTTTACTCTCAAAGAAGAGTTGCACAACAAGTTGCGAGAGAAGTCTCTACCTCTGAACGCGCCATAAGTAACGTATTACTAACAGTGTCTTAGTATCATTCGGATGCATGTGGATTTTTCTTCAGCTACAACAATGTCGGAGGCATTTTTGCTGCAGAGTGTTGCCTAACTTCGTTCGTTATAAGCAAGCAACATGACCGCTCAATGCATGTGTTGAAAAGTTTTCCGGCATTTTCAATGATATTTTAGGCTAGAAAAGAATCTTCGTGCAAATTAAATACTCATACAAGACTGCAAAAACACCTATAAAACCTATATTATAAACCCCTATTATATATATTATAGACCCCTATTATAAACCCCTAGTAACACCTGTATTACTAACAGTATCTTAGTATCATTCGGATGCATATGGATTTTTCTTCAGCTACAACAATGGTGGAGGCGAAACTAGTCAAAAACATTTTTGTTGCACAGTGTTGCCTAACTTCGTTCGTTATAAGCAAGCAACATGACCGCTCAATGCAAGTCTTTAAAAGTTTTCCGGCATTTTCGATGACATTTTAGGCTAGAAAAGAATCTTCACGCAAATTAAATACTCATACAAGACTGCGAAAACACTTATAAGACCCATGACTTATAGTATAATTTAAAAAACGGTATATACAAAAAGTCACAAATATTGAAATAATAATAATATTGAAATAAACAAATTAGTAATGCAATATCCAAACTGGCAAAGGTATATGTAATTTAACAGTCTAATTAAAAATTTTCCTAATAATTTGCCTAATAATTCCTAGTAATTAATATGTGACGTGATAAAAAATGAACAGAGATTTATGTACAAAATTCAAACGACTAAATGAATTTCTACAATTACGAGAAGGAAGCGGGACACGATAACGGGGTAAATAGGGACAATTTTTGCATTCAAACTATCATAACTTTTTTGTTCATTTTATTCTAAATTGCTTTTGGCAGTTATATGGCCACATACGTAACCTATCTTTCGAAGGTTTTGTTTTTATGAAAAAAAATCGTACATTGTTTTTTAAACTAGTGTCCCTATTCACCCCGCACTGTGGAGTGAATACAGACAGCCTTATTTTTATTTCTTCTACCCATCTTGCACTACATGAGGTGAAAAGAGGCACAACTTAGATTTCAACAAACAACTAATATCAGTTACTTTGATATCTAGAATAAATTTACAAAGCTTGGTTAGATAGCACTACTCCTAGCTAGCACAATCTGTTGCGTATCATCAAACATCAAAATTCGCCATTGTCGCCAATTGACCAATTGACCTGATGTCCCAGAACTAAACTTAACATTTTAGGATGGGCTGTAGCACCCACAAAATGCTCACTGCATTGTGTTGTTCTTGGTGTTGTTTTCTTGTATTGTGCTCCAGTCATTTATACGAGCATGTCATGCTGTCCCGATTCGCCCCATTGTTTATATCAAACTAAGTCTAAAACTGCTAAAAAAAATTCACAAAAAATAGAGAGTGATCCAAAACTGAAAAAACGTTAAGTATTACTGAATATATAGTCACTCTACTGCCAGCTACAAAGTAACCGCATATGGCCACTGATTAGACCTGTGCAATAAAAGTTTAAACCACCATTACTTTTTTATTATTAGTATTACTTCGGTATACAGCTGCCACGGCAATCAGGAGTGACTTCACAATGATTAGAGTTATGGTAGATTGTGCACTCATCAGGCTGGCTTATAAAATTATAATGAACTGCACATTACTTATTCTTGCAAAATAGTAGGAACTTCATACTTTTCATGGGTTTTGTCGCTATTCACCCCATTTTACGGTACAGTTTCTAAGCTTAATCAGTTTATCATAAGACATGATAAACGGTTTTAGTTGATTACATTTACATCAGCGAAACACGTTCGCGAAAGAGAAAATAAAAATACATCACTGCTGTGTGACATTGACAAAACACAAAAACAAAAGTTCAAAGTTCACGTTTATCCTGATCACGAGGTTTTCCTGACGTCATACCCTGGATGACGTCACGTCTTTGCAGTTCAGGTGCAGCACCTGTTTCATGCAGAATAGTTTCTGAAAAGCACGCGCTGCCGCCCATTTAAGTATACACAACACAAAATAAATTTTGAAACAAAGAAAAATTAAAGAAAGTAGATTCCCGCGCGTTAACAATACTTTAGTGAAAGTTATTAATAAAAACCAATTTTTCCTCTTCAAGAAATTAATACTTACTATACTTTACATTATACTTTACAATACTTTACAAATTGGTTTTGTTTTCCTCTACTCTGCTTTACTGTAACGAAAGTTTTTTATTAATATGTCTTCCACAAAACCTGTAAGCTGCATATCCTATCTGAATATATCAGTCACAATTTCTTCACCCACGTTAGAACAGATCTTATTACGTAAGTAAGCAGAGGGTGATAATAACACACAACACGACGAAGGCTTCGAAGTCATTCAGCCGTTATAAGTTCCCTGGTGTATCTCTGGCTATTAACTGCCGAGGTTTCGGGCTTATTCAAGCAGTGCCAATAATATATCTATGGCAAGCGGTCATAGAGTTAAGATATGCGGCATTGTATCATGAAAACAGCATAAATGCGAAGAAGAAGAAAATAAGTATTAATATAAATTAATAGATTAAAAAATGAAAAGAGTAACAAAAACAACTTCTATAACCTATTCTCTTTTCAGTATTCTTTTTCACTTCTTATTGGAAACATTGGCGCCGGCAGGCGGACGCACTGACGTGCGTCCACAGAATTTCTTAAGAAAATTTTTTTATGACTACATAAAGTTTTTTAGCAGTAAACCAAGAAGCACACCACCCCTTGTTTGTTTGCGTAATCCCCGAGCAGTCAGCTGATTTGCATAGTGAAGTTACGTTTATGTATATCACTTACATAGAGTCGATTCTCCTATCAATTTCCGTTGTCTAGACAGTTTTTAGCTAACTGTAACTGCACTTCTGCATTTAGGGGGTGGGCCCAAGGGGCCTTTGTAGTAGTGAAATTATGAGTCACGAGTTTGAGGTGACACAATGAGTTTTAAACTAGTGAACTTGCCTGAGGAAATAGCTTCTAGCAACCGCAAAATGGTCTAAAATGCAGTAAAATTGGAAAAAATTAGCACGCACGCAAACATATTAAATTTTGTATGAACACTGGATGGGTTGTAAACTCAACCGTCTCAAATTAGTTTTATGTTTGACTATCCACATTTTGCTTAGATAATCTTGACACTAAACAGCGCTACCCCAGACCCCTAGCTGTTTGTGCGTCAAATTTTTTAACATCTGGCGGCGCCCATGATAGGACATATATATTTATATATACATATATATAAATTTGAAAAACAAGTGTGTGAAAGTGTTGCTTGCATACATCAGACGAGAAACTGTAAAATTCACATTTTATTAAGACAATTAAAAAAGTGAAAACAGTGTTAGTCTTCCAATGGGCAAATGATTACATTTCATTCATGATTCAGTTATCTGTGACGTGTGTAAAATTAAGAAAGATTCAGAAAGGTAGATAGTACCGTATCGTGACTATTACAAAAAAAATCATATTAATTTTTATGTTTAAGTTCGCATCTTTTGCTAATAAGTCGTCTAAACTGTCCCAGTGAAACACAATTTCTTGGTGAATTAAAAAATATAAATAAAGTAAACTCTAAGGGGAAACACGAAGTGGCAAAACTTGAGGTTAATTACCAAGTAAAATTTTAACACGTCCTTTACAAAAAGGATTTAATTCGCGAATATAGAAAATGCCAAAGAGTTTATGCATCTAGGCCTGTATACTACACATACTTACATACTTAAATCGGTTTGCTGACTAGTGCACACTTGTTTGAAGATTAACCAGAATAAGAATATTGATTATTATGCCCTACCGGTTCAATGTCAGGCACTTTAATAATTATACATTTTTTCTGGTTTGCTAATTATTTGTAACTAAGCGTTTGGTACCCAATAAATCAAACACATAGTTTGGCTTCTGGCTATTCTAAGACATAAGTTCATCAAGACAAATGTCTTCGGACTGTTCTCTACATTAACATCATCAAAGTGCTTCTTATTCTCATTTCTGTCGTCTCAGACGGCAATACATACAAAATGATTACAAGTTCGCTTTAATTTTCTCCGTCTTCTTCATTCAAGCTTTGATCTGCTACTCAATTGTACCAGTACTTGGTTAGAAGCTATTAGTAAGTGGTCACCCATAAGGCGGTGCTGAATACTTTATTATGTGTAATTTACTTATGTTGCTCTTCGGTATTTCCCTAAAGAGTCTTAAGTCGCTTCAGTGCAGAAATCAGAAGACGGTCCGCACTCAATGTCTAAGAATAGCTTTCACTTCGTTATGAAGCTGATATTAACAATGCGATTTAATTACAATTCCACGTGACGTTAACATAACTAGATCTTGAGGAGTTTACCAGACAAAGTTCAGCAAAACCAAGGTTGTTCAGTAAATGGATGGACGACTGCCGAGTTCAATACGCGTTCTAAGAAGATTCATCTGACATACTTCTAGTTGATGGAAGACGTACACATGTCTGAATATGGCTAAGACCTTTCTGCTAGTTCGATGTCTAGTCTTAGAGGAATGGCCTCGAAAATGAGCCAGACTTCTGTCACCCTACAACCATCCATATTAAATACTAAAATTAAGTAGGCCCTGCTGGGCGAATGTTGGATTCTAGCTTGGGAAATACTGGACAAATTTTATGTTTGAAAACTCCACGGCTTTACTAAGACAAAATTCTTTCCATAAAAAAGGAGAAAACGAACTTCTCTTGCGGTGTTTTCAAAATCTCTTGATCTTCCCGACATACTTTTGCGCTTATAACACGTTCAGCGAGTTTTTCATTCCATTTTTTTGCTAACAAGCTACTTTTCCTGGCTTCAAAATCTGATCCAGTTTAAACCTGATCTGAAATCTTTGAGCGGCTTCGTGATGTCGAGCAAGAACTTTTTAAGACGCCTAGAGAATTTGATCACTAGATAAGTTCCAAGGTGAACGAAATGTAGAATATAGTAGAACATAGTGCTTACTTGTGTACGTTCATAGGCCTTTGCATAAATGAATGAATGAATAATAAATGAAAAAAGAAAGAAAGAATGAATGAATGAATGAATGAATGAATGAATAAATGAATGAATGAGTGAATGAGTGAATGAATAAATAAATGAATGAATGAATGACAGAATGAATGAATGAACAAGTATTTTAAGCTCATCCAAAGACCAATTGTGTTTTACAAATTTAATGCATAGTAGTTGAAACTAAATCGAAATATTATTATTGGCTTCATTAACAGCCACTATCATTGGCGCAGTTTTCATATTAATATATATATATATATATATATATGTATATATATGAAACTATATATAGTTATATATAGTTTTCATATATATATACTCGTTTTTAACTTCTTAATGACATAACATTATTCTCCATTTAATCTGCTTTACTAATCCCTATCACTTTTATCCCCAGAATTCAAAGAAAGTTCTTAAAGAAATGATTGATCATACTAAGCCCTTTGAGAAATTTCAGTGATCGTATCCTCGTCGATTAAGACCTCCAGAGCTGCGAGTAGCTACTAAATTAAATATAAAATGTGCTCTTTTTTGCTATTCCTTTTGGTGTTTTACATCCAGGAGAGGCGTTAACAATTTCCTAATATCCTGTACTTGCCAATTATTATTGACTCACCATAAGTATTTTGAGTTAAAAAGGCAATCAGAAAGAGATATTAAGTGATATTGACATCACTGATTAATGTTCGATATTTTCATATAAAAAAGTAAGTTGATGTGATTGCAAAAGACACGCGAAGCAACAAATTCCTCAATCAATAACGAGCTGTAAACGCACTACAGTTCAAGTAAATAAGAAATATAATCAAATAAAACTCTTAGCGCAAAGGTTTCCACATATTACAGTGCCACACAATCTATGTACGTAACAAGATTACAATGATATCAGTAGGTCTATGATGCAATCGTCTTCTGTTCTTTGGCCTGTTAAGTCAAACATATTGAACCTTTTTTGCGCGAACTTTTGAATCAGTAATTAATTACGCCGTTGTGTTTCCGCTTCTCAGAAACGTGGTAATATTTGATAATTTAAAAAGGCTTTTTTGATTGTAATCGGGAAGCATGCTCCTGCGCTATATTATAATGATGACTTGATTTCTTTCGAACCGCAAAACATTTCTTCTTATTGTCCCGCGGGGATTTAAAGTATTCTTGTCGACCGCTGATCATCTTGACACACAGAAAAAAGGAGCGATAGAGAGAGAGAGAATGTAGGAGAAAGAAAAAGAGAAAGACAGGCGAGTGTGAGGAGAGAGAGAGAGAGAGAAAAAAAGAGAGAAAGAAAGAGAGAAAGAGAGAGAGAGAAACCACTTGATGCATAAACCTAGAAAAATCTGTTTTATTATGTGCGTTGAACTGGCACTGATTTTTTTTTTTTTGAAAGAGAGAGAGAGGAGGCAAGCTGAATGTGCAGTCAATAATTTAAAATTAACGAAGCGGGCTGATATACAACATTAACTCAGATAACAATTACAATTTAGATTATACAATTCTTATTATATTTCGTTAAGCGGAATTTTCATTACATAGATACAGAATTACACGGGAAAAAGATTGACAGGTATTACACAGGCGGAAGTTAAGCTATGCCGACCCTAGTCAGTGACCGCTTGGGATCAATTCTCGTTGTGAATTCCAGCTATTTTCCTCGTTGGGGGGGGGGGGGAATACATTAATAACATTGCTAAGACACTTCTGCTGGTTCAGTGTCTCATGTTGGGGGGTTAGCGGTTATACATAGGATCCGGTCTCGACGTACAAAAACATACAACATATCAAAGTGAATAGCAAATGAATCTCATGATACTCAATGAAGTTAACCGGTAAGTGACCAAGGCGTTTGCAATCATGTGCCACTGCTGATGTAACTTGAATAAGATGACGCTCTAAGAGTAGTCAGTTATGTGTCTCAACGTTCAGGATACGTAAACAAGCACAAGCATTCAGGCCACAAACTATCAGTTTCTCTGCAGTAAGAGCCTCATATTGCGCCTCAACCAGGGAGGATTCAAGGGCGATGCAAGCATTAGTCCGTAATCGAGATAGGGGCTATACATCAAAAGATCATTTCAGTTGATTACTGCGGTGGATTCAACCCATTTTTCACAGTATTAATTTGGCGAACTGCAGAAGCCATTTAAAACTTCATTTTGACATGAAAATTACGTCACGCTTGGCTACACCGTGCCACACACAAAAGATGTACTCGCTAGATTGCTCTGAGTTATTATACAAGTAAACTTGGCTTCGTTAAGTGTAGGAAAACTGCTTGACTGTAAATTTCTATAAATTGTAAAATCGTCGAATTCTAAGTGCAGAGATAAATAGAAATTATTTCCAAGAATATTGTCAAGTGGGCGAAATGCAATTTATTTTTGACCCCACTCTAAACTGTGATGTTACTCGTCCATATGAAACCATTGCATATCAGGTATAGCGCTGATATGAAATGTCCTCCTTGATTCAATAGGTGAACGGGCATGTGCGTTTACCAGCTCAGCACCTAGCCTGTAGTCGTAACCAGCGTGAAGAACACGGGAGAGAAATTTCTATTGTTCAACTTGTATTTCTACGTTTACCACTGGTTATGGATAAAAAGATAGCAGCAATTAGGTAGTGAACCTTGGACCTGTTAGCTGCTGCCATTACAATATCAAAAGAATTCCACAGATAAGAGGCCCACGAGAAATAACTAGACACGTAGGAGCAAAACGAGAACTCGGAACAAATGGAAGAAGTTCTGAGAGTATCTCATGTAGCAACTGGTCATTGATGAACAAGGTCCTCGTCAGAATCTTAACAATACAATTTCACAATCTTTGGAATTGGTTATAACAGATGTTACTGAAGTATTCCGTACAAAGTTGCACAGCAGATTTGTAAAGACAAAACACAGCATCAAGAATACGAGACTTTAAGTACTTGTAAGGCTGCGTATTTTGAAAAGTCACAAGGTCTAATTACTCTGTAAGAAAAGATGCAACATCCTGTTGCAAAGAGCGCCATTGCCACCTAATTAAATATTAATGATCATTGGTTTTATACGTGTTTATTATGTTTGCTGTAACGTCTATGACTCCAAGGGGAATTGACTTTTCACTGAACGCCCATGTCAGCATTTTTTGCTAGGCGCCAATTAAAATGCTTGAAGTATGTTATTAGCTAATGGTTTCTTTATAATTTGTAAAGGAAATGCTGTAGGTTGGCTGCACGAAACATCAACATCATTATTGTTGCTGTTAGCCATTTATTCGAAAAATATCATTTATTTATTAAATGTGCTGGAATCGTGAGCGGTAACAAATATAATTAATCATTTTAATCAAGCATATTACTTGTAGAAATGGTTGATGCAAATTTTCTGGTTGCTATTCGTTCAAATACTAATGATATTTTGACGTTTACTGCATTGATGGCTCCACGGTAGAAGATAGCTGTTTCGTAAGAAAAAGCTGCTCTTTCATGACTTGACTGGATTTTCCTCATTTCATTAACGCCAAAGAAGTAGTTCAGCAATATACAGCACCGAACTTGTTGATTTATTAGTTCTAGTTTTTGTTTAATAAATAATAAGCATTTTCAACATTAAACCTGAATTAAATTAAATTGAAATTGGTGTCTGACTTTTTCCTAGTTGCAATATTCATGTGGTTATAGGAGAGAGTTGTCTTTAATTGTGTACACACTAAAGGTTGCAATGCTACAAACTGCATCATTATTTTCCAACTCTGGCGAACTATCTTGCAATTATTTTCCAACAATAAAGTGACAACAAGAAAAGGCGCTCTTCACAAAAAATATTGTAATTTTTTGATGAGAAATTTGCGACTTTTCAAAATATGCGATTCTAAAAATTATTTAAAGTGGCATATCGTCCTCGAAAATATCCAATTCCTGATGCTCTGTCTTTGCAGAACAAGCAAAGCTTGCACACAAACACAAATAGTACTCTAAAAGCTTGCATAAAGGGGACTAGCATACACAGGTCATTAGCATAGAGAGGATGTTTCACGCAAAGGCCACTTATAAGAATATTGCTCGTACTCTTTTAGACCTGGTAAATTCTTTATATAGAATAGAAACTTTTTTATGTCAAATTAGCTAGCCAATTTAGCGAAAAAAGTTTACATTTTTGAATTGTCGCGGGTTTGAGTAGTTTATTAAAAATCCGTTTTATTTTTGATGATAGGTGTGATAAAAATGATTACTAAATTGAAAAGACGCAATACTAAAATTATAATGAACAAGCTGAATATCACTATAAGTGATGAACGTATCACTAGGAGCCGCACATATATAATTAGTTTAGTTCAAACATTATTTATTTATAGTGGATTTGCAAAACAGACTGCGTCTGATACAGGTGTCTCCACGGTGCAAGTGCTGAGTGCAAAGTGCTTATAAAAGCATAATAGGCATCACAACTAATAACACACTCGATTTGATAAAACAATTGACTCATTTACAATCAGCAGACGGTGACTAAACTTACACACTTGAACAGTATAAACACAATATTTTAATAACAGCAGTAATAATAAAAATACATTTACAAGGTAAGTTAGCTGGTTAATCATCTAACAGTAAATTCGGTTGTACTGTGAAGCGAGAAGATGATTTAATAGACTGCTGTAATAACAATAAATAATAAAGCAAGATTGATGAGCACTTTTGAATTTTTCGAAAATGTTTCTGTATAATACTACTGGATTATAATTTTGTAAGAGCTCACAAATCTGGTGTGGTGATCGAGTAGGTCGCCTAATAATGCCGTTCTAGCGCTATCATATTTTACGCATTCGAAAAAGTAATGGTAAGAACTTTCTTTAAAGTCACCGCAGCTACATTTGAGGTCGGCAATTAAATTTCTAATAAAATGGTCACCTTTGACTGAGAAAAATTTGTAATGCATCTATTAGTAAATATTTCGTTAGCCCGACATTATTGTATCGAGGACATTTATGGGAAGATTCATTTATTATTTCATCTAAGTAATCAGGCGCTTGATGATAAAATATTTTTGGATTGTTTGAACTACACGGAGTTCATCCCTGGCTTTTAAAGAGGGAAGACAAATATATTGATTAAGGTTTGTTTCGCTGGTGCCTCTCATAACACCTGATATTATCAGCAAACTACGGTACTGAATTTTTTCTATCTTCAGAAAATTGATACAGTACAGTTTGACCAAATTATAATCTTGTAGTCAATTATTGGTCTTAAATGCTTTATAAAAATGGCCAGATTATACGTAGTTGTTTTGAATTTGAGTAAATAATGTGAATGAAGTATTTTGTTGGGTTCAACATAATTAACATGGAAGTTCCAGTCAAGCGCAGAATCGAATATTAATCCCAGATGTCTGACTGTATTAACCACTTCGACTTCATAATTGTCTAAAACGAGACCATTTAGTACTGATGGTAATCTTTCTTCGTGAATATAAAATTGACTTTGTTTTTTTGAATATTTATTGTAACTCCCCAAATAGAACTCCAGTTTTTAATTCTGTCTAAATCTCGATTTAAACTTTCAACGCTTAAACGTACACTGGTAGTTGAACAGAGTAAACTTGTATCATCAGCAAATAAGTGCACTATATTTTCTAGTTTTCAGCAATGTCATTAATAAGTACTAAAAAAGTAATGGTCCTAAAATGGAACCTAGAGGAACACCGGCCCTGATTTGTTTCCATTCAGATGTAGAACCTTCAATTACTACTCTCTGTTTGCGACTTTCTAAATAATTGTATAACCATTGTAGTAATGGTCCTCTAATTCCTGCCTTTTGCAGCTTAAATATTAGCCCCTCGTGCCATATATATATGTAATTACTGTCTGGGCGATGCATAATGTTTATTTCTTGTCAGTCTGCAGAATTACATGTTTTGTGCATTATGCTGTCGGAAAACGCTATTATTCTCTACATAATTCGCCGATAGATTAGGATATGTTGTGTAACTTCATGACTTTTGTCAAAAGGCATTGTAGGGCATCGTTGGGAACAGAATCATATTATCTGATGTCTGATGTAAAATTACTAAGTGTATCAAAATTAATGTCAAATCTTAAATCGATTTACCTTGCTGTCGTTCTTGTAAACTTGAAGTTTGTATCCTTTAAGAATGTTTGGATTTCTGTTAATGTCTTCCACAGCCAAGTCGACTGCAGGTATTACTCCACGACCGATTTTCCCTTGCGGAAGTTCGGTGTCCTTGGGAAAAAACCCAGCGACCACAATAACGATTCGCTCGTCATGCAAAAGTTCGTCATCTATATACGTCCAATTTTCACTTTTCACTAAATCAAGAACAACGAACAGTAGGCAGTAAGCGAATCTCGTAACAATCTTCCAGCGTGAGTAAGTGTACATGTTGCTTGGTTCTCTCTGTTATTAACTGCTACATTTTTCTACTCTGAACACAGGATCTTATTGCACTGCAGGCGGTTACTGTGGAAACGGAGCAAAACGTTTTCTTTGCTGTCCATTTTGATGGAGCAAGTACGTCCTAACTCGTGTGCCACTTTCTGCCGGATCGGTTGCACATGTGCAAAGGTGCTACTGAAGTTCTAATACAAAACGGCCGCCCGCGTCTCGCGGCGTGCTCTGCTGCGCTTCAGCGTCCCTAGACGACCTGCGCAACGCAACAGTTACTAATGTTTGGCTTCATTCGCTTTAGCGTTGTGGCCTTCGCATATAAAATATGCTCAGAAATTGTATTTGCGTCTTGTGTCCATAAAGTGCGTCTTGACGTGCTAACTTCCAGTTTTTTGTGGTGTTTTTTTACAAATCCAAGTATGGTTGGATTCTTTAACAATTTTAAATTTAAACTACACCAAGCATTTGGGCATTTTTTAACTTTGTAATAGTTTTAATTTTTGTCTTAACTTGTTATTGCACACAATAACTTGTTATTTGAACCAGGTATCTGTGAATTACAAGTTCAACGCCGTGACCACCAGACCACACAGAATGACAACTCCCTAATAATTCACTTCTAATAGCTCGGCAATCTACATTCATTTTCATATGTTGGTATGTCCACCTTAGTAATTACTAACTAACTAAGTGCATAATTAAATTAACTTTGTAATTAATTTAAAAACTGTTGTGATTTTTTTCTACATCTTGACCCTCTGCAAGTCAGCCTTGTGGTATTTAACTTATTATGAAGGATAAGGCTTTAAAATGAGATACTGAACTCACTAAAGCGGTTTATACACGTTCTGATGTACAGCAGAAACATACCAGGAGTATTATCGCACAGGTGAAAACCAGCATTTCCGATTGTCATTCGACCATCTACTAATCAGGCTCAGTGTTGTTTAACTTCAGTTACCGCGATTACAGAGCTACTTCCGTCGACCTAATAAATGTGGTTAAGTACAATGATTAATGTTAATAAGTCTTAGGATTTAAGCAATGATCATAGATTACTTTCAGGATTTAATGTTTGCATAACACATGTAATATGTCAGCTGTAAATGGCGCAGTGATCCTTTTGATAATGCATTTATTAACTACAAACAACTAATGAGAGGAGAAACAAAAATGGGTGTTAGTTGCATACACAACAAACTTACATGCAAAAGGGAAAAATAACTGTAATTATTATTATTTAATCTACTTATTACGAACCGTCACAGCAGATATACCCAAATGAAAATAAAATGAAGAACTTGCTTAAAGTAATGAAGAATTGAAGAAATGATTTTCTTTTGTTCATTTTCATTCTACGAAATTCTTAAGTACCATAAAACAATAATAATTATTACGTTATGTACATCAATGTAACAACAAATTTTACTGTATTACACAACAATCTTGTTGGCCATCAATTAGTAACGCAACCTGTACTTTCCCTATAGGCTATAATTGTTTTAGCAGCAACAGGGAAAACAAAGCACAGTCGCTACTATAAATTCAAGAGCCGCTTGCGAGGTGAAGGAGCAGAGGATTTTGCTTCTATGAGTTTGCCATACCCTTCTTGACGGGTATTATAACTTCTTGAGTACACACTGATAGATTCGCTCAAATTTCTAAATTTAATGCTACGACTGAGCGAAATCATTTCTCGCGTGATTGATCGGTCTTTTGATAGAATGAACTCAAAATTATAAAATTAAATGAAGAAAATGTTAAAAAGTTAAGAGTGAACCTGTATTTGAACAGGGAGTCTTTGGATTACAAAAGCAACGCCGTGACTACTAAACAACGCAGTCTCTGGATAAGCCCATTTATAACGCGCAATGAAAAGACGAAAAGCAGCTAAAATCAAATTTAGATACATGATTATGAATGGGTAATTAATCGGTTTATTTGTTATGTATCAAACACATTTAATTATACCCTATTCACAATGTTTTACAGTGCTACAGTGCTCCGTCGCGTCAAAGATCGGACTTTAAAAATTTTAAGCACACTGTAGCTGTATTTGAATAGGATTATATTTGCTGACACGATTAGCTGACACAATAAGGTAAGTAAGCAATCTGTACACAGATTACTAAAATAGCACGAACTAATTCTTTCCCCTTTCAGTTGTGCACAAAAAATGAATTAATTGATATCACCTAGCGTGCACAGTAATTGATTTAAATAGTTCCACAGTCTATTTTGCCTTTCGCACAATTGGTTTTACCTCTTACACAACTGATTTCACTTTTTGCACAAATGACTTTGCTTTCTGCACAAATGAAATCGTTTTTACGCAAGAAAATTACATCTTAAACATCTGAAATAATTTTGTGCAAGATTGAAAGGAAAAAGTTACGCAGCAACACAAATTAGGCACAAATTCTGTACAAGTGCATAATAAATAAGCTAAAATGCAATATCACAAAGTGTGAGACTCGTCGTCTTCATATGTCAGATAGTGCAAATCATCATCAATATTAGCACTCCACCCTCTTGCAAACGTGCGTCGCCTCGCCCTTCTAAATACAAAGTAAGCAATAACAATGATTATAACAAGTGCGCTGAAAGAACCTATGATGATGGCGACTTTCTTGCCCTTTTTACCCGTCTCTTGTTCACCAAGTGAAGCTAAAGCAGCAGGCGTTTCTGCTGTACCTACTACAGGTGACGACTTTGTTGATATTGTTGACTTCGAGACAATTGAAGTTTTTGTTGCTGTAGTTAAAGTTAATCTTGGGAATCTTGTGGCTGTTGTTATTTTTGTAGATGATGGCGATTGTGGACGTCGTGGTGGTGATGGTGGTGGTCGTCTTGATGGTGGTGGAAGCGGTGGTCGTCGTGGTGGTGTTGTTTGTCTTAGAGTAGACCTTGAGGTTACTAGTAGATAGGTCTGTGCTCGAGGAGGCGTGGTCTGCCTTCGTCGTCTAGCAGTAGTTCCCTGGGTTGCTGTCTTTGATGTTACTACTGAATCAAACGCTGTTGATGAGCTTAACGGTGTGGTAAGTGAAACTTCTGTTGTGATATCTGAAATAACGTAAAAACAAAAAGTGTTGGAAACAAATGCTTTTCAAAAATTAAGTATTGTCTCAGTGTTAAAAATGGCATTTGTTTTAGTCGCGTAATGGTTAAGGCAGGAATGCTTATCTATTACGATGTAGGAATGCCGTTAAGTGCACCGCATGTTTCTCGTCTTATACTAGTCGTACACGGCAAAAATCTTCTTGCAAGAAACTGTCTGTGTCATGAGTAACCCGAGTAAGCAGTTGCTAGATAACACGTGACTAAGCGACTGCTTTTTATTTGTTTCACTCGGTTTTGTCTCACTCGGATGTCAATTGTTGTTACCGAGCCAGCACACAAGAGCAGGATAAGTTTATCTGAGACAGAAAATTAAGCGCATTTAGTAAAAATACGTGTGCGAAAAAGTTGGTAAAACAGCGTTTATTGAGCCCACAGACGAGCAAAAATCTGTGTAAGATAAGCTGTTGCTGACAGGTTTTGCATTGTGACAAATTCTGAAAACAAGCCTGGCTTTAAGAGCAATTTATGCCATTTTGTTCCCTAGCTCAATGAAATTATTAAATTTTATCAATTTAGTTTGTAATAACTTTTAAATGCTTGTTAGCGTAACTAATACTAAAAACTGAAAATCTGCGCACACTTATTGTTGTCATTGTATTTACTGTATGCAATAAACTTAATCTTATTTCCTATTAGAATTTGAATGTTGCAATTCAGACCTGAACTAAAACAATGTGTTCTTGAGGTACACTTTTAGGTAAAAACATTACTACTACTCAAAACGAAATTAAAAGATATACGTAATTACTTCAAAGTAAGTAAATCAACATAAAAACTATAATTGATAAAACAAAAACACACAGTTAAAGTAATTAAATAACACAACGAAGTAAGTACTGTGCACAAGCCTTGGCATTTGTAAGAATATTACTTCAAGCTATAGTTTCACTTTACTTTCACAAGAATCGATTAAACAAACATGGCGCCGAAGAAGCTGCAGCTAATCGGTTAAAATTGACACCACCCAGGTTAATAGAACTTCCTAACTAAAGAGTCAGGTTAATTTCAGCTTCCAGACTCCATCAGCGTGCATTTCAGGCAAATAGCACGTTTTGTCGTGAATCTAATTTGTTCTGTAAGCGAGCCCCACTGTCCAAATTTACTAGTGTCTTAAATCAGTTTTCCGCAGAAGTTCTAGCTTGTAGTGGGAAATTCATTTCTTAACAAAACGCCATATTACAATTTAACAGCTATTTTTAAGAAACGGCCATGTCACAGTTTATATTATGGTCTTCTGAAAGACATTTCTCGTTTGAGTTTCTACATTTTTCTTAAAAAACGCCACACTAGAGATAGCGCTCCTCTTAAGAATAAGCCATATTATACAGTTTGTACACTATAAAAAAACACGTTACAATTAATGCTTTTCTTTAAAAAAAGGCCTCGTTACAGTTTACATATGTGTGTGCTCTCCTGAATAATGCGGCTCATTCCAACTTATGTACTCTTAAGAAAAGCCCACGTTATAGTTGATATGCACTTTTTAAGAACAGGCCACATTACAGTTCTCAAGACATGTTATAGTTGATATACACTCCTAAGAAATACCGAAGTACATGCCTATATGCTCTTAATGTAAAAAAAAGACTCTTTGCGATTTGTACAATCTCGCTAAGAAAATACCATTTTACGCTTTATTCACTTTTCTCGAGAATATATTATTGTTTATTATTGTTTATTTCGCTCTTCTCAAGAAGAGGCCACATTGCAGGTTATTCAGTTTTTTTAAGAAAATGTCACGTTACAGTTGCCTCACACTTTTTAAAAAAGGTTACTTTACAGCTTGTCCGTTCTATTTAAGCAAATACCACTTTATAGTTCAGGTGCTCTCGTAAAAAAACACCAATATGTTACGGCCTATCTGTTCAACATACTTTAAGTAGCTTACACGAAACTAATCGTCTGCAATTCTACTCCTCGTTGTCGTTATCGTGATCAGTATGGTCATCATCACTGTGGATCTTTGTCTTTATAAATACCCGATATATAATTATTATTATCATGAAATATTTGATAGATGATACCGTACTAACTTTTTTCACATTCTCCCAGTTTGCAGGTAATGGTTTTGTGTTCTCTGCCCAGATAAGAACCTTTACAAGGTTCTCCTCCATACATGGGAACCGGATTGTCGCAGTAGCGCTCCATTCTCTGAATGCCCTGACCGCAGGTCCTTGAACAGGGAGCCACTTTCCACTCTGAGTAGCCACCGTTAACTGCAGTGGAAAAAATAACGTGATTTTTAATAATTTACACTGATTGCCAACTGATGTGTTGCTAAGATTCTTTGTATAGAAAATAAACAAAAGTATAACAATTAATAGCTTTGGTTTTGATTACAAAATTTATTACTGTTACGAAATGGCAGCCAATATAAGATCAGTGAAATCAGCATAAATGGCTTGAAATTTTTGAAAATGTTGAACTGGAATATTTACTAGGTTCTGGCAGAGTCACCGGATCTGGACAGTTTTCATGGTATAGTATGACGTCATCAACCGCTACATCACCGGAGAAGCTACCCCCGCGGACAGCTTCTATCACAATCTGCAATAACATTTGAAGCCTGCTAGTTAAACCGGCTTCGTTTATAATTGCAAAAAAATTACAGCAATGTATAACTTAAAACTTAAAACGAGGATTACAAGTGCGGAATAAAATGACTTTAAGCCACAATTAAGTGTGGTCACGGCCAGTATTATATAGAATCACATAATTACTTTAACGCTAAACAGGCGGCGTCTTGTAAACATCAAACAGCATTTTAGGAGTTTAAACTTGAACTCGTCACGGTTGTCAAGCATTAGTACCTAAACAGCAATTTAACACTTGGCAACAGTTGCAATCTTAGCTTCAAACTTCCAGGAATACTTATACATTGAAATAACAAAAACTGACAACTTAAACACTTAAAGAAATCAGTGCACCGTGGTAAGCGGTTATCAGCACCTGCCGAACTTCATCAAGTATCGGGCTTAACTGGCTTAGCATTGCAACATAGCAAGCGCCAGTTCTTAATCATTCTCAATATAAGAGGTTTTTATATATGTTAAGAGCTATATAAGCGGTAGGATTAACAGTCATTGTTTATTGACCGTAAATTGTCTACACGCTTTGGTCTCAGCTATGACAAGATATCATAAGGTATCCTCTGCTCTCATCTACAAACTATCATCTAGTGTTTAATGATTACCTGAAATGGTCTCGGCATTTCCCTTAATGGTAAAATTGCCTGCCTCCAGACGTCACCTTGTGAAGATTCCATTTCAAATTCAGGAGTCAAGACGGTAAAATTCTCGTCTCGCATTTTCATGTAAACCCGTAGCGTTCCTGAAGAGACGAAAATTCATAAAAAGATCCATGGAATAAAGAAATAAAAAGCCACGACCTTTCGGTACACTGTTGGGAACTTCACATCAAAGATGAAAAGGCATAGGAATTCAAAAAAGTGTACGCAATAATGGACTGAACTCGTTATTTTCTCCATTTCTTCATTACGTGGTCGTTTCTACTTTTTGTGTGTGCCTCCAACCTTTTTGTGAGAGACAGTCTTTCGGACATGCTCAAGGACTATGGCGTTTTGTTCGCTTTATTACTTGTATTTTGTAAACAGCTCTAGTTTTTTGATAAAATATATAGTAATTGTTGAATTTTATTATTAAATGTTCTGTTTCTTATCATAGAAGTACTTGCCGTGTCGCATGCTCTACGCTGTACGCGGTGGTCATATCAGAGGCGAACCAGACTGAATTTGAACCTAACCGGGCTACCAGAATTACTAGAGAAATTTAATACACTGAAGTTGAGCAACTAGGATATTTTTCAAGTAAATCTATCAGAATTAAATCTGCCAATTACACAGCCAATTACAAAAACTAATTAACAAAATAGCTTCTTGTCATTATTTTTAAGACATTGTCGACGTTTGTATGACGTGTGTGTGTGTGTGTGTGCGTGCGGGCGTGTGTGTTACGAAATAGCTTTATAATAGTAAAAATCTGTGATAAACAACTCTTGTTTAACTTTCGTAATTGTTTATAGCGGTTCGCAGGTTCACAGATCTTCAAGCTGTTTATTGCAAAATGCCTGTTCATGTAAAAAAAATTGTAAAAAGTCACACTGAACTTTATAATTGTTCAGTCAATTTAGTCCTTTTACCTCCTATATTGCACAAAATGCTTGAAAACAGTGACCACATTTGAATCAACTAGATGTCATTATGAAGAACAAATTAAAGCGTAAACTTAAGAAAAAGATATGGCACGGGAAAAACTATTATTGATTTTTTAATCGATCAGACATCGTTATAATTATATTCAACTGCCCTTCATTTTCAAGTCCAACATGGCGGCCATCATAGAATCCGGAACAAGTGGTAACAAGTGATTTCACTTTTCTTTGTTATCACGGTAATAAACTCTGAAAATTTTAAAAAATCTACACAAAATGGATATTGAAGCCACAGAGTAACAGACTAGTTCTCGCCGAGTTTCGATAACTCAGTACACTTGGAAAACCATACAACTCTATCATCACAAAAAATAATCAATTTCATCTTTTTACTTTGGATAAAAATAACTTTAACCCCACATATTTATTGCCCTACAATTACATTTTTTACCTATACTTTGCCCATACATGTGATACCAGAACTCGAAACAACCGCTTCCATTGGCAGCTGCTTCAAAGATGGGCGAGAAAATGCGAGCTGTGTGATTTTCCCGCTGCGGGGCGCTGGCTTCAGCCATGATGTAAAAGCCTAAAAACGAAAGTATAACAAACGAATGAATAAACGAGCGACTAAACATATAAATAAATAAAGTAGATGAATAATGAGTAAATGAACGATCAAATGCTTAAATGAGATAATGATCAGTGATAAGCGAACAAATAAGTGAACATGTACACAACTGAATAAACAAACCAGGGAATTAATACCCCCTTGATGAAAGAAGCGAATGAATGATCAAATGAATGAGTGCATAAATGAATACAGGTAGAAATGTTAGAGTAAACGAACAACTAAGCAAATGAATTAAATAAACCAGTAAGTGAAAGAATTAAAACTCAAAATCTTTAGGTATTAGGCTCTTGTTTGGCCCTTTTACTGTTGTTGTTCGTATTTTACCATGGACATTCCCAAATGTAAAATGCATACTTGTAAGTCCATTTTCCCTCGGATCTCATCCGTGGACTTTTCCCAGAAAATTGCTTTCCTGTTAAGCGCAACCTCGGTTGCTCCGAGAAGAATGTTAGTAAGTGTCTCGTATGATTAGCGAATTAATTACCAGCATTTGCGTTTCCATCTTTTACTCTAGCCCTTAATCCTGAAAGACTACTAGCTTTGTTTGGGGCCATTTGTACTTTATTAAAACTCGGTAAAAAACACATTACATGTATACTACAAAAATAAAATCAAGAAAAATCGAAATGTAGTCCATGCCAGGGTACAAAAAAATTTATTTCACACTTCTATAATTTCTTTCTTCAGCCGCTCAATTTTAATAATTTGCATTAACTGTATAAAAAGCTACAAAAGCGCATGTAGTAAGAAAACGCCACCGTCTCATCGTCTTTCAATTCATGGCGCATTCTTGAGTCGAAATTCGCACCACGGTAAGATTACTGAGCAGAAATTAATACTTCGTGGCATTCCCGCAGGGATAAACGCTTTGTGATTTATGATGAAAAATTGCAATAACAGAGGATTTCATTAAACTCTGAATAAAATTTCAGGTAACATGGGACATGTCAACAGAATAAAGCACTATAGAGGTGTAGTTGCATGCAAAGGAGGCGGCAAGAGAGAAACTGAAAGCCGTTACTCGTGGATGGAGGCGGATTCTTAGACAGCTCGCTTTGAGCACGTTAATTACTGTAATTTGGTGATTTTGCTGAAAAATATCAGAATGAATTGCTCGCAGTATCTGTCTAAAATAGTCTAGTTTTTGGTTTTATAAAAAAACTACGAATTATTAAGGATAAAAGTTGCGCATCTTTTCAAAGCTAAAATGTCCCATTGCCAAAGATATCATTAATTCTAATTATTTTTGCACGGCTGTTATCCTAAAAGTCAAATAGCCCATACACAAATCTGCTCAAGTTCCCTAACACAACAGCAAATTCATACTCAAATATGCACCTGTATAAACTCACTATTTATTCAAGACTGTTTGACAACATCCTAGATTCACTAACACAAAACCTTCTGAAAGTTCACTAATATATTTCAAGCAAAAACGAAAATTTAAATCTATACGTTGTATAAACATTGCCCCCCAAAGAAGGCAAGTAAAGCTCAGTGGCTATAAAGCTATTTTTGATATTTGATATCGACTTTAATTTACAATTTCTGTGATGAATTTACTGGAATGCAGATGGCAGCACAACTCAATACTGTTCACCGGAAATTACTACTAGTCATTAAGCAATCTCGTCAAGTAAAGCCAGAGTTTATACAATAGTATTACATATGTAATACTATTTTTTAAACTGTGGTAAAGCCAAATCCCTTATTTCTCTCATTGGCTAAACCCAAAGCTTACCGTTTCCGTTGCCCCTCTGGGTATGGTCGTGTTGGGGTCCCGTGCCAACATGTGAAGAGGGAGTGGGCCCTTGTCTCCTTTCCCAGTTGAAGTCGTGGAATATGCCATGTGCCCATCCACAAAAGTCCTCGTCAAAGGAGCAGTTGTGGATTCGCGCCACAACAACCGCTAAAAATCAGTAAAGAATACAACTGAAACCTTGTATAAGAGAAATTTGTAGTCTCTTTCATAACTAATATACTTACACTGTTATTTTAGAATATTCCAAATGTTCCAGGATATTCCAGGGTGTTCAATAAAATTAATAAGCATGCCAATATTACCCAAATTAATTTTACAGAATTTTTAGTTAATAAATGCATTATCAAAAGGATCACTGCGCCATTTACAGCTGACATATTACATGTATTATGCAAACATTAAATCCTTAATGTAATCCATGATTATTGCTTAAATCATAAGACTTATTAACATTAATCATTGTACTTAACCACATTTATTAGGTCGACGTAAGTAGCTCTGTAATCGCGGTAACAGAATTTTAAACAACAGCCTGATTAGTAGATGGTCGAATGATTATCGGAAATGCTGGCTTTCACCTATGCAATAATGCCAATATTGCGGTCATGCCTATATTGGCAAGTTAAAAAACAAAGTTATGTAAAAAAATCAATATGATTTAACACTCAACAGCTTTGTTGATCAGCATACTTCTACTGCGCTGTTTGCTTTTGAGCGTGTATAAGTGTAATATAGTTTTGGCTGAATGAATAGATGATGTTCAAACAAAGTCTTTCAAGTTTTGTTCTTTTCTGTTCTTAGTAATAGCAATGCTTTCATGTTCACAAATTTCGCAGTACTGTTAAAATTTACAGTTCTTGATTATGATAGGAGAAATGATATTGACATAATAGAATTTTTTAGTATTAGGCCTAAATTTTATAGAAAAATATCACCATGTCTTTCTAAGTGATTTAAATTCCTTTAAGCTTTAAGTGATTTTTCTCAAAATTTAATTATAAATCTTGCACTAAAATGTTCAAGTGTTTAATAAGATTTTGAACTTGCTGAGACTTACCTTGACAAAATGGGGACGTGTCGTTCCACTGCTTGCCGTCACAAAAAACGGTGGCGCTGCCTGTCATCAAGTGACCAGGTTGACATTTGAAATTGACCACAGCACCACGATAATGCTTTTCCATTACTCCGTACTCAATTGGACTTACATCCTCACAACCAGGAGCTAATTGTAAAAAAAGGATCAGTGCAAAATTTTTAAATTTATTGTAAAACGCTCATGTTTTATTTTTATTTTAAGAAAACACAAGCATTAAAGCAAATTCATTAAAGTGGAATAATCGGGTATGTCCATCAATTTGAATCAAGGGTTTGGGTACTCAACATTTGTGGCGCATTGTCAGTTTCAAATGTGTAACAATGTGTGTAAAGCAAATGTAATTAACCCATTTCTTCTAGAGCATTTGGAACATGAATTTCATTACAGCGTACGCACATTTTTGCATACATCGACTGCAATATTATTCAAATTTAACAGTATCCTTCTTTTACTCGTTTATTTGTTTGCTTGCTGCTTACTTGTTTATTTATTTAGTTCTTTCAAAGCTAGAGGCGCGAGACCTGTGTATATTAGGCATTAATCCAGATTGATCTATGCTAACACAGGAAAAAGAATTATAACATATGAATCTACGACAATTAATCAGCCTATTAAGCACAGCCACTTCCTGGTCAGACTTACCAGCACAAAATGGCGGTTCACGTGTCCATTTTCTATTCAAACAACGGATATTTGTTTCTCCAACAAGTATAAAGCCTGGGTTACATTTAAACTTGTACAGTTGTCCGCGGGCTCGTAGCCTTGCTCTGCCGTTTCTTAATTTCACTTTTGGACACTTGGCATATCGCCTCTTTTTCTTCTTTTTAGGTTTCACTGAAAGTACAAAAAGGATTTGCGGATTATCTATGCAAAAGCAGGAAACGTGAAATGACGCAGGCATGTTAGAACTTCGCTAGACGGCCTGCGTGTCTCTGTCTCTCTCTCTTTCTCTCTCCCTCTCTCTGTCTTTCTCTTTCTCTCTTTCTCTCCTTCTCCCCCTCTCTCTTCCTCATTGGCTGTTGGCGCCTTCAGCTTTTCCAAAGAAGCGCTCTGAAAATGGACCTGTATTTGCCTTTCTCATTTATGCATCGCATTTTAATCCAAAGGGACCGCATAATCTATTAATTACGTCGAAAAGTTGCATTTCACAGTTACAGAGTTTGATTTCCATTTCATTCTGTTCAGCAACCAAATTTATCATCTCTCTCTCTCTCTCTCTCTCTCTCTCTCTCTCTCTCTCTCTCTCTCTCTCTCTCTCTCTCTCTCTCTCTCTCTCTCTCTCTCTCTCTCTCTCTCTCTCTCTCCTTCTATCCCCTTTCTCTTTCACAGGTATAAACTTGTTAATTATATTTTTAAGCAATAGAACCTATTTTTCTTGTTGGAAGCGTTGCCTCTGTTGGTGGTGTCACCGTGGTGATAGTAACGGGACTTGCCAAAGACGCTAGGGTTGTGTTTCCAGCTATAAACGAATAAACGAAAGATGTGATTAGTTAGAAATTAACTTTAGCTTACGCATGCAGCACGCCCATAGGCCGCACGTTCACACGCTCAAACACGAAATCTACTCTTTGTTGAAGATCTACCACGAGTTGATATCTATATGACTCAGTTGAGAAAGGAATACTGCAGTGGTAGTTGTGTTTGTGTAACAGTTTATTATTTTTAAATGTCTCATCCAGTGACAGCATTTGCAAAATCATTGTCATTGTCATTATCATTGTTATTATTATGACTTAAAGATATCCTTACCGTTCACTTCGGTGACTGGTTTTGATTCATTTTCCGTTTTATTTGTCCGATCTTTATCACCACCACCATCATCATCTTCGTGTTCGTTTTCATTATCACCATTAATGTCATCATCTCTGGTGTCGCTGCCTTCAAGTACTTCATTTTTCTTCTTATCAACATTTTCTTCAGTCGCATCTTCATTAATTTCGTTATCTTTTGTTTCACTAGCTTCATCGTTGTAATCACTGATTCTAATTACAGTTGTACTTTTACTGGCAATAGTAGCTGTTGTACCCAAAGTTCCCGCAGTTTGCACAGCGACCGGCAAAGGTTCTGGCTTTCCTTTTCCTGATTTTCCGACCGGACCTAATGACTGGATAGTTGTAGATGCTAACCCTGTGAAACTAGCAAAGCTGCATGGCTGCGAATTGCAACTCTCGAAGACCCGCTGTTTACCGTTTGGACCAGCACCCAGGCACATGTCACCGCCGTTACTTGGTACCGGATTATTGCAAGTGCGGTGATGATAACGGTGTCCGCCACCACACGAAGCTGAGCAGTTGGACCATTCAGTCCACTCGGACCAACCACCATTCACTGAAATTTTAAGGAAAAACAAAATCCAGTTTTATTGCTGAAGCTAAATCATGGAATAAGAACCGTCTGGTTTAATTTAAGTTGGGAAGTGTGGCAGTTGCCGAATCAAGTTTTACTTTTTCTCCAAGCCTAATTTTTGTCCATGCAAAGATTCATTTCTTAAAAATCATAATCTGAGTGATGACGAACAAAGAATAAATTAATTCACAATTCCTTATACATAGATTATTACATTAATTTCCTGTTAAATAATATGTAGATTTTGTAGATCATAGCACAGATAGATCATGCAAAATAAACAGGAAAACAGAGTGTAAACTGCAAAGGACAGTTAAATAAACGAGAATTAAGAAAATCGTACATGGAAAATGTTATTGTTATTATCGCCTCTGAATATCACTTCCGATGGTTTTTCTGTTAACCATGATGTTTTGGACATTAGCATTACACTGTTCTAATAGGAATGTTGTTATCTGTTACTTTTATCTATTTAAAATAAGTACTTAAAATTTGATGGGTTGTAAGAATATGAATAATTATAAAATAGACTTTAATTTAGTCATCTTTTTGGAGTCATATTATCACATTCACAAACTGCAATTGTGGTATCATATTGCACACACAATTTTCTAACTTGGGCACTTGATGAACTGGCTCACCGGGACCAGGACAAGGCTCCGTGTTGCAAAGTAATTTTGTTTTCTGGCGCCCACCTATAGCGCCCTCACAGTCTCGCCCGCCGTTCTGAGGAGCTGGATTGTTGCACAATCGAAACCTGTATCTGTAACCACCGCCACACGTAACCGTGCACTGCACCGAGAACCAGTCAGACCAGGCACCGTCAACTGCGTTGTAAATTTTAAAACAAAAGGTTTACGTAAAAAGAGGAGAGAAGAAGATAGAAAAGATTACAGTAAAGAACTTAAAGTAGTTCAAAATCGAGAAATTTCTCAAGTTAAGTAATGAAACAAGTCATATGTACGATAAGTGTAGATATTTATGTTTAAATTAAGACCCTCTTCGCATCAAATTATTACATCAAAATGAAATGTAGCATTACACTTTTATCATAAATCAGTAGTTCTGTTCTATTTAAAATTAGGTTTCAGTAAACCTTTTCAATAAGCCAGTTCTGTGACTAACGATCAGGTAACGAATAACTCTGAATCATTCAAATAAACGGTCTAGTAGTAGATAACTCAGTATGACTGACATTTAACAGATCCTCTAAATAACCGTTTCTTTACAAATACTGTTTGAGTAAACATGTTCTGTGTGAATTTAGGTTAACATTAGGTATGTGTGAATAGCATATTAGTGTGACTATACGTGTATAACGCCTTCACAGATTACTCAGTAAAGCTTCAAAACATTTTTGGCTTAGACAACCAACAGTACTGACCTCTATCAGGGGGTGGATAGTTCGAGCATAAACCCGGTAAAAGGTTTAGATCATCTATGGCTGTGTCGCTTATGTAGCTATTTCCTCTTTTCCCTTCTATTACAATCTAATGTACAAATTAGCTTTTATAAACAACAACATTAACGACAATGACTTTGACATCGGCAATAACAACGACCAGAGAAACAGCAAGAACAATAGCAACGGTGACAGCCATGACGACAACATCAACGACGACGACGACGACAACAACAACAACAACAATGCAAACTTCATTAAACAGGATAATATAAACTTATTTATTCAACGCAGATGAAACAATAATGTCACATTTTGCTTTAATTATGCTTCATTACATGCAGGTAGAACATGCCGTTTTTTAATCAAAAAGTTGCTTTTTATTTCAAGTTGACAAGAAAATTTCAAGTATCAGCTGAACAAAACATCATATCGCAAAGTTTAACGAGTTTGAATTTACTTTGGAAAATTTAAAAAATAAAAAACCCTGTATAAATAGACCTACCTGATAATCGCCAGCCTGGCTGCTGCGAATATCAACTTGTCCCAGTATCCACTGGTCACCCTTATTTCCAGAGACTGAAAACTTTGGAGCTGTTTGAGACAAATCCTCGGACACTGGTTGAATGTAAACATTTAAATGACCTGCAATTAACTGAGCTAATGAGTCGCGTGATCTGTAGTAAAGGTCATGTTTATGATGAAGATTGTGATAGTTATTATAACGATGGTGACAGCGGCGATTATCATCCCGATAATGTCCGTGACGGTTTCATGATCCAATAATGGCTATGATGGTGACGATAGTGATTATGGTTATGGTGACGACGGTGAAGACGACGATGATGATGATGATGATGACAATGACGATAATAACGATGACGACAACAACTAAAATTGCTGAACGAAGAGGAAGCTTGTACTGAAGAAAAATCAAATTAATTCTGAGGTGCGAAGGTTTTAGTTAACTGTTTGTCGACTTAATACTTTAATACTTAGCAAAAGCTATCTGATTTTTTTCACCAGTTTTTTTTTCATTAGATGCTGGCATATTTAAAGTGTTTCCCCATTTGTCAGCCTAATTTCCCCACTTGAAGCATATAATCGAGCAAACTAAAACTGTTGTCCCCAGTTAAAATGGTTATTCAGTACACATTAAATGTGTGCGAGTATATCACGTAACTGTCAGGAAACAGGAACTTTACTGACCAATATAGATTAAAATTACGTGACACCCTGACACTCAAGTTTCTTTTCTGACCTGCTAGCCACGTACGTTTCACTTACAGAAAATTACACTGGCACCACTATCCCGTTACACACTAACAAAAAAGGAAACAGGGTGATTTTCCGATCATTGTTCCTGTTGATATGTGACCTAAAATGTACATTTTTATTCATATGAAAATATTAGTGCGTGTTTCCTACTTCTAAGTATTAGCTTATAAACTTGTTTAGGGGTATGAGCAAGGGCAGCCAGCGATGACGTCACTGCTGGGTAAAATTTTCCAATGGCAGGAATCTTTCATTTATGTCTTCCGTATGTTTACAGCTGTGCCACATTGACAATAAAATACAAAAAAGCTGGAATTTTTAAAATCACAAATTGAGAATTAAACTCGCTGCTGGAAGTGAAATAAAGCTAAAAAGTTTTAATAATCTCACCTGTGCTGATTCCATACATGTGATACCAGAACTGAAAGCACATTTCACCTTCACTGTAAGGAAATGGCGGCGAGTACAAACGAGTCGTATCATTTTCTTTACGAGGACTACTGGCTTCAATGTATAAATACCAACCTAAAACAGACGCACAGATTCACACAGATTAATATACCAAACACAAGGACTGTCGTCTTCGATGTACCAGTAGCGGGATAAAGCTGATATACGAATAATGCACCAGAAATGAGGACTGTTGCATTCGTTGTTTACGTATCAACCTAAAAAGACATTCCCACAGATAATATATAAACACTGAAGATAGCTGCCTCAGTACCAATCTAAAAATACTATTGGCAATATTGTATTAGCACCAATCTAAAACAAACATTCACACACACTAAATTCACGAGAAGTAATGACTGCCGATTTAAATGCATCATAAGTATCAATCCAAAACAGATATAAACTTATACAAAATAATAATTCAGAAGTGAGTCTGCTCATTTCAATGTACAATTACCAACCTAAAAAAGGTTAACACATAGATTAACACATCGAAAGCAAGAACTACTGAATTACTGCAAGCTGAAACAGATATTCACACCATTAATAAGGGTTGCTGGTTTAAGTGTAAAAAAGGATATTTACACAGATACACACTAGAAGTGGGAATTACTGGCTTCGTTGTATAAACACCAATTCGCGCTAGACTGATAGAAGCTGTCATTAACGCAAGAACGCCATTAGTTGTTACAGTATTAATATAACACTCACCTTTTCCATCTTTGCCATACGTGTGATCAAACGAGGGACCTGTACCCCTGTTTCCCGAGGGCGTCCTCAATCTGTGTCTGTCCCAGTCAAAATGATCATTCACATCATGCGTCCACCCACACAGATCATCCGACTCAAAGGTGCAATTGCGAGACGCGGCATTGGCAAGACCTGGCGTAAAATTTCAAGCTTAATCCTTGATTTATAGAGAGGTACAGTTTCAGAAGAAATGATGCCAAAAATGGTAAATCCTGCTCACTTAAAAGTTCTCAAAAGTAGACATTAACGTGTTTTTAATATTTAGGTGATTATACTTTCCTTATTCAAATTGTTATCAGTTTTCACCAGAAATCGAAGATCAACAAACTGAACTATCTGTGTCTTTTTGGTTATTTCCAGACAGAATGGAATCGCACTCATGTCTTGACACCTTATATAGATTTTTTCATTGCTGACAAAAAACGTTTCAACTTTTTTATTCTTTACAGATTTCCTACGGTCCTGGCTAGATTGTCCATTAAGTAGTCTTACAATAATTAGATAGCTTTAAACATGATGTATTGTATCTACTAAAATAAATTTTCTGCTTATCAATAGCTTCAGTAGCTCTAAAAACGCAACAACAACCATCGACACCGGCACCACCAACACCATCAACACCACCACCACCACCACCACCAAAGTTTAATTTTATACCTCTGCATTCTGGGATGCTAGCATTCCAGTTTTCTCCATCACAATATATTGTCTGTGTTCCAACGAGTTTGTGACCTGGCTTACAGCCGATATCTATGACAAGGCCTCCATATCTAACGCTGTTGATGATACCATTCTCCGGTATATGGGGTTGTTCACAACCGCTTGCTTGGCAAAATAAAACAATTATATCAGAAGTCTATTAACTATGTAATACATAATCTGCTATGACATTTTGCTACAAATTCTTATTAATTCGTGAACCTGTTGCAAAATGTTTCGATTTTTCACCTGACGTTTTTTTTTTATTTTTGTTAAAATCGTCAATACCACACTGCTAAAGATTCCGTAATCATGCCGCCAAAACATCCATAACCGTACTGCTGACCTGAATCACTATGAAATCCTAAGAACTGAATCAAAGGGTTAAACGTTTTCGATGGAATTAATTTTTTCTAATAAAGTCTTGAAAAAGTATTTATTTCTGTGAAATTCTACAACAGTCTTGGTAAATCACTAATGTGGTTTTGCTAATGCGCATCGGTTTTTGTGATAATAAACCGGTAATTTATATAAATAGACAGTACAGGTACACACTCACCTGCGCAGACTGGTAATCCTTCAAATCCCACTGCAGTCCAGTTTCCATTTGTACAAATTAACAAACTCTTCCCAATCAATTGATAACCCTCATCACAGGTAACTCTTACAACTCTTCGACGCGTGGACGGATATTTGACATCACCATTCTTAACCGCAATCTCTGGGCATAGCTGAGAACTATCACTATCATTCAACAGCCCTGCCAAAAACTGAGAATGTAATACATCAATATTTATTACTAATGATACTGATTATGATGATGTTGATGGTGATGATAATGTTGATGATGTTGTTGATTGTAATAATAATTATGGTACCGGTACTGAATTTTATTATACCATAATTGCTACCATAATGCTACTATAAAATAAGCTAGAAATGCACTTGCAAAAATTCAGCTTGTTGCCTCAAAGTAATATCACATTTTTTTTCGTTTATTGGTAGTACCATATTGTCCTAAAATGTCCAGTTCCTGAAAGAACTGGGTTGGTAGCTTAAGGTGCGCCGACATTCAATTTCACCCGTTATGTAATCAAGTTCTTTCAACATTTGTTCATTAGAGATTACAGTTTAAAGACAAACTTTCGGCGTAGTAACTCATTCCTCAATTTCAAGTCCAACACTTCGCTGTCTCGAGCATTAGTCTCTCCAGCTGTCGCCCAGATATTTGTTTTGCACAGATATTTCCAGATGGGAGCTCGTTGTTCAAGTTATTACCCTATTACTTGGAGTTGGAGCGACGAGACACTATCTTGAAGCAACCTGACAGTGTCTTAAGGAAAGAATGTGCCAATCCCAGAAGGGAGAAGGTGCCTTGAAGCAAGCAAATATTATTTTTTAGAATAAACACGTTACCAAGAGGCATCAACTTGGATATACGCATATATATATTATCCTTGTACTTGGATAAAATGCATCTATTATGCCAGTTTTGTCATACGCTAAATCGACAAACCTATTTAATGACTATTCAATGTTGTCTTCTTAAATTACCAAAGATACAGATAAAGGAAAATGATTCTCACGCGATGATATATCTGGATTCAGTATACGCAGCCCATGCAATAGTGCCTTGTTAGAGTTATAAGGTAATGATTGTAAAAGCTTCATAAAATCCTGCTGGCGGTTTGTATAAGAGACTCTCACTTGATATAAACCAAAGAAATTAGCAAGCAGGGCTAAATTTTGAAGAAAAACATCCATGAAATTGCGTACTTTGAGACATAACAGCGGTTGCTTCAAACTCACGGTTGAGAACACAATATATTATTCTCCATGTGGCCGAGTAAATTATTATCTTCTCGATGGTATCTTGGCGAGTAACATGTCATAATTAAGGAAAAGTCATTATCTTGAAAACACTTGATAAGTTTTTACATTACAAATATAAATAGATAACATGCTGGGTGAATGAGATACCATGTTGAATACAGATGTACCTTGTATGAGCCTTGGAAAAAATCATCTATTAAAACGGTTACATTTCGTGTTGTAGTGATAATTGCTCAGAGAACGATAACTTTAAGTGGCGTTACTCCATGCACCACCGCACACCTAAATTGCGATTCATGCAGGTAGTAAGAGTCCTTAAAGTTTAGATGCTTCCCCCCCCCCCCCACTCAATCCAAAAGTGCCAATGTACATACAATACCCACAGAAGTTTAACGCAGAAGGTATTATTTTAATTATGAATAAATAAATGCAAAGAGGATTTCAAAATATAAATTTATTTGAATAAGCTAGTTTATTCTTGATTTAAAAAATTGGAAAATATAACACTAATAAATACTTTTACAGGCCTACTATCCTAAATTAAATTATTTTTATTTAAAGAAATGCTCGTTTGACTATTTTAGAAATGTTTAGTAAAATCAGTAAAATTCTTTAGCGATGGTTAATGTACCTCTCAATACCTGTTCCCTATTAGTATAACGTACTTGAATTGTTGTACTTTTTCATCTTACTAAATAGCTTGATTTCTAAAAGTCCGCTGCAAATTAAATCGCTTGTTGTTTAACAGCCCATATTATTGAAGCATGATTTTGGCAATAACTAGAAGTCATACACATCAACTAGAAATCTTCATCTATTTTAGTGATGCCATAAACCTACAGCTATTGAATTTTTGCAAAACAGAAAGTCCTGAAATGTGATAAACCTCGACTCAGTCTGAATTTGAGCTACGGGCCTTTGGATTGCAAGTATTACGCATTAAGCACTGTGATCATTGGTAGTGTTTATTCAGTCTTAATATGTCATCAACAATTGAACAATTTAACGCTAAAGTAATTAGGCAGATGGATGGATATACGGACGGACAGACAGAAAGATAGACGAAGTTTTTTTAAACAATATAATAAGATTAAACAATACATGTGCAGGGTACAATGTATGTTAGTGGACGGAAGCAGTTGTGATAGTTGGCAATAGCGTCAGGGCATTCCAAGACAATAGTTAACTTAGTTTCCAGAGTAGTCAAAGGCGTATTGACTAATATAATCTCTCTTGTGTGTGCGTGCGTGCGTGCGTGCGCGTGTGTGTATTGATAAACAGCTAAGCAAAAAATTGAATTTAAGAAATATTTATGCTTTGCTGAAAATAAATACCGTATTAGATTGTTTGTCACAATAGTATCGGTTGGCGGGCATTGTGATTTTTTAAAATTGCAACTTTTAATCTTTTCTTGAAGTTTGCTCGTCGTCACGATTTTAATTATGCTTTCTTGACCATAATTATTGTTTATTGACGCTTGCTTTATGTTCATGGTTCCGGGGGCTCTGTCAGCTATAGTAATCATAAGAACTCATTGATTATGAACACTATTATTGTGAATGTACTTGTAAAGGAAGACCGAAGCGCAAAATTGACAATTATGTATATGATTGAATAGTTGGCGTATTTTGTTTTTCTCCTGATAATTTTTGCAAATGATGAATTTCCTGCTATTTGGGTACGTTTAATGCAAGGCCTTGGTGTTGTTGCGTCAGCTCGATGCAAAAACCTATCTATAAATAAATTTTTGTCCCAGATATTTTAGGATTTATTCGTCCAATGCGCTTTACACGTAGACTCACATACTGTAACACAACACAGACTACATAGTGCATAAAATGATAATTATGGAAACGAAACGAGCCAAAATCTTGCTCAAATACGGCTCACCGTATTTGTAATCACGTAATTAAGATAGGACTTTATGAGGGGGAGATGGCAACGTCGCAGGCCTTCATATTTTGTACTGCTCGTTTATGTAGCCTCTATGAAAACTTAGATCTATATAAGAAAGTTATATCAGAGGATAAAATGGAGAAGATTGATATGTCACGCGGCAACCAGATGATAGCTAGTAAAATTAGCTGTGAAGAAGTACTGAAGGAAGAAAAACACCACAAGTAGGACAGTCGGTGACTTTAATTTCGTTCAAAGAGATCTGCAGGTTAACATTGTCTAGTTAGTATTACAATAAAGACGAAAAACACAGAGACATGGAAGGTTGCAAGTGACAGGGCGGCATGAAACAAGAAACAAATCCTAGAGCTGTGTCAGAACTCGAGACGAATGGCTCAAGAGACGAAGACAATGTGTAAGCTTTACTCTAAGTATCAATGAAACTTTATAAATTTTGCAACTAAAAATGTATTATTGTGCCATTTGGAACTTTGTCTGCTAAGGCGAAGTTTATTGTGCCATTCTGTAATAATGATTGCCTGAACCCACGTTAATTTATTTTCTATAAACAAACTCGATCGAATGGAAGGAATTTTCTTTTTGTATAAATTGCCTCAAGCAAGGCCTGTGGCTATGTTCGTGGTAAATGGCTACGGTTGAAAAATGGAAATGTGAATACAGAAAAACGGTAGAAATTTTTATACTGAAAATATTACAGAATTGCGGGGTGGAGCTCTAACGTTTTTTCGCGAAGCGAGTACGACTATAGTTAACAGGGAAGCAATTTTCTATTGAAAAATTGTACATATAAGCCTAAGATCCGAAGGAAAAACTTGAATTTAAACTTTAAAATGGTAGGGACTCAGATAGTAGATGTGAATCAAGGACAATTAGATTAGGCTATGTTGTAATGTTGTGCGGATACCACATGCGCCATAAAGATTGTCTTGCTGACTTACCGCAAACTGATATTGAACTTGGGGTCTAGAAAGTTCAAAACACGACCTTGAACGTTTTTTGCGGTTTTACGCTATTTATTTGCTCTTCTTAATTGCTTGTCTTATCGGCTATTTTACTATCAGCCTTCTGCTTAGTATTGTCACAAAAATTTCAAATAACACAATTTTGTTTTGGTAAGCCAATTGGCTGCTGTCTGCGTTCCGGTATTGCCACATTCATCAACATAACGAGTAAGCTTTGCCGTCGATTGCTGGATTATGGTTGCAGTGAACTGTATAACAAAATAAACTGTAGAATTATCTACAACTTAGGCGATGTAAAAAGTGGATGATATTAAAAAATGTGTGTCTACGCAGGTCCTAGTAATGGTAAGGACTGCAATATACTTGCAATCAGCTCTGTTTCATTTTGTATTTATTTTTAGCTTACCATAGATCGCTTATGATTTAGATGCGAGGAAAAAATACGGAAAATAAGGTTACGTTTAGGATACATGTTTTCTATTATTGCCAGATTATACATACACTAATGTATACTGGCTTGGATTTCACGAATCTTAGTAGATCACGGTGAAAGACGTCTCTATGGAGCCCTCTTTGTAGGGCGGGCTTAAAATCTCTGTCTAAACTCTGAAGCTAAGTTTGAGGAGCGACGTTTGAAGCCCTGTCTGAGCAACAACGGAGCGAAGTCCTGCGTAATACCCGGAAATCAGTCTGTAAAGCGATCATCAAAGTCTAGTTTCATTAATCAAAGTAACTGACTCCAATGAAGTTCTCCTTTAACCTCAATCGCCAGGTGTTTGCATTTTCAAGAAAATATGTCACCCCCGTTCATGTCAAGGTTTCAGTAGCACACGTCGTTAGAAATCTCACCCTGTTCAGACAGAAATCTTCAAAATTTACAAATCTTCAGAAAACTCTTACCGAGCCATGAAATGAATCAACAGTTAACGAAATTTTTACACTAAACTTTAAATCAAAAAAGCAAAACTTAAAAAGTGAGAACTGAGTTTGTTTTTTAATCTTTTTAAGTAGTCTTCACAAGAGACCTGTTCAATGTCGTGAGCCAATAATTTTAACATTAAGATTAACATTAAGCCCATTAATTCAGCCATTAAGCTTATCCAAGGATACGTACAGGCTACAGCGACTATTATATTTACAGTAGCAGCGGAGGCATTCAAGAACATTTCGCTTTAAGATATTTTAAATTATGGGTATTTGCCTAATAATATATTTTATCTTTACTGGCAGGCTATTTTTATTACACAGAGAGATATATATAATCAGTTGCAACAAAGTTTTAATATTATAATACTCCAAGACGTTTAGAAACGACATACCATAAACTGATTGACTATAAGTACAAAATAAAATATATAATTCTGTATTTAGAGATAAATTATAGCAGAGTGTAAAATAGAAAATATCTAACAAAACTATCTATCTATCGAACAATGTACTTTTCTATTTTGCAATCTGTTAAACACAGCTTTATATAGTTTGTCTGAAATGAGACTGTTTGTTATCAACTGATGATGGAATGTATGGTTTGGTCATTGAGAAACGCCTTGAAACATTTTGTTAAAACTTTGCCCTGTGTAACGTACCAGCATTTATTGATGGTGTGTTTCAAGATAATCTTCAACAAATTTTTGAAAAAACAAAACTAAGCCAAACAACAATTATTACGTTTATAAAAACTTTAGAAGGTGCTTACGTTGTGTGTTATCCTGCTCAGTTTCTTGAGTAACACATTGAAGCACTACAAAGCACAAATGAAATAAAATATTTAAAAAGCACAAATACTTTCTAATAGCCATGATGCTATAGGAACAACACCCTGAGTGATAACTGACTGGATCTGCTCGGTTATGAAGTCAGCTGCGTAAGATAAAATACAAACCGGAAGTATCAGTTAGTCACGTACTATGACCATTTCCTGTGGCCGAGGACGGACGTACATTCCCTAGAAATGTCTTGACCATCTTCAAGCGACGGAATTCCCGCCAATAGTTTTCTTAAGTTACAGCTACGAGAAAGCAGTGGGGGCGGTTTTATTAGAAACTATCAAGTTAGTGCATTGAAAGAATGACCTGGCACTTTGTGGAAAACACTTAAAGGTCATCTATAGGTTAACTTAAAAGAAACTTTTTAAAATAGCAAGAGACCAACTGATAAAATAATTAAAACTCTACAAATGTTACTAGTTTTGTCTTTCATCTAGTAATTGCCATTTAATATCAATAATTCTTTTTTAATAGGTCCATGGTTTCTTAGTTAACGAATTTATCAATGCTACTTGGGCTGTTTTTAAATAAAGTCAACATCTCTACTAGTGACGTAAACCTTAAAAATGGCGTCAGTTGCAAAAGTCCTAATTTTTATTATTGCTGATCCAGATTTATTGACACTTTTAGTTTATTACGAACTGAAAGTGAGAATTTCCAATATATTACATTTTGTGAAAATAGTATGGATCGCTACAGGTTATTAGGCACGCAAGCAATATTTCGTATAGTCAACTGTCACAAAATAGTTAAATAGTTTTTAAAATTTAGTGCTGCAAAGTGCTACTAAATTCCTAATACTTGTAACTATCGTATGAATTTTTCGTTCAGGTAAAACAATAATGTGAGCTATATATCTTCTGATCAATCTTCAATGGTGTTTTGCGATCTGTCCTAAATGAATTACGTGAATTTTGTGTTTTAATGCTGACCTACCTAATTTATTGCGTAAATCTATGAATTTTACTAAATTTGGACTAAAATAGAACCCGAGCGTCAAGGTAAACTTAAAATTAATTAATTAAACAGCCCTATATAATTAATTCATTAACGAATTACTCTATTTTTGTTTTGAACCACGGATATCCAAGTTAAACGTTCTACCAAATTTGTCTCAATTGGATAAAAATTTAAATCAATTTAAAATTAATTAATTAAACTTTCCTAACTAACTAAATTAAGTATTTCTAGTTGTTGTTTTTTAGTTTTGAACCAAGGACATCCTAGGTAATCAGCCTACCAAATTTCAACTCAATTAGTTAAATACTTTTTGAGCAGGAAGAAGTGTGAATTTTTTGTAGGACTCAAGCTGGCGCTCGGGAATTAGCCCTAATTTTATTCATTATTATTTTTTATTTTTTATTCATTGGTAACAATAGCGTATTAAGCGTTTCTCTTCACTTGTTAACAAAATCTACGTAAAATACAGAACTTCTTTTAAGGGACAATGACTGGATACCAGAGAAGTCTGGGGGGTTCTTTCCCACCAGTTTGGTAGGTGGGTTCGGGAAAATTTTGAGTTTTTCCTTCAAAAACGGCTATTTCTGGCCTATTCTGAGCGCCACTTTCAATAAAGCGAAGCACATTAAACCAGCGATATGATACCATAAAACATCGACAAATTATGAGAAATACAAGCATTTGTATAAGTCAGATCAGCAATTTGGGTTTAAAGAAAAAATGTCTACAAGTATGCGTACTATGATTTTAAAAGAAACAGCAAAATACTATATAAAAAATAATTTCATTGTGTATAGCACCCTGCTTGATGCGTCGAAAGCTTTTGACAAGGTACACTATTGTAAATGATTCAGCTTACAATACGCCTGCTTCTAAATACGTACACCAATCAAAGAATAATTGTATCTTGGAACAATGTCTAAGAACGTCACTGTCCCTAATGGAGCAGGAGGCAAGGGGCAGTGATTTCACCTCTATTATTCGGCATATATCTAGATCAGCTATTGGTAAAACTTTCTAAACCGGCTTAGGGTGCTTTGTTGGAAATAAATATTGTGGTGCATTATCGTATGCAGATGATTTATCTATGCTAGCCCCTAGTCTAACTGCAATGCAGAATATTAAACTTATGTCAAGAATATGCCAGAAATTTTAATATAAATTTTGTCAACATTCAAAAGAATAAAGTGAAAAGCAAATGTATTATGTTTTATGCAAATAATGACAGACCCAACACTTTTAACCCAAAACTTATTTTGGCAGGAACTTCACTGACTTGGTGCACAGAGGCAGTTCATCTTGACTGTGTACTAACCTCTAATTCAGATGATGCTAACAATGTAAGTCGTAAACGTATACACACAGCTAATAGTGTAATTAGCAATTTTTCATTTCTCAACAGTAGTATGAAAACAAAAGTATTTATGACCTACTGTCACGCTTTCTACGGTAGCCAAATTTGGAAATTTTATAATGCCTACATTAGTGATATTAATACAGCCTGGAATATATCCATGCGTAAACTATGGAAGATGCCAAATAAAACTCACAGGTTCATTTCACAATACATCAGTAAAAATTTTTTGTTTAGGTAAACAATTTGAGAAGTGTTTCGTGCAATATTATGCAACTTGTGTGAACAGTTACAATACATTAGTTAATTTTTTCGCTAGGCTAGCTGAATTTTCAACAAGATCTGTCTTAGGTTATAATCTACAATTGCTTAACTTTAAATATAACAACTATTGCATTAATTTCACTAACAAAAATGAAGCGAGAAAAATTAAAGATAGTATTGTGAGTAGCAGTTTTCATCTGACATCTGAGGAAGAAATCGTTATTTCAGTGATAGAAGATACCATAAATGCTATTGAGTGCAATAATGCTTTTTTAGAAATGTGTAATTTAAATGAAATTAAAAATTGGCTCTGTGTCAATTACCTTTTCACGGGTGTTTTCCATTGGTATCAGATAATATGTATAAATATTGTGTAATAGGTATGTGGTCATTTAGGATATATTAATTGTAATATCAGTGTTGTATTACTTTTCTTTGTTTTGATATTAAGTACTAATTTTTTACGTATATAAATGTTTGTGTCAGTGTCTACTAATCCGGAAATTGTGATTTTATTTTTTCCTATAACAAGGCTTGCAAGTTATTAAGAGTTAAAATGGCGGAGAATAAATAAGAAAAAACAGTAAGATTTTGCTGTTAATCTCTTAATTACTCTCTTAATTAATCTCTCAGCAAAATCTTAATTACATCTACCGAACCGACACCTCCACTCCCATAAAACATCTGAACAAGAGCTCTAAGACAGGCTCATAACATATTGTCCTTGCAGACGAATTCTTTGGTGAATTCTCTATCGTTTCTGGCAATCGTTCCCTACATTGTTTTGCGGTTAAGAAATCAAGAACCGAATGAGGCAATGCCTGCAGGTTTCAGTGCAATTCGTAGACGATGATTTGGCGTTTCACGTGACATACTTGACCGGAGATGATAGCATGATCAAGACAATCGTACTCCCATCCCAGAAATCATAGTAGTCAGTCAGCCGAGTCGTCACATCAACACGTGCACTGAGTGTGACATGTCGCTAAATAGCCTATACTGATGTCCCGTAGCCAATCATGTGCCACAGACGTCAGAAGAGCGACCACTAGCGACCTGTTGTTCTTCAACACTGGAGCGAACATGAACTCATTGCCAGGGCCAGACCAGGATCACTAGTTGTACATACCAATGAAACGGGAAAAGCTATTTTTCGTTGAAGCAATGTATGTCAGTACCCAGTGGTCAGATTTAGACATCAGTGGGTACCAAGATTTCTTCAAACTTGGTACCAAGCCAACGTGTTAAAAGAGGCTCTGGTAAAATAACTGTTTATTTTATGATTATGTTTCTGGAAAATGATTATTCTGTAAAGTTTTATAGTGACGAACTATTTGCTTAAGAAACAGTCAAAATTGTAGAAAAATGTCAGTTGCATTTTTTTCCATATTGGCTCGTGAAAGCTGTTGAAGTCAGTAATTCTTACAGCTTCTCAATGGTTTCATCTGCCACACTGATTTTAGCTATTGCTTGCGTTTCAAAGATTTTCTTTAACAATTTGCTAGCTTCCGGTCCTGTTACAACTAGTTTCTTGGCCGTATATAATCTGGGCATTATGATCTTGCTCGCTTGTTTGAAGCTAGTGCGAGTTTTGCGTTGCACTTGGCCGATACAAGCAGGCAGCATTAGGATAACCAAGAAATACTACCTATTTTAATAGTCTGGGAGAGTCGTTCAGTCATAAATTATAAGTGAGTCCACTGGCTTACGATCTGGGACAAATTTATAGCAAGAGCGCTTGCCTGTTAATTCTAGGTGGAAATTATATAGATGCTATGAGGACGTCAAGCAAATTCCACAAGTATAATACAAAAAACTAAGTTATTATTTTTCTCACATCATACATTTATTATGATTTCTGAACTGAAGGTTTGCATCAAACTAATAATATCTTTTTTACAAGGATTTGTGAATTACAGGGGCTTACATCAAGCTACAATATCTTTATACAGATTATAAATTATAATATACTTCTTTAGCCTCACTTTTCCAATTTAACATACATATAAAGATACTAGGTTTATTTAGGTTTATACAAGTAATTAAAAGCCCTGCTAATTAGCAACTAAGTTAATGAAAAAGAGGCTTTTTGCACTAATACAATTATACAAGAGTCAAGAATACGATTCCGTTTTACTTAAAACATAGTGCATGCTTGCAATACAAGTACGGCCCAGGTTAAGAGTATAACGTGTATTAACAATATAAGACGTTCAAAAGACAAAATCCAATTAACACGCGTACAGGTTACCCAACAGGTTATCTGCAACTTGTTGATTCAAGTAAACTGAAAAACAAACAAACAAGCAAACAAAAAACGAAGAAACAAACAAAAAACTAGCAACCTACTTCAGCAAAGGGAATACTTGGAGCAGTATGGCAGATGAAACCACTGCCTGAAAAACTGAAAAAATGTACCAATTGGTCACCCGCCCTAATTTACTAATCAGGCTCGGTTTAAGTCCGGTTACTTGGCGTAAAATCTCTAACCATTTATCTTTCCCTTTGAGTTGTGAAATTTGCCTTTGGAAAATTCTCCCAAGATAACATGGTCTTGCGCTCATTATACCTAAAAACACGTACAGTTTGCTAGACAGGAGGATTAAGATACTTCGTTTACTGTGCTATATTATTGGGTAAACTAAAAGACATGTTACTCTAAGTCACAAAAAGCCCAGATACAATAAAACTGCACGTTGATTGACATCCAAAAAAGTCATTCCCTGAACTAATTATTATATCACAACTATAAATAAATATAAGACTGCGTGAGCTGAAATCACAGATGAGTGGAATCACCTCTTGTTGATTTGATGCTCATCTTACGGGATTTTCGCTGCTAATGAGCTAGGTTCCAGACAGCCACAACATATACAAAATAAGAAAATTAAAACACGTCGAACTACAAAAATTACTTAATTTAGGAACACTATGTATTGTATAGTGTATATATAATGAAATCGTATATACATATACGAAAGCGATTATTCAAAATAGTTAAACTGGTTTTTTATTTGTCTAAAACATTACAGCCCGAGATGGTTTTCAAATTATGAACAGCAACTGCTGTACATTATAATTATAATAAGTAGTATCAATTAGGGCAAATTCTCCGATTGCTAAAGATAACAAACTGTCGCTAAAAGTTCCCTTAAAATGACCCATTTCTGTTGCTAGCTACACAAAAGCAACCACCAAACAAACAAAAATGAATAAACCACGTGACTGTTCAACAGTAAAAAAATGGAAATGTGCTGACTACAAAGATTATCAAATGAATTACTTCAAATGTTATTTAAGGGGCTACGAAAGCCATAAAAAACATTTGATATCAAAAATGTTTTTGAACACTACTTTTGTGAAAATTTCTGTTATTCAGAAATTGCAGTTCTCATATAAAGAACATAAAGATAAGTGTATATACAGCTGAATGCAAAACACTGGCTCAAGCGCAGAATTAAAGTTTGCAAGATATAGAAAAACACTGACACAGAGGACCCAAAGTTATCAGTATGCCTTCAAAACGTGAGTCTTTAATTCGTGTTTTCGCCAACCAGTTGGGAATACAACGTGTAGATCAGTTTGAAAGGGCTCTATTAGCTCCTGTGTCTATATTAACCCCGCAAATGCAATTTTATGTTTTAGCATTTTTATTCACATGTGTGCTTGTTTTCATATGACAACCACAACTTGTGCAATGGTAATTTTCAGAAACATTTTTGTGCTGTCTTGACAATGCTATATTAGCAAACAAACAAACTGACTATTACAATTGATAATCTTTGTAATCAGCACATTTCTATATTTTCGCTGTTTAACAACTAGAGGCTATAGTTTATCATTTTAGTTTGCTCATCTGCGTATCAGCAAAGTTATAAGTTATTTAAAACAAAATTATAGGAACAGTTTACTGATATTATTTGGCAAGAAGAAAGCTTGCTGTAATATTGTATTTCAATTTTACAGCTGATCATCCTTTGACCAAGAGGTTCAATATCTATAAATGCCAAATTAACATCGTAGTCTAAATTAATAATTTCAGAAGCAACAAACTTTGCTAAATCCATGAACTATAATTACACTACAAAAAGTCCTGTGAAAGCAAAGCACAAACAACTATAATTGCGACTTGAGAATGGAAAAGGCAAAGCTAAAATAGATTTCAGCAATATCACAGCCTTTCATAATGCTACTTAAAAATAACACTGCAAATTGTCAAGGCAATTACTAATAAAAGGAAATGAAACAATTTTTTAGCAAACATACTTTGATATGTTAGCTGTAAGCTTACACACTTGTGCGTAGTTTAGCTATGACTTTGCACCAAAATCGATGCTTTAATTTTCCATAAAACGAAAAAATGCTTGAAGTTTAATCACATACTGATTCGTTCACAGGTACGTATGTCATTTTTACTCAAGTGCTTATGATGATGTTGCAATGATAAATAATGGTGAAAACTGTTTTAATGTTGCTCTTAAACAAAATATGAGATCTACAGTGATAAGACAAGCTCATTCTACTGAACATGAGTGTGAAAATAAGTGTTCACTTATCTGGTGAACTTGAACTTGAAGAAAGTTCACTCTCCTTAGCAAACACTTGAACTTGAATGAATTCCCCTCGTTGGTCAATAATTTATGCCTTGACATGTTCACTTTAATAGCAGTTATTAAAAGCAAATTGGTAAACCTATTAAGAATATGATGCACTTAAACAAAAATGAGCTGTAAATAGACACATTTCTCAGACAGTCAAATGGAACATCAAATGACAAATTGTCAACTATTAGTGCTACTCCTTAAAGTAAACAAATTACAGTAGATACCCCTACGTACACACAATAAAGACAGTGTGATAAGCAATACACCATTACAGAAGCTAATTGTGCTACAAAGGAGAAGAAAGCATTAATATTTACAATATTCATATATTATTTACTGTATTAAATTATCTTTATAAATCCATCATACTCATAGTTTAGTTATGTTTATAGGAAAAGCAAAATATTTGTAAGAAAAATTGTGTGTGTGTGGCACAGTGTCAAGTATTTAATTTTAATATTTCGTAAATTTGCAAGTGAAACTCAAATATTTTGTCACTTTCAACATATGTTGCTGATATAAAACATATTTAATTTTTTCTTATTTTTAATTGCAGTAATGCCTGCTTTATTTTAAATCGCATTTTTAATAATATTAGTTTCATTTTTCTGCGCATTATATATTTAGTACTATACATGTATTTTTATCACATATTTTGTTTTTACGTAATGTTTCTTTCGTTGCGTTACTAACAAATAAGTAAACCACTTATGTATGAAATACATGTCTGAATTTCTCGAATCTGAGTTAAACAAGTTATATGCACCACTGCATTGTCAACAGTTACAATCTATCACTTTTGCTATAAAGTTTGCTAGAAGATATCTGTAATTGTTTCAGTCTGTTGCACAAAACACGACCTGTTAGCTATCATCTGAAAACAGGTTTTTAGTCCTCAGTTCTTCCAGTTCTGCTTCTTGTTTCTTTAGTAACTCCTTGAGCCGCCGTATTCGTTCCTGAGATGATTCCAGTGCTTCCTCGCATTTCTGAAGTTTACTAGGTATGCTATCTGATCTGCTTAAACTCTCAGTAGACTCTGTTTGTGCCAATTCACCTTCCATGCACATGGCAGTGGCAGAAGGTAGTGGAGCTGATGATGAAGTTCCAGTTTTGATAGATGACGCAACATAAGAAAGTGGAGTTGTTGAACAATGACTGCTAGATGCTGAAGATGGTTTGTTAACCGCATCATTGATATGTAAGGAATTACTATCTGATGAAATTGGTAGATTAGATGTCGATGTTGAAGAACTCACAACTGCACAAGAATGCTGGCTCGCACTCGCAGGAAACAAAAATGATTTACCACTGAACATGCTATGTAAAAAGAGCCCCTCTCGTCCTTTGATGCGCACTAACTGTCCTGACAGCTCGTACTGTTTGCCACTGCTAACCCTAAACTTAAACTTATACATGGTCGGAGTTTTTGCATTGCTTGTTCGATGTTCCTTGACTTTTACATCGCTTGAGTTAACTATCAAAATAGTTCTACCACTCTTCGTTGTTGTTACCTCATCTGTAGTCAAACGGGAGCGTACATTAGATGTTCCGGCAGCAATAAAACCATCGCATCTTTCCAACTTTACGTAGCATGGACGAATTAAGATGTTATTGTGGATAACAGGAAGCTGTGAAATCTTTCTGGTGCTTGCAGAATTTTTTGCAGAACTTTGCAGCAATTCTAAAAGGACATCATCAGTAGAATCATCATCAGTATCCCACACATTTACAAATTCATCCTCTTGTGATTTAGAGATGTGCATATTCTCACCAGCGTTTATAGTGTCTGCTTTATGTTTCGATTCTACTGTTGTGTAAAAATCTGGCGTATCGCTTAACGAAAAGCTACAATTTGTTTGCGCCGGGTTTATTGGATACTGAATCAATGTTTCTGTACAGTCTGGTTCTATATTAATTTTCGCCCTTGCAAAAGATATACTGCTATCACTAGACATTGCCTCTTCTGAGTTTTCTGCCTTAATAGGAGAACTTACTTCTTTCTTAATAGTAATATTTGAGAAGTCACCCAACCCTGCTAATTTACCAAGGGAAGTTGCTTCTGTCTTTGTCTTCACATGCGGAACACAAGGAAGTTCTTTTTGGCAGGACTGTGTAGCAACATCTTTCACCTTTAACGTCTCCACCTTCTTGATAACTATATTACCGATTTGGTCCTGTTTTCCTTTTTGCATGCTTGAACTTACAGCAGGATTTGAATTTACAGCACTCACAGCATGTTTTAGAGCATGCAAATTCAAAATTGGTAATGAGGTTGGTCTAACAATATAGTCATGATCAGTGCTATCATCAGTTTTTGTTAAACGATCTGCATTAGTTGTCACAACACTAGGCACTAATTTAACAGGCACAACAGGTTGCATTACACTTTTCGTATTAGGTGACACTTTAGGTGCCGTATTAGCTGGCGTAACATGTGGCACTGCAGATTGTATAATGTTAACACGTGGTTTAACAGTGTACTGGTATTCACTATGAATGTCACCTTTAGATTTTTCTGCAAGGGTAGAAAGCTGTAAACTAGCTAGCTGAACACACGATGCAGATGTCATAGGGGAAGAACTTGCTACTTTGAAAAAGTGACTTCTCGGGACAAGATTACCAAGCAGATGTGGTTGGTTTGGTTTATTAGATCTTGTGCTTGCAAAGTAGACATCCTTGGCTTTTTTCTGTAAAGATGGGTACACCAAAACTTTGGATGGGCTTTTGTTAACTGCATTTGGTTGTTCGCGCGACAAAGGAGCATGTGGCAGTGGCACCTGAGAATACGTTATCATCTGTTGAGACGGTACTTGCAAAATGGAAGTAGATGACATGCTAGATGTTATTGATGTTTTCCTTGATAATGATTGATCCTGCTGATTGTGTTTATATACATTAGTATCCGCATCATTTTCAGCATTCAAGATCAAATACTGCTTTCCATCTTTCACAAAACTGCCAGAAAGTTGGAGATTTATCCTGAAATTAAACAAAATCACAATATTCAATAAGCAGCTTACAACCAAATACTTGTATTACAAATGAAACCCAAGAATGTGCATTCAGTTTGTAACCAAAGCACAAACAAGATCCCAAGGACTGTAAAATGCCTTCATTTTTGTTTTGTTTTGTTTTCGTGCCAGTCAATTCATCATTCAGTAAGCCAGCCAATCTTATTTCCTCACAGGTACTGTAGAATGGCTTACATCAGTCTACACAATTACACGAAAATTGAAGTGTGGATCACAATCAAATCGCATCACTTCTATTGGGTCACTTTCTTGTAGCCCATTTTATCAGAACATTTTGCTTGATATTAGTTACTACTACTTTAATTCCAATTAGGTGCCACATAACTTTCACTTGAATATCATCAACTTTATCTTCTGCTCTTACATTACCTAACTTTACCTAACACAAATAGTGATTAAGTTGAATGGTCGTGATCGTCATGTGCTTGTCTGTTACTTTGACTGTCCGTATGTCTTTGGGACTATCAGACTAATGCCAGTAAATGAGTGACATTGATGTTGTGAAACCAGGCAGGTAAGAGAGAGTAGGAGACATACTAGAAACTGGCAAAGCCAAACATGCTTTACCTTGTTTTGCGCACTGCTCAAAACATTATATACCGTTCCACATCTTCAATGGGACGTTTGTAGTAAAACAGGAATCCGGCTCACTATCAAGGCTAATCTTCTAAGATAAGATACTGAACCAACAAAGGTGTCTCATTCATGATGTTCAGACGTGAATGAAGTGACCAGCCAAAATCAGTAATGTGAACAAAACAGTCCAGGGCAATTATTGGAGCCATCAGTCACCCATCCATTCACTGAGCAGCCTCGGCATAAATTTAACTTTGGTTACTAAGCACACACCCATGACAATTTGGCTATTCCCCAAAACGGATAAAAAACAAATGAAAAACCACACTGTTTTTCGGAATGACATCTACGACCATTCTCAAGTTATTGTCCTCAAACCTGGTGAGGCCGGTCAGGTACAGTATTTTGTGCCGCACCTGTCACGAAGACGAAAAACCAACCCAAAGTCGCAAAACATTGTAAAGTAAAAAAAGAATATGATTTACGTAAATTACACGCTAGCGCGCGTACCCGCACACATGAACCTACTCCTTTTATACGTGCTTTTTTATTTTTGTCTGCAAATCTGAATCATTGATTCGGAAATCAAATTTTTCTTATGCCTGCAGAATCCCCAAGTGTGACATTTGGAAAACTGTGATAAATTTTAGAATTTGCAGACGTAGCTGTAATTATAATTCTTGGTCTGAAGGAATTTTTATAGGCATACCAAAAGATGGCAGCACACAAATAGTTTAATACTTTTCTGATTGCGTGAAAAGTCAGACAACCCAAAATCCAAACCCATTGCCCAAAACCCAAAGACGGAATGCGAAAAACACGAAAAGAAAGGGAAATAGGGAAGCAGTCAGGCTCAAGAAGCATTTGTCGATAATATTAATTGCTTCAGTTTGGTCTTCACAAATCCCTCCACACAATTTTCTGACCTACTGTGCAGAGCGCGCACAAAACAAAGCGAGTCGACTGAAATGACCATAAAATAACTACGACTATGTGCTGCAACCTGTTGGCCGCTACAAAAACTTATTAACAAAACGTTTACTAGGCGAGGCAGACTAGATAAGGCCTATCTAGATTTATCTAGAGAAGTTTTAGAAAAATGAAAAGATTGAGTATAAAAGGCTGTTGACTGTTGTAAGCTCTTCCGTTCCTCAAGCCATAAATAACTCTCACAAAAAACTCTGAAGAGTAAATGTAATGGTTCTGCAAACTATCATACAAACCTTGCAAACAAGAGGAACAAAGGGAATTTTAAAAGTATATCCTAAAAAAAATTCCATACAAAGTTAAATTACTTAGCATTACGCTTACCTGTTTGAAAGACTTATGTAATTGGAAAATAAAATTATTAATAATTTAAAATGTTTGTGCCAACAGGAAAAAAACCAATGTAGCACCATCTCCGTGTGCACCACTGGTTTACCGAAAAACACATTATTGATCTTATTGACAACATAAAGCACTTTGTACTTTTGCTTAGTTAGCGAAGGGTGTATTAAGAATGCTCAGATTATTTGTAATACTGAGTTACTGCTAACGCAAACTCTTTATGTCATAATGTGTGATGCACCATTTCAAAACACGAATTTTTAAGCTTTATCTGTGAAGTGTTTTCTTGTACTTAAAGCTATTAAAGAACAGAAAAAAACGGCATTGACACTTACGGAGAGAGTTGAATTTTATTACCATCAATGTTAGAACCACTCATCTTTTGCGTACATCCTGTAAGTAATAAATAAACAATAATCAAGTCACATGTAAACAATGACTAGAGAATAGTAAGTCGACGCTAAATAATGAATGCATTAAATAGTAATCAAAAGTTACCTAAATGTAGCGGTGCCGGGTATATATACTTGCAAGAAGGCATTGGTCACTCATAAACAACTGCACTCACTACACTACGCATCAAAACATCTACGCAACGCCATCATATACTACATCATACGCATCAAACTAATCTCCACTCTACAACATTACCCTACACTGTATTACACTATACATGTACATTGCGATACTACATAGCAATACACCACAATGCACACTGTACCACATGGCACTTAATAATAGTAATATATATATACTGCACGCACGATATTCCTCAACACTATACCAGTGCACATTATCCTTATGCACCACAAAATATAATCCACTTTCTTTTGCTATACTTTATCATTTGACACCATGTACATAGCACGACAATGGATTGCACTGTATGACACTACACTACACAACACTGCGCTATATTGCAATACATCACAATGCACTACACCATATAGTACTCCACCATACTACGATATCTACTACATGCACGACATTCCACAACAATACACTACTACACTAAACCACACTACACTACACTACTACAATACACTGCACTACAATAACCCTCTGTACGCCACAGCATACCATACCCCATCACACTACATTAAGCATACTGCACCACACCACTCACCAAACTGTACTACACTGACTACGCTATACTACAAATACGCTTCACTACATCATACTGCTGCGCTACAAATATGCGAAACTTTCTAGTAACATGTAGCAGCTGGCGTCGCCTAGTAAAATGAATTCATATTTAATTTTCTCAAACCATTTATTAAAATGAGAAATTACAATTGCCCAAACGGAAATCATTTAAAATTTGAACTTACGACAGACACATTGTATTCCACATTGCACTTCATTATAATGGTGTGTGGTGCAGGTCTATAGTCTACACATTTAATAACAATCATATTCATTTTTATTACTTGTAATATGATTTACTCTTCATCATCAGGAAAAGAAACAAAGCCGTCATCGGGAAAAACAAAAGTACCAAATCTTCAAAGAAACACTCTCAACACATAGCAAAGTCACGTTAAAATAATCCAGGGCTTTCGCAATTGCTTTAAAAAGGTACATTTGCTTCACTACAATTTGCTGTCTTAATGATTCTACGACACTTTAGATGTCTAGATGTGTTTAGTGTCTAGATCCCAGCTGTTTAGGTACTAAACAGGCAGACAATTGGGCCCCGGTATATGGGCCACAAACAATTTGGAACTGAGTATTTGGGCGCTCGACATTTGGGACCTGAATATTTGGACCCTAAAAATTTGGTCCACGGATATTTGAACCCCGAAGCCGCCCTAAGATTAACTTACCTTCTCATTTTCACCTGCATATATCGTGCGTGTACTCAGAATTATAAGAAAGCGTGCGCCACAAGTGCCGTGACGTGCTAAAAGTACACAGACGTAAAAACAGGAAAAATGCCAGCCCATCTTTGCAATATTAGAACACGGGGTTATGAGGCATTCTTTTATGTGTTCAGTCAACTTCTGAGTTATTTAATTGATCAGACTGACAGATTCTAATAATTTACCGACAAATTTTTCTAACGATTTTTATTTGTCATAGCGGCAAATCAAATAATGATTATACTCCTAATCATGAGTATAAAATCAAGCAATTCGACAAAAGATCGATTACATTGCTCAAAACTAATGTATTGGTATAGGAAATGTCAGGTATGAAGTATTCAAATTATAAATAACATTAAATTAATAAATAATGCTGTACAACAAGATATAAAAGACAAAAGATTGCTTCGGGGTATTCACTAAATGTGATGTTAATTTGATGTACTAATTTGAAATATCTGCATGTGGTATGCTTTCAATTACTAATTATAGTTGCCACTCAAATTTTATCTGTTAAATTAAGAATAACAAAAGTGTGACAAAGCTACTCTCGCGCAAAATTATTCTTTAATATCTGAAAAAATCGCACTTTTTAATTGCAGTGAGTTTGCTATTTAGAAAACTACTATAACGTAGAACGAAAAAATAAGTTCAACGGTGTAAAGCTTCATTTATGGAGCGGGTAATTTGAAACTAGAAAGGGTATTTCTAAACTAGCTTTAAGATATCCCAGAAGACGCTTTGAACTTAACATAGATACGCCTCGGTAACTTAAAACTGGGTTTGAATTACGGGGAGGGTATAATGAATGTGTTTTTATTTCAGATGGTACACCGGCACACTTCGTTTCAAACAGTCGATACCGATCGCTAAATGGTCGATTAGAAATCTTATCAACAGCAGTTCACATCCCACAAAGTGTAGTTTTACAAGACTGACACCATTTGACGAAGAAGGGAATGGACTGATTGATCTTTATCAATAACTGAAAATTCATCATGATTTACAACAAGTTTTTTAATTTCCGGTCTTCTGACAGTATACTACAAGCAAGGGTTAATTTTAGAAGTCAATAAAACAAATAGCACAAATTGTATAATTGTATAACAGCAAGTAAAACCGTGAAAAATTAAAATTAACATCATTTTAAAAGAAACTACAGCAATTCAAAATTTTAATCGATCTACAATCATTAATCACTTAAAGGGCAAGGAGCACCTGAAGTAGGTTTCAGAAAAATCGCCTCAAAAAATTACACTACTTTACAACAATTTTATGCACATATCGTATTCGCGCTGAAAGGAATTTTCGTTTGTTTTCATTTTAAATCTCCAGCAATACTGTTCCGACGGCGCCATTACATGACGTCACTACGCCATGCAAATCGGGGAAAGAAAAGGCAACGTTAAGTTATGACCCAAAAAACTTTTCGTGCAAATCTATATTACTTAGCATTTCATTTACCTGCTGGAAAGACTTACGTAACTAGACTAATAATTTAAAATGTTTGTGCTAATTGGTAAAATGTCCTGACGCACCCTCCAAGGTGCGCCACTCACTAGCCAAAAGCGTAGTTTTCATATCAGTGACAAGATACAGTAATTTAAAATTTTACTTAATTAGTAACATGTATGTCACGAATGCTCTGATTATTTTTTGAAACTTTACTTAATGTTATCAAAACTTATTTCAAACGATTTTGTTAAAATGGCTGCGCCTAACAGTCATCGCGGTAGTTTAAATCAGGGGTGTGCAAATTATCTGACTAGCCAGGCCACATTAAACTTTCCCGCAATTCCTGCGGGCCACAGGCAGTTTGATCAAGGAGCCAAGTACAGAAAGGCCTAATAACGATTTTTTGCATCCGACCTGCGTACATCATTACTACTACACTCAAGAAACTATTTTAGAAGTTATTAAAATTTATATTACGAACCATATATTTCTACTTTCAGGACACATAGTGGCAATTTCATTACAATGCATATTAGTAATGTATATCACACAGTCTGTGTAGTACAGTGGCATTAAGCTACAACCGTCTTGTAAGGGTTAATGGCATCCGATCTAGTAGAAAAAACTACCCGCACTATCTTTGAGATCGTGGCACGGACTTCAGCTGGATACACTCAATTAATCGCCCGGGCCGCACTTTCATGAGGTTGACAAATCTCTTCGCGGACCGCACAAATTCTCTCGGCGGGCCGCAATTTGCACACCCCTGGTTTAAATTTACACGTTTTATACTGCGTTACGGCCTATGCAAGCCATGCATACGAAAGGTGGTATGTAAGTGGTATAAAATTTCGAGACGAATTTTTAATCTTTATGTAAGTGGAAGGTTTTCTTGTGCTTTAAGCAAAGATGTGCCAAAATTTGTCCTAGATGTTTTGACAGCAGCTGCTCTAAAATTAATGCACTAGTCCTATCTGTCAACGTGGAAATGATAACTGATAATTACTCAGTTTTATCAGTCAGTTTTCATTATTTTTGAGATCGTGAGAAACAGGGTTTTGGTAAAAAATGTGGAGACAGGACTTCTTGCACAATTAATGCACATTCTAAAATCATACCAAAAAACAGAAAGGGAGAGAATGAGAGAGAGGAGGGAAGGAGTGAGACAGAAAGATAGGAGAGAGAGGGGGAGAGAGAGGGGGAGAGAGAGGGAGAGAGAGAGAGAGAGAGAGAGAGAGAGAGAGAGAGAGGGAGAGAGAGAGGGAGAGAGAGAGTTAGAGAGGGGAGGGAATAATAATTTATAGTGACTCAACTGACATTGACAACGATGCGCTTATATTGTCACAAAGACCCACGCGAACAATGTGTTTTTACCAACGGTTAATTGCATTAATACAACTCCGATACACGTGCTTAGTCATTGCGCAACATACTCTTAAAGGAAAGGCCAAGCCTTCCTGAGAAGTTAGGCATATTTCATAGTTCAATAAAAATGTTAGGATTTAGTAATACAAGTTTAATAACTAAATAGTGCCTCGTGCAAATAGTAAAAACACCTTAAAGTTGCAATAATTTCACGCTTGGGCGCTCGCAGTTTGAACGCCCATTTTTCCACCAATGATGTCATTCATCACCTGAAAAGAATCTCGGTCAAAAATTTTTACAAAAAAAATGAGGTAGCTAATTTTGTTATATTTTTGCATGAATATTTATATATTTTATATTTCTGCTGCAGGAGTCTGAGCTAGTTTAAGCAGTGTGCGCTTACAGAAAGCCACGATGCGCTTATGAAAAGTCACAAGTCTACTTGTTACATAGTAATTCTATGTAATCATACAAAATAAAATTCACGGAAAATGTAATAAATTCGATAATGCGCAATAAAAGGTAGTTTGTTTTAACTGCAGTACTGATTAATAAGCATTATATAATAAAAAAAATGCAAAACTCGTTAAAGCAAAAAAGTAGATTTGTAACATCGGAACGATTAGGTACCGAATCATGTTGAGTCATTCACATACGCAATAGTGAGCAATCGCGGTGGGTACCAAAGTTAAGCAATGCAAAGCTTGGCAACTGATTTGTTGGGAGAGAAGATGTCACACGCATCAGAATATAACTGTGACTTTAGCAGTTCAACGTGTAAACCTCAGAGGATTATCTTGATAATGAACTAGGGTCTGGCCCCTGCCCTAAAAGAACCTGTAAAAAATCTTGCGAAGGAGCATAATTTATTGAGCAAATGCAACCCAAGATGTTTACAAATCTGTATAGCTCACAAAACCTCTAATAAGTGGTGTTTTCATTTATTATAGCCATTATTCATTAAACTTTATTTCAAATCCCATGAAAATCAATTGAATTTGAAGTAATTACATGCAGTAAAAGATACAATGCAAATTGCTTTGAGCAAGCAATTTCGTCCCAAAAACTTGAAATTGCAGCAACGAAGTTTCAAAACAAACTTAAAAAACAAAGTTGACTTCCTTAAATACTTTCTGATTTTCTACTTATTCTGATTTTTGACAGTCATTAGTCAAACCGCTGTAGATAACTAAAGAACAGCTGAAAGAGAAAGAAGAAAAGAGAGAGAGACGAGGAGGCAGAGAAAGAGAGGAGAGAGAGAGAAAGAGAGAGAGAGAGAGAGAGAGAGAGAGAGAGAGAGAGAGAGAGAAGGAAAGGGAGCGAGAAGAGAACATTTCAGCATTCTCTATAAGCCAAGCTCTAGCACTCAGTGACAGGGCCTACTTAATGTAAATGCTTTAAATGACAGGAATCTAGTTCATTATTAATGATAATTTTGTAAAGATACTGAACCCGGCAGAGGTGTCTTAGCTAGCTTTGGATGCGTTAACAAATCGTCTCAAAACAAGCGAAATGGCCAAGAATAAAGCAGGCGAAACTACCCACTCACTCACAATTCAGGCCAGAATTAACGTGGAGTGGTAAGTGACTAACGCTAATCAACATAGTAACAGACAGATACGAGATAGAATATGGCATAAGCTGATAATGACTTTCTAGGTGTAGTTCAAGGTCAACGATCACTTTTGTTGAAAAGTTTTGCACTTGACGACTTCTTCATGAGTCTTGTCAGCAAACGATAAAAACTGGTGAAAACAGAATCTAAAACTTGGCAGGACCTTGTTACTAAGGAAACGGAGTAGTTTTGACGTATCCAGGGGTAAAATGTGACACATTGTCTATGACGCACACTGTATTTTCTCTTTGAAAGGCCTATAACATAGTTTGAAATATAGCATACAAAAGTAGAACAACGCCCAGCTAAATCAATGTCAGAGGTTATTAGAACAACTAGAAAGTCATAGAAGGTAACAATCATTGTCTGACAATCTCTGGGCTCAAATTAACTCATCACTTGTGCATTTTATACTTGCTTTTGAAGGAGAATACGTTATCTCCAATGGGCAATGGGCAATCCAAAGTACAGCAGACGTAAAGACGTTTGTTTCAAGGGGCAAACCCAAAGAACCGCAGACGTAAAAATACGTCACAATACCTGCGACATTAAAATCTACAAGTGAGGAGAAAAGTTGAAAGGTACCTGCTGGCACCAGGTCAAAAGTGACTTAGAGGTCATAAAGCAATAAACGAAAACTGTCTTTTTCAGTTTCAAACATAGGAAAGCAACTGAAATGTTTAATATTATATTTTAGTACATTTTCTATGATAGTTTGTTTAAATCATGCAACTTCAACTTCACAGTTGAAAAATAAAACTGAGCTGAACTGAATTTGAATTTTATACCTGAAATTGAGATTTATGTAATGTACGAGTTGTTTTTCATATATTGCAACGTACTTCTTATATCTGCAATGTTGTCTTCACTAAACTACATTATAGTCTATATTAAATGGTTTTTATTTTTGTAACTCTAATAATAACCTTGTATGAGGGTAATCATTATCTTTACAAACACCAATTTCTATTTCATAGCAACTCTATTATTAGCTATTAGTATTAGCTGCAGACTCGTTCAAGTTTGTTTATCACTGCTGCAGTGGCTACTTGTGAAAAGGCTCTCATAATCACTTGAACAAGTTCTAGAGCATACTAAAATCGTTTATAAATATAAACAAACAAATACTGCAGCAAATTTACAAAATCCTTTCATAAACTTTCAAATAGTTAAAACATTTAACATTTAAAGACATTTAAAGCTATTATAAACGATAGACATTAGATGTTGTAGCAAACAATTACAAATTAGTCTGGTTTCAAGCTACAAAGTATAATAATATTATAGATACACTACAAAGTAGAAAATAATAGATACATACCATACTTTACCAACGAGTTGTAATGTAGTCAGTTCCACAGCAATGTGCATCAGATCATTTATCACTGCCTATATAGTATCCTGAAATTACTTTGCATTCTGAATTCAAGCTCGCTGGGTTGAAAGGCGATTCACAGCGGCTATTCTAATATTTCTCTAATGGCTATAAAGCTGTCATTTCTCTCCCGGCGTTACAGAAAAGAATTATTTATTTTAATTTTAACTAGTGCTTTTGGTTTACAATCTACACAGTTGCCCCTCTCTAATGAAAATTTAGAACTGAACCGTAGACGAATGCTGTTTTCGCGCTAAACATTTACAGCAAAAAATGCCGCCATTTTATTAACGCAGCCATTTTAGTATTCTACATATCGATAGCCCGGATGTGAACGCCACTTGCTGATTTTGCGCAGAGAGCACAAAACTTGAAAAATGCGCACAAATCAACGACTAGTAGCAGCAGTCTGGCGGGCGGACAGTGAGTTAGCCTCGAAAATAGAAAGCCAAAACATTATGGAATGAATGTAAGGATATTCGAGAGATTGCTTTCTTAATTTTTTATAGCGTAGGCCTAATGCAGTTTGTAGAAAAGCAAAAATTACCAGTTTTATAAAGTATAATAGAAATTTTCGAGCAAAACAGCGTATAATATAGTTAAAATTAACATTTTCAACAAATCTGTAAATTATCTGGCAGGTTAATGAAGCATGATGCAAATAATTGCTTGAACCCCAAGTGTTTTATTAAGATAATAATTATATAAAACCTACTTTACATTTTTTGGGTTAGACTAATTGTAGCATGTTAATTCCTTTAAAAACAGAGCACTCAAAAAACAAATGGTGGAATTAACATACGGCCCATATCAAATTTTATATATTGATGTGTGCGTGCGTGCGTGCGTGCGTGCGTGCGTGCGTGCGTGCGTGTGTGCGTGTGTGTGTATACATAATTATAAAAAATACTCGTGAAAAATAATTGTATTTATTGCCAAAGAAATCTAACATTTGGACACCTTAGTGCCTGCGACCATGCGCTCTATAATAGAAATTTTACATTTTTGTTATCTTGAATTTTTTATTCCCAGAAGTAAATTTGGTGGTTTTGGCATTATTTTTTGTAATACTGGTGAGTAAAGGACTAAAACTACTACATGGCTGCAATCAGTGCATGCAATATGACTGCATCTAGGCATGTATTGCAAAAAGTATAAAACGATGTGAGTACGTGTATAGCAATTATTGCCTTTTGTTAGGCGCGCCTAGAACCTACTTGTTTATCAACCGCCATAACTGACGTCTAACATAATGTCAGTCATTTTCGTTGACTGCCAAATCAGCTTAATTAACCCAGGCTCGTTCGGGACATTTAGCTAATTAGCTACAACTGCCTCTAATACTGTTACGAAAAATGCTCAACTTTTCATTAGATAGCGGGAAAAATATTGGCCTGGTTCTAGATTTTGTTATTGATAATTGAAATTGCAAGTGAATCAGTGGAAATAAACAGTCCAGTTTCGTTTATAGAAAGAAATGCACAACACTTACGTCTATGAGTTGCTGATTAAACCATTTTGCAATCAAGAAAATACGCAGTTTAGTTTAATTTTTTCCTTCGGAAGTTAGATAAAAGCAGCTGTTTAATTAACTTTAAATAAGGACAAAATAAAATGTTTTCTTTTCTGGCCAGTTTTTATAAACTTCAATGAGATCTTCACACTCAAAATTAATTCAAACGTGGTCAAAACTTATATTATACATTAATGTATTATTATTAATTTTAAGCTATTTTTCTGGTTATAATCATGGTTAAAAGATGACATTGGGACTTGTTACTCAGGCATTCAACATGCGGGTTGTCTATGGAATGGAACAATCAAATTTATTCCACTTCCCTAACCTAACAAACGGAAAAATACAAAAACTGAACAAATCTTGCAGACGAGCACATGATATGTTAATATAGGAAAATACATCGCAGGCATGATGTTCGTGTGTTCAAAGGCAACAAAGACAATACTTTTGTAACTCATTTATTGTAAACCAAGGCTAACTGGTTTAGTTTCTTTAATATATGTTTCTGTATTTTGTAGTGCTTTGAAACTTCGTCTCTACATTCTGTTTAAATTTAAAAGTCATTTTTTGGCTACTTGAAATTAATTTCGTGCAAAAATAGCTGCTGGTCTGCAAATTTGTGTTTATGAAAAGTGCAATCAGTTTATCTGCTGATGAGACATTAGTTTAGTTTAGCTTAGACAGTTGTTGTCCTTCGTGAGCTGTTGTCCCGAATGCTGCTGAGTGTGCTTAAGTTACAGCGGGGGCGGAGCGATAGACCGTCAATTTGTTTGACGTCAATTAGGCGTACTCACTAAAAAGTACAAAGCTACCATGCCCACCCTGCCCCCATAACCCAAGTATGTCTAATTTACATCGAGCGAGCCATGCAGTAGGGCCTACATTAAATTTTGTTCTACAAAATGCAAGCAGCAGTCATTATAGTGCCTCTAAGTTCTCTCGAGCAAATCAAGATTAATGAATACATTTATAATAATTAGGCCTACAACCTCAGCAGGCTCCTAACGAAGTTTTCGTTTTAACCACAACTTACCTGCAATACACGGTTTAAGTACATTCTGTACACTGAGACTTACCTTAGGCCAAATTAAATCTATTGTTATAAAAATAAGACCAAAAATGGAAAATGACACAAAAAACTATGCTTTAATAAGCTTATAGGTTTTGGTCAATTCAACTTTATCATTTTGATCATCCAGCTAGTCAAACAGTTCGGCTTTTTCCGTCATTTTTTTCAGTTTGGCCTTTACCATTTACGACAGTTTTAACACTCTTTAGTTAAATTTTTGGGACAAAGCAGACAAACACAATAAGAAAGTTATGGTTAATTTCGATACCAAAGGGACACCCCAAAATCTATTTGCAATTGGACGTTAATAGCATTGTAAGTTTGGCTGCCATTCGCCGCTGCCTCCCCTCATCGTTTCCACCTTAGTTATTTTATGCGCTTCGCTGTCAAGTTAACAACTTTCCTCTCAAGTTACCAATTTTTCTGTCAAGTTGCCAAATTTGCTGTCATACCAGTTTCCTGTCAAGCTATCAAGTTTCCAATCTAGTTACCAAGCTTCTTGCCTAGTAGGATTAGGATTTATTTATTATTTTCCTAATTTATTAACTAACGAAAATTATTAAAATTGCACAATTTTGTATCAATTTCAATACAATAATTACTGTATGATTAATATAAATTTAATCAAATAGTTCACAGATCATTTATGTAGGATTAAATACGTGTTGCATTAACAGCTTTAACCCATAAAGGGAATACGTCATCAACCCTTTCTGGCAGATTTACCCCAGTAACTGGTTTCTCATCTAACCGGTCTTCATGTAACACAGTTTCCCCAGAAAATCAAATCCCTTTGTGACTCGTCACTTAGCAACCCCCATCACTTAGCAACCTTGTTTCTGTGCAACCTCGTCACTTAGCAACCTATCTCCTAGCAATCCCGTCTCCTAGCAACCAGTTTACATGGTAACCAGTGGTGACAAAAAGGCCAGCTCTACAAAGATGAGGGCATTGCTCCTACTGGACTTATTACGTCATCTTACTCCATGTGTTAAATAGTATTACTCCTGGGTTATTCACAGTAGTATGTAACGTAGGTATTGCGTTACGCGAACAGAGTTTCAGTGCGAATTGCTAAAATGTCTATCATGTCAGGCTGTTAATTAGTTAATTAGTTCACTTATTAGAGCAATATAATTAATTAACTTTTTAAATTGTTGCCTATTATAAAATATTATGAAGAACAGAGTTGTGTGGTACAGAACATTCCCCGTATTTATCCTTGAATGCCTTGACGCTCGGTAGAAATCATGATAATTTTTAGGTTGCCGGAATTGAAAGAAATTCGCTTTGATAACTTGTACACACATACACCCCCCACCCCCCGCCACCTACAGCTATGCAATACAAAATCGATAGAAACAATGCGACTCAAATTAAATGGCTGGGAAGAAAGTTATCCGCAGAAAAAGTTATCTGGTGTTCTACTTACCAAAAAATTATTTTTACTTGCCAATTATTATTACATTTCGGAATGTTGGATTCGACAAACTTCAATGCAGCATTCAGTGACAAAGTCGGGTTGTTGGAGCTACTGGCTGTGACAGAATTGGTGCTTTATTTCATTATCAAGGTTAAGCCTCTGAGATCTGGTTTGGATTAGCAGAGGTGTCTTAGCCACATTCTAATGTGAATACAGCTCCTTCAGCGAGATAAATAGGACGAAAGAAACCATCCAAAACAAACATTTAACCCGTCGCTCATCCATTCACTAACCAGTCTCGATGATGTTTAACGTCACTGGCTAAGCATTCCTTTGCCAAAAGGTGAATTGTGAAAAATGTTGCATATGAAATTGCCATGTTTTTGTCGTTCTGTTTTAATTTTTTGTTATCCTTAAGTTGTTTAAATTTATTTTGAAGTTTTGAAATGAATTAGAATACTCGAAGTTACCCGTTCGTGATAACTATCAGTAGCGTAATCAGTCTTAACAGCAGTTACGTCAATCACTCGTTCCCCCCTGCATCCTAGCTGCTCAACTTTGATTAGTAAGCACTAGAAACACAGGTAAGAACACGCAATTCTCACATTATGACAGACCTGAGGAACATTACACGGTGGTCAGGTGTTTAATTGTTTGCAGTGAAATGAACTGATTTGTGCTGCAAACTCTGCACTTCTGGTTTTGTTAACTCGTGCTCGTCCATCGCCACTCGTCGTATATATCATACTTAACATATGTGCGTGTTTGGTTGCGTTAGTGCCTGTGAGTGTGTTTGTGTATGAGCGTGACTGGCTGAGTGGGTGTATGAGTACAGTTCGTGTGCACGTCTACGAGTGTAGAAGGAACAGTATGCTTTCCTTTAAACTTCGATGGGTAGTGATTGATTTGCTCTTACAGTACATTTGTTTATTGTTTATTTGTGCAGTTTAAATTTGATATAAAACTAAAAAATGAACTCAGATGGACAATAGTTGTCAATAAAACAGCAAAGAGTAATCTAGAGTGTTTACCGTTAGACGTATAACAACAACAACAACGACACAAACAATACCAACTACACCAAAGACACTAATTTTTGTTCGTCCTTCTGTTGTTACTATTTTTAATTACATTACAGTGAGTGCAGGGTGATAACCGACCAAAAAATGTGTTTAAATTTTATATTAATTACGCCAAACCTTTGAAATATTAAAACCATAGTTTAAGCACAGAGAAACAGCTTAAGTCGTCACTCTGTATACGTGGCTAATTAAGCAGAACTAACCACACGTAGCAAATGGATCAGTGACTGTCTCTGGACGATTTCGTGTACGGTACTGCTTCCAACTATAGGGAAGGATGATTGTATGTGCATCCAAACGTCGATGTCTCTCTCTCTCCGCCAAACTTCAGCCAAAAAATATATTTGCGTCTTTGAATCATAAATAAAATTCTCTGACTTGAATGTTCACATCATGCAACTTCACAGTTTGGGTAATGTGTGAGCTAGCCATTTGTTAAGCTGAAGCACCAAACTCTTAAAACGTTTCGCTGAAGTCTGTTTTAATAAGGAAATTAATATATAGTCTTTAGAATTATCCTTATTTAGCAAACAAGTATAACTTCTTCAAAATTCTTATTGCAGACCGGTTTCGAACTATTACTATTCATTTTCAAGGCACCTAAAATTTTACCTGAATGTAGAACCTAGTTGTTTCGATGTCGATGTCATTTTAGTAAAACTGGATTCTCAAAACGGGAATCTCATTACACCTATCTCTGTAATCCCTATAAATTCGATAATAAGATAGATTCCAGTTTCGCCATAATTATCTAGTATTAATAGTCGTGCCTTTGAATGCTTCAATGATTTTAACTCGCAGTCGACTGAATTGTTTGTATGAAATGACCTCACTTTAAAATATAACAGTGCAATATGGCATAATATCTAGCATATCAACATATTCTGTGACCAGACGTATTATTAGTCGAGGGACTCGCACCAAATCGCTAGTTATCTGAATGCTGTTGTTCTTACTGTTCTTGTTCTTGTTCATGTTCATGTTGGGAATGACCTTTTGAAAGAAGCCTAAAGATCCGTGAATTCGCACAGGTTGATAGTTGGATTTTCAATCCACCCTTGGAATTTAACATGGCGGCGATAACATGATTTGTGTTACAGTATTATTACGAAAATGTTGTTATTTGCTTATGATACGATTGATTAATTCTGAATAAAATATTATCTATTGCTTAATGAATTCAGATATTCAAGTTACATCAAAATTACGTAACTATTGGCAAATTGTGACTTTTTTCTTGTAAATATGCTTTATGAACTTTGTGTTTGAAATAAATGGAACTTAACTTAATTAAAACAACGTATACGCAATTTTTGCGCATTTGATCATAAACAAATTGAATGTGAAGCTAAAGTGCAGCACATAATGCCAGTTTAACGAGATCTTAATAACTGTGTTTTTAGAACACTGCAAGCCGATACATCCAGCACTCATCGGTGGGGAAGGGGACTTGTTATGTTAGTACTCTATTTAGTGCAATTTGTCGTCTGCATCCAGCACCAGGTCAGTGCGTATCATTGCTTTCTTAACAAAAGTCATGCCATATTCTGCCGGGATGCCAAATTATCCTTTGTTTTATGAAATTCATGTCCTCAAGAACTGAGCTGCGCAGTGCAACACATACTATTTTCGAAACACACTAATAAATTTTAAAATTAATCTGTGTGAGACTATTTTTCCACTCAGACTAATTTCACCAAACAGTGTAGTTGTAGTAGGATCGAAATATACCTTATTTTCAAGGAGTTTCCACGAAGTACTACGAAAAGGAGTCGCAGAACCATCAAAATGTATTTGTTTTTGTATGTGTAATGTGTATTACTATAGTTTGTGTAAATTGAACATCTGTGTGGCTGTGTTGGAAGGTTTTGTAGTGTGATGTAACGGTGTGGCTTATCAGATTGACCAAACATAATTATGCGTTTTATTCATTAAATGCGTATTTCTCTCTTTTTACTGTTACTCGATTTCTGGAAAATAAAAAATGCTGAAATGTAGTTTGCATCAGGCAGACTACATCTTTGTTATTAGTTCACGTCACTTCAGGTGATACTCCTGCTAAATCAACTTCAGCCTCTTGATTATATCGTTATTATCAATATTAATGACACAAGGCATGCAAACAGGTACTTAGAGAAGAGGGAAATGGCGAGCCTTCGCCCTGCCTCAGGTGTTGCCATTGATCTTATAATAATCTGACAAAACATTTCCAGTTATTTTTCAGTATCTTTTAATACCCTTCGTGTAGCACATGATTTTATTGCGATAGATTCATCAAACTCTAGGCACGAATATTTCACGAGAAACTTATGCTATCATGGTCAGTTGAACAATATATATATATTTGTATATGTATATAAATACATAAATATATACATATATGATATGGTGTTTTAAGTTTTATTTCTGGTTACAAAACTCCACAAAAATGCAGTGTTGTCAATAAAACTCAGAAATTCACAATAAAAAACATACAAAGAGTTGAAAGGAAAGATTTTTTTCTTAACGTATAATATAATATTGAATGTACTGGAGTAGAGGCCTACTGACAATAATAGGCTATGATGTGCTCTTCCTACATTTCTGGAAAACGATCCTCTATCTTTTCAAGACATGGTTATTTTTGTTCTTTTTAACGACTATAGCTATTCCTAGAACACTTCTACATAATTTAATTGCTTGAAGCATAGTAATCAAGGTTTTTATGATTAAGTTCTAATGTGCATTTGCCATTTATTAACAAGCGTGCTAACAAATTCTTAATGTGGCAGAAATTCCTACAGACATTCCTACAGATATACGCTGTATATATTGTGTTTATATTTCGACAGATCACGTGACGATATAAATAACTAAAATTGATTTTCTTCCGAACTGTTGCTTTCCCAATGCGAACCATCTTAATCTGGGCAAGCTCCTAAGAATTCTGCAAATGACCTCGGTTAGATCGTTATGATTAACCATATAAATGTCAGCCTGCGTGTTGTGGTGAGGAAACACACGCGATTTTTCTTCTTTTTTTGTTATCTCAGCTAAGTTGGCACAAAATATCTGGGACGCTGATTGCTTGAAACCTTACAGCTCGCACACGCAGCGCTCCATGTGGTTCCTCTTTTCATTGTCATATGGTGAGAAAAGCCTTCAAATTAGGAATTCACTTGCGAGGATAATAAGACCCATGCCTTGTCTCAGCTGTTTGCGTTTCGTATTGAAAGTCTGTTAAATTGTTTGATTTTAGACTTTACAAGGTGATAGCTTGGACGATTATTAACAAACTTTGCAGAGCTATTAGTGACAAGACCCGTAACTTTAAACGTGTCTTTCACGAGTCATTCGTTTAAAATATGTTTTTAAGACTTTTGGCAAATTTGTCGCTATTGCTGTATTGCTATTAATTTTAGCCTTTTCCCATCTTTGACGCTTTATTTTCCAGTTTTTCTGCTGTTAATAGCCTCCAGCTAAAACGTAATTTTAAGAATCTTTTCAATTATCGTTTTTCGTTCAATTCATTACATCCAGAAATTCTGCTGTGTTTAAGCAGAATGATCCCAATTTTCTTAAACATTAACCCGAAGCAACAATATCCATGACAACTTACTGGTGACAACAGAAAAGTGTCACCAGACCTCCTTAAAAGAAACGCAATAGAGATAACTGTTAAAAATGCATGTTTTTAGTATTTTATGTTTCTGGCTTTATATTCCAGTCCAGGGCAAACGTTATGCAAATCAATATAAATGTTTATTGATAATATCTAGTGTGATCTTAACTTCTAACATTTAGTCAAAATCGATAAATTCCGAGCATTCAAATTTGCACTTTCGACTTTTATTGTATTAGCTAGAGCTTAACTTAAGCTTATAAAATGTATAGGCCTACTATTAAAATGTTAGTGACAATGGGCTATGTTCTACTTATAATTAAGTGTCTTCAGGCATCTCTGGTTTTTAAATCAGCTGCCCCTTCAAGTGTAGAAGCTCTGCATAATTACAGCTGACTGCTTTAGTTCGGTGTTCAGTGGCTCTTGTTCTAAAGTGAGTTCCTTTCATCAGTGTCCGCCTGCCTTGTTGACCAGTGTACAGTCATGGACAAGACCACTTCAACTGAAGTGACCGGATAAGTATCAGCCAGGATCATTGTGACACGAGACCAAATTGTCTCACAAACATTGGAGAGTATTTACCCATGTGAACAGTTTCCAAACGTGGTGTAAAGTTCAAACGTAGGAAATGCGAAATCGGAAACGGCAAGCGATAGGCGCACACGACAAAGATAATGCCAAACTTTGTTGGTTGCGCATTTTCCCTGTTTGCACATCTGCAAGCGCTCGGAGCCATCCCCATCCTCTTTTAATCGACCAGTTACAATGTCTATTGTTCAGCTTATCTGTTTCAATATTTGATACCCATTTACTTTGTTACATGCGCGCGGCCTTGTATTGCGACCAAATATGGTGAAAAGTAATCATTGTCATTTTAGGCAGCAGGTATACGTTTCATATTTTCAAAGCATACCGCAACAACAAGTTGACAAGTCATTTGTTTGAATGCCTTTTGTACAAATAATTACAATGATTAAAAACGCGGTTCTGTATTGTGTAAAAATGGCTTTTCTCACTTTATTTCGAATTAATAATAATAATTAAATAATAAATAATGTACAGCATATTGCTTAATGTCATCAATGTTGTCACTACGGTAACAATCATTATCATTATCTTCACCATCTTTACCATCGTCATCATTATAATCATCACCATCGTCGTCGTCGTCGTCATTGTCACTACAATGATCATCATTATTGTCATCATCGTCATCGTTATCATCTCTATCCTCTTCTTTATTTCTCTTTCTCCCCTCCTCGTCCTCCTCCTGCTGCTGCTGCTGCTTTTGTATGTGGAGCACCTATTTAGTAGCAATATATAGTAATTTTAAAGCACTATATATATATATATATATATATATATATATATATATATATATATATATATATATATATATATATATATATAGGCATGCAAAGCAGAAAATTTTCACTGTTTTGTTATTATTTTTAATGTATTCTATTTATATACTGTATACAATTCGTTCCATCATTAATTAACATTATTATTAAATTTTACAATATTAATGAGTGAGGAAATACCTGTAAATAACAACGTGTGTTGTTGTTAAATGTTATATGAACTGTTTTATCTGTAGTAAGTTTTAAAATTGAATTAACAATTAAATAAAGTAGCTGCAGGAAGGTAAATTTACCTCATAGTACATTGGAAACACGGTCTTTGTTCTGTTGTTTTTTTACAAGTGTAACGTTTAGTGATCTTACTGTTATATTGAAAATTGGTAACAACTGTATACCTAAATACAGAATTAGTTATTAACTTGTTTAATGCAGGCTATGTACGAATTGCAGAGGTTGTTGTAAAAAAGACTAAAACTTTAATGTCACGTTTGCTTCTACTAGTAGTAGACAATAATTATAGTGAAAACATGGCAGAAATAGTACATTAATATACTCAAAATACTGAAACACTAACATCCTTCCTTTTATTTTTATGGCTTTTCATTTTTGGCAAACGTTAGATAACATAAAAATTTGATAATTAAAAGTACTTGTAAGTGCTGAAACTAACATGTAGCAAACCAAATTATTAAACGTAAAATGGATTTCTATAAGGCCCAAGTAGTATATTACTCATCAAACAAAACAAAAATAAACACCACAGACACAAACTTTCGTAGTATTGTAGTCTCGTGTCATCTTTGGATTTTACACGTAAGAAATCATTTTTGTTTAAATTTAGCAACGCATGTCACTCAAAAGGTATACGTCAGTATATGAACGAATTCCGAATTATTAAACTTGCAAAACGCAGGCTTAACCGGAATTACAATTTAGAACAGTCGGTGGGTAATTAGTTAAATATTTGTATTCAATATTTATATTTATATTAAGTACTAAAATTATAAATATTTGAATAATTAAAATCGTCTTTTTATTACAACACAGTTAAAGTAATTCAATGTGTACAAAGTCGAATTAGATTCCTGCTAAATTCACTTTCGTGGACTCAGACATTATATTTTAATCTTAAAAGACGCAGTTGGGCAAATCATTGATTAAGCACTATTTCATTAATTTTGTGAGAGATCAGCTTTTCCAAATAATTACTTTTTTACCCGAATCATCCTATAAAGTATTGACTCAGACTGTACGATTTTACCTCTAAAAAGTTTAAAGGGCACCGCCACTTAAGAAGTAGCACGCTTTTAAGGAAGCACGCAGTCACGTGACTCGTCCGAAAATACATTTTATCCATTCTAACATGCAATAACTTTAGGGACCGCCTCCTCCTATTATTGCCAAACTAATTTGCATATTTACTGGGAGGCTTTTGAGATGTTGACCAATTGACTGGGAAGACGAGCAAAATCTCTACCAGAGTTACTAATGTTGTGTCAGCGACAACGAGTGCTCATTCGCGTTAACCTGCCTATCATTTGCGGAGTTCGATTTTAATAATTAAAACAGCAAGGAGTCTGGGAGTGTTTCCATCCACGTATCCCCGCCAGTCCTTCTGCGCTAGAGACAGGTGAACAGCGATATTCAAGTGAGAAGCTCGCAGAGAGATGAAAGAAAGTGACACACAGGTGCTTCACATAGGTAAGTGTGTGTTGCGAACTTTTACTTCAATGAATTACTTTCTTATTCTCATCGTATGTGTTTTCTTTCATTATTATTACGAAAATTAAAGTAAAAACTTAAACTTAGTTTTATTCTGTTCTTGCATTTCCTGTTTCAGCCGAGAATTTTGTATACTTTGTTGCTTTATGTAATTTCATAAGTTGAAATACTGATTGCACAATTACACAATTTTGTAAAGCGAAAGGTTTAAAGTTATTTTTTAACCATTTAACATATTACTTGTGCTATTATTATTATTACTATATTGTTTACTTTTAATGTTTTGATGAAGGATTTTTACACGGGGTGATTGGAAAGTTTGTCATTATTTTTAAAATTTTATTAAAAATGCAACTACAAGAAGAACCAAGTGAGAATTTGGCTGCTGAGAACTTTAGTGGCATTAAGTTCGGCTTGATGAGTCTACTGCAGCAATTTTAATTTACACATGCATATCGGGCTGCTATATAACAAGTTTACGCCTCTAAATCAGCTTGGTAGCAGACGATGGCGGCGCAAATTTTAAATGAAGACACAGCGAAAAACTTCTCACTTACTGAGTAAGAGTTTACCACAAGATGAATGTCCTTCGTCGATAAGCTGTAAAGAAAATTAAAAATTAAATTAGTGGAAAAATTCTGAAACACGCTGTATATTCTTTTCAAGATGTATCATAAAATTCTCCATAAAACAGTTGTATACTACCCCGATGATGCATGCACCAGTGGCAAAATAATTTTTTTATGTATTCATAGTGCATTCTCAAAAAATCTATAAAAATTAAAATACCAGACCCTTAATCAATCACTAATACGTGTTATTTTGCGTTACTTTTTCACAGGATTGCCATGAATTTGTTAATTTAACCATGTACAATGCCAAAAGCATTCCTAGTGAAAAAGCGTTTGTTAACAAGGACTAAAGAAGAAGCCATGACAGACACTTTAACAAGCAACACCATCTCAACCTCAGATCAACTTAGAGGTTAGTTTTATAAATAATAACATCTATATTTCAATTTAATCCTGTTGTTGTCATGATTAGATCATCGTTTGCTGCCTTTATTTAGCTCAATGATTTGCAAGCTTTTATTTGTTGATTAAATCCCTAGCATATCCCAAGCAATTAATTAAATTTTGCACATCCGGAAAAAAGCTTTTGATTGCGTGAATGAAAGGCCTGATATAAGCCAATTTTCTTGTTCTAAAAACCCAATTCGACCAATTTTATATACAAACAACGCAAACAATAACAAATAAATTTCATTAAATATTATGTATATTAAACAGATCTAATATATGTGAAAATCATACACTTTCATAAATAATATAAATAAATAGATTATAGAATATTAATGAATAGCTGATAATTGGGAAACAAATATTCCAAATGTCAAGTGATTATATAAAACAAATGAAGATACGAACATTCGCAATCTGTATTTGTCGCACCCCTGCATAATGTCATCTTGCACTCCAGATTGCCGGGTTGCCGGTCTCCAAGTTAGGACCCCTGATTTAAATTAATGTACTGATAATATAGTAGTGTTGATCGCGTGTAGAGCTGGGTCGTTGGCTTCTAGGATCTATCACGCTTAGACTCTCATAAAACTTTATTACAGATTAGTAGTTACAGACCTTACACAGTCATCACGCTTCTTAAATTTTCTTCTATGCCTGATAGTTGTTAACGTAACTAACTGATAACAGAGCGCTTGCAAATCTGAAAATATAATTTTAGAATTTTTTAACAATAATTTTTGAGAAATGCACTTTTTCGGAAAATTTATGGTATGTAAGAAAAACGCGGATGCGACATGTAAAAATCAATAAATTATTGAAGGCGTTTTTCTAAGTAATTTTATCGTCGCACGTTTTATCACATTGTTTTTTACCCCCAATCCAAAGGTTTTTACTGAAATACATATTTTACATCAAAATAATCGTGTCTTACTGCATTGATGTAAATCACAGCCTGCTTGTATGACACTCTCTCTATCAAATTATCGGTTTTTACTACATGTAATTGCTTACTCGCTCAATGTCAAAAATATGAAAACTTAATTGTGCAGACAAGTAAGATTTTGCGAATCTCTTTGCTATTTCAAAATTTCTGTCGTTTTAAATCATTTTTGTAGATAAGCCTATGTATGTATAGTTTTAATTCTTTATCACTTTTTTACATACTTGGTATTATTCTAATTGATAATAAACTATTTTAAAACTTAAAAATCTAAACGAATCCAGTTCACATTAACAAATAAATGAATAAGAATAATCAATAATCAAGCAGTTATTACGTGTTTTAGCTCTTTTTGGAGTAGAACGCAATATTAAATCACTAAATTAATAAACAAGTCGGTAACTGTGTTTGTGCTCGCTTCTCGACTTTCGACAGTTCAAGCCCTCTGCTGAATAATAAAGATTAATGAAGTCCAAAGAGGAAAAATTTGGGAATCAAAATTCGTTCTTCGTTTCAAATACAAAATTACAAACATTGCATTCGTGATTAGCACATGATATTAATTAAAAGAATTTAAGCTCACAAAATTAAGAAAAATCTTCCCGAGTTGCTGGAGAGGAAATTATGGCATTGTTATTCTGATGATTATCACGAACGAGACTTATTGGTTGTACGATTCGTTTCTTTAACTAACGATTAAATTATCAGTAATGGTAGTACTACAACACTTGCAAAAAATTAATTGCCTGTGAAGCACCACAGTGAACAACTCACATTGTTATTAAGGATTAACTGTTTGGAAGTCTGCTATAAATGAAAACGCCAACGATAAAGTTTTAAGGAACCCAGTTTCTACAGTATATTACACAAAGCAAAAAAAACGGTTCAAACTCATTTTTCGCCAGTTATAATCTATCACAACCTTGGTAAAGTATCAAAACTTTAAATTTCAAAGGAATCACCTAGTTTATAATTGACAATAAAATATGCTGATTTTCAAAACATTTATTTTTTCTTTCATGTAATATAGTGCAAATATGCTCACCAAGACTTTATTATTAGATAGTATTATTATTATCGTTCATAACTCACGATGATGTATTTTATACCTACGCTTTGATCTATTTTTTATTGTAGAAGTTTCCTCCATGCCTATACAGCAGTTATAAATGATAAGCTATTAAGCTGATCTTAAAATTAAAATTAATTGTTTACTATTTTTTATTTATTTTCCATTTTATTTTACTTTTTCGTTTAGAAAAAGAAAAAAGGGTCCCATTTCCAGTGATGCCTTACTCTGTTGAAAACAGCCACCTTCTCGCTACAGAGACGACTACCAAAACTCTAGACACGTCCAAACCATTGAGAACTGAATTTCTGCCATCTTCAACCTCAGCTTTCCAACCAGTTTCAGCGCAGAGAAAATCATGCGATTTTTCAGTAGATGGTCTTCTCCGGAACGCACCTCCAACACTGACCGAGATCAATCCAATGCATGACCTCCTCAGATGGGACCTCTACTACAAAGTCCTGGGCTACGGCGAGAGAAGGGCAGCGTATCTAAGCAGCTTGGACGCTGGGCAAACCAACACCTCTCCAGAAAATAGCATAACAACCACCAGAACCACCAGTAGATCTCTTCCTGGCTTTACTTTGCAACGGGACCTCCAAGGCAGTGTTGCTGTAGCAGCTGCCATGACAAACTCCATGTTTGCGAATCACAGATTTTCAATACCGATGTTTCCTCCAAATTTGCGCTCAGTTGGAAACCTCCAGCATCTTTGGGGTTATTCTGGCAAGGGCTTGGCTGCGTTTCCACCTGTCGGGAGGCGCCCTGTAGATCCTAATAAACCGCCTCCAGTCAAGAAGTACAAGTGCGACGTGTGCGGGAAGGCATTCAGCAGAAGTAACACCCTGGTCACTCATAAGGTAAGGTTATTTTTACCTGTTTGTACAAGCTATTTCAAATGAAACAATGCAGCAGAAATATGACGAATATGACAGAATGACTTGAGCTTTTGTCATATATGACATCACAATGACGTAACAATAATGTTATATTTTACATTTAACTTACACAACTTTTTTCTGGATTGATGTTTAACCTCTGAAATTTCCATTCACAAAGTTTACACTTTCAAAGCGTGGATTTATTAGAGAAGCTTGGCCTCACTTTGAAACAGCGAAGGCATAATATCCGAGATGTGCTTACGTACAACTGAAAGCTTACATTTATTTGCATAACTGACTGAATATGACAGCCATGACAGAAAGAAGGCTTATAGACAAGAAACAAAACTGAAAATTTGTAAAGAAGTTGGATATTACGTTTCCTTTAACTTTATTTTAATTCGTTACTTTTTAACAATTATATCGCACGGTGCTGTAGCAGATATCGTTTTATTTTAACCGTTATTTATTTCATATTGCGAAGTACAAGTTATCGAAATTACAAAAGCAAAGTTTTTATAATAAATGCACCACCTTAACTTATATGAGTGTATGTGCGTGAACTGTATAAAAAGCTGAACGGCTTTTGGGGTTTATTTCTTTAGAAAGCTTGCGTTTTATACACACGCCACATCAATAGAGCGTCGATTATTTATTCAGCTGATTGTAAAAACTTTTTTCGTTGCCACAAGTTACATTTTAAACGTAAAAATTTATGTTGCTTGCTCTATACTTAACTGCATTCATTTTTCTAAGCTAAGATTTCGTTTTTGTCGTAATTATCTCGCCGATAACTTGCGAGGTTATCAGTTAAGCCGTCTACCCGTGCACACCTGTGCATCATGCACCTCTGTTCATCGGCATGTCAAGAAATTAATTTTGTTAATTTACTTTGCGTATCATCCTCAGTCAGTTTGTGAATGGAAAGGTAATTAGTAAGATTGCATCGATTAAATTTTGTCGGAATTAATTAAAATTTTGAATAATTAATTAGCGACTTTTAGTCTTTCGTGACTTGATGAGACAGGTAACAACGCTCGTCTGAGAACCTTCCTTATCTTATCTCACTTTTCTTAATTAAAGTGGTCATTTCCCAGGTGAGATGCTGGCTTATGCCTGCGCGCGGGCTTTGTTTGAAGCGGTTTTATTACGCTCTTGTGGGAATACTTTTAATTATGAAGTTTGTCTTTTTTTAAAAGATTTGTTATCAAATAGCCTTTCATGCATACCGGTCCACCCTGACAAGTGATAGTAGCACACGTGTTTTACAAGTTTCAATAAATAATTTATTTAATAGCGTTTGGTAGATCCATAATTTATGCTTTAATAAAATAAGCGACTTATTGTGTCCATGGTGAAATGAAGCTGTTAAATTTTTGAAGCTGTAATTATTAAATTTTTGAAACTGCAGTTATTAAATTTTTGAAACTCCGAAAGGCGTGGCTGAGCCTGTATTTGAACTAGGAACTTATTGATTACAAGTCCAGCGCCATGACTATTAACCGCACAACTCTCTGTGATTAATGTAGCTTTAATTCAATATTAAAAGCAGATCCTTCAATCCGGCTATTCAAGTACCAATTTACTTACACTGTTTGTGTAATCGGAATAGGTGCATTTCAGATTAATTTTTTTACCAGAAACAGAAGCGTAGTAATAGGTAACTTACGAGTATTTAAAAACAATTCCGATGACCTTTAATAAATTTTAACCTACTGCCAATAATTACGCAGTGTTCAGACGATTTCGAAATTGTCACATGATATTTTTGAGATCGTATAACGGTTAGATTATTTAAAAAACTTTGAACCATTTACGTTTTTGAAACCCAGAACCAAACATTTTGTTAAAAATTATGGTCCCACGCTGACAATTCAGCTACAGTAACTCATCTTGCCTCTCTTCATGCAGATTTAGTTTTTCTACAATAGTGCACATTATTAGTCACCTGGTTTAAACTAGGTGTGTTACTTAACTGTGTTACTACTGTGTTAAATGGGCACTCTGTCGATTTTGGTGACGTACTCTGTACCAAAATTTAAATTCGAAAAACATTATTAACTGCATCAAAAATTCGGGGCATGATCTTAATTACTTTGATTTATTTTATTCTTGCTAATTCCATGTAATTATTTTTACCTATCGATTTTTTTTATTTTCTTTTTATTTCGTTTTATTTTCTTTTTACTGATTTTCTTTTTTCTGTTTTTATTTTTATATTTATAGAGTATTAATAAGGGCTGGCGAGTGGTGCTACCAGAGTAATTTTACCTGATCTACATTAATTAAAAATTTACCATTTTTTACTGCCGCAAAACGTCTCAAAAACATGTCCAGAACACTGGCAATTATCCTCTGCGTTGGTGGTTTACCTGAACTTGCGTAACTGTTTTACCTGAACGGCTTCCCTTACTGATATACCTGTGCGGCGCATACCTGTTGCTAATAAATTTTGCAAAGCGATCAGCTCAATCACGAACCCATCCACACCTTTTCAAGCATCTGGCAATCTCTCACTGTCATTTAACAACAAGCATCCAACTAATAATCCTACCTTCTGTCACATTAGCAAAATTAAATCTATATATCATGTTTTTGCCTGGGTTTAATTATGCATGAATATTGCTAGCGAAACGACCTATTAGCACGAAAGAGCCAAACAAAGTGGCTGTGCGGAGAGCAGAAGGGATCAGTGGCGCAAAAGTCCCATACGATTCCTAAGAACCTGTTCCTTAGAATGAGTTTTGTTCTCGCAGCATAGCTTGTTCTAATTATATTACGATTCAAAGCTCATGTAATTAAAGATGTTTCAAATGAGTACTTTAAATACCACTTATCTTTCATTTACTGCCACGTTCAGTAATCGATCATGCCCTGGGAATAATCAGTAGATGCCTGTTTACATTCCATGCAAACAGGGTTGATTCCACCACTAAATGAAGTGGTTCATTAATTACAAGTGCATGTTTTTCCAGTTTATTTATCTTATTGACCTTAATAATAATAATAATAATAATAATAATAATAATAATAATAATAATAATAATAATAATAATAATAATAATAATAATAATAATAATAATAATAATAATAATAATAATAATAATAATAATAATTTTTGTTCAAAAAGAGACTTTGATTATCATCATCATCATCATTATTGACATCATCATCGTGATCATCATTGTCATCACCATTATTATATTGCACAGGAATGCAAATCTTTACTTGCCACCTTAACTTCTCTAGATTACCTACTGTTATTTCTCCATTGTAATACTATCGGTTATTTTTACAAACAAATTCTATTCTAAAATTAATGTAATTGACATCAGAATCGAAAATTCACCAACATGAGAATATGTCACTGGTCTGCTTATCAACTGTTGCCATGCCTTAACGAGGTGGGCAATTCGACACTTTTTCACCTCCAAGACTTACCTAAAACAACCTCCGAGCCAGTAAGACTTGATTTTTAATCAGTCTAAAACGTATTGTTTATATTTTACTCCAAATAATAAGCGAAGTATTGCGTAGGGCTACGTAACTTTTCACGGTATTGAAATATGTGTTAAAAATAGCCACAGGTATCTTCGTCACGGGCTTTCTAACGAGCTTTCTGACAAATTAGGCATAAATAACAAGAATCGTTTGCTAATCGCTAGATCCAATATGTTATTAACCCTTGTTCAAAAAGTGTGAAAAGAATGCTATTTCGTTCCTTCTGTAACAACATTTGTTGTAATAGGGTGACTGTGGGCTAATTCCAAAATGTTTGAACGAAGCTTTATTTAAGTTGTGGCATTTTCATAATATGTAATATAGATCACTGTCTCCTAGTAAACGACTACCTATCAGCTCTATAAATAAGCTCATCGGGTGTTGTAAACAACAGCAATAAATTAACACTGTCTGCCATTCCTTAAGTAATTCACATCTTGATTAGCAGCGCTCATACAAGTTTAATTTAATTATGCACTCAACTGTTCAGGTGTAGCTCACCGCTAGGCATGCTTTGCGTAATCGCCTTGTTAAATTTGAAGCAAAAATAAAAAACTGCACTGATGAGCACTAGCATCAAGTGAAATTCATTAGTAATTTATACCAAATCATGGATCAGTGAATTTTTAATCTAATGACAATTTAACCTTCAGATTCGTGAGTCATATAAACCGATTCGCAAATTAAGATTACGATATAAGAGCCAGCTTATATAAGATTACGATATTATGACATTTGGAAACCCTAGGTTGATGAAATTATGGAGGCGCCCTCAGATGGTGCCACATTTTAACTCGCCCGCATCCTTCTTGAATATTTTTACTGGTTGATTTTTTGAAGACATTTGCGTAGCTTGAAATAAACTTATTGCAAATTCTTTGAATAAACTCTCTTTTGTTTGTCAATAAGAATATCCTTTTAGAAATTCCACTATATTTATTGCAAACCAAATTAGCACGTATTTCAACACTGTCGTAGTGAAAAAACAGTTTTATACCAAACGCTACCAAAGCTTGAAGGCCTCCAAGCTAGGCTGCAGCCTATACTAGCCTATAGGATAATCCGGCCCTGGATATACTGCTTTTTGACAAACCCTAAATTATATCACATCACTCGTTAAAGATTTCATACGTTTCTGCTCACTTGCTTGATCGAGTTCTGGGATTTCAGAGCAGGTGCTCTTTAAAAACCTTCCTGTCAAATGTACCACTCGTGTTAATAATAACATCTCCTTTCGTGAGCGATATCTCTCTCATCTTTAAGTTAACACAGCGAAAAACTCAATGATCCGAGTTAGGATTGCATTGCAATTATCGCCACCCAAGGAAGCGCAATTTATAGCTGATAACAACTTTTACGACGTAGAAAGAAAGGCCTCGTGAATCATGAATGGGTAAAAACAAAATTTAAAGGAAAACAATGTACATTATATATTATACAGTATAAACAATGATAAAATATCTGTATTATGAAACAAGATAAGTTGCGGACTAAAATTTTCAGATCAGATATTGTTTCAAAAATGATTAACCTTAATTAACGAACTATTACCTCGAAAGCCAAATGCGAAACTTTTCAAAGTTACGCACTCAATTAAAGTCATTGCTACTTTAATGGACATAACGCCTGTTTCTCGGCCAGGCAACCCAGTTGTGATGTCAAGATAGCCTAGAACAATGCACTGAAATTTGAGTTCGTAAACTTAAAGTCTGCAGAATTTCCAACGTCAATATGGTTTTCTTTCTTCAAAATATTCATTAATGACTAATTTGTTCCATTGTAGCAATTTCTTAACTTAAATTTAGCATTTACTGTGACGGTGTAACGTTTTGAGTTCATCTGTCTTGTTTGCGAGTTGTTTTTGGAATTCCAGATAAGGCATTATTTTTAATAAACAACTCGTGCTATATTGTCTTGCTTAATTGTTGTAATACGGGTTGTTATCATTCGTTTTCTGATCTTCTATTATATGCATTAAGTTGAATCCTAAGGGCAATTAAGTTGAATCCTAAGGGCAATGCATTAAGTTGAATCCTTTTGGCACTTGCGCAATTTTGGGTATTGGATGGTTTGATCGTTAAAATTAACATTTCTTTTCTGAAGCCTGCATTTTGTCGTTTTTACGCTGAGGCTCAAGCGGCCAATCAAGAACTTCAATACATACTTTTATTTTAACTCTATATTTTAAAGGTTTCTGTTATTAGAAAATTGTATCCAACGTTGACGTCATCGCTAGCTGCACTCGTGACCATTAATCAGGTTTCTAGATTCGTAGTTAAGCAACATAAGAAATATTTTGGTAGTTATTAAAGATAATAAAATGCACACATAAGATCGTGTAGATGTTATAGATCAAAACGAACGACGATGTGGAAAAAATTGTTTGAAAAATTTTTCACAACTTTCTTTTAAAGTGGCTTGTTTTGTTTCGAGAAAATCTTAATGTTGAAATGGTCAAATGTGCCTTGTTTTATTGTAAATTAATTAAAATTTATTAAACAATTTATTATATTTCATCTAAGATCAGATTAAAACCAAGATGGTTACAATTTTGCTGCGCAAAGAATTGTGAGATTAAAGTGCAAATGTGGAATAAATTTCTCAAGTTACATTTGATAATTGTATGTATTTCTTTGATTAATAACATTTTAGTAACTATTTGAGACTGTCTGCTGCAGCAAAGGAATAAGGAAATAAAAGAATGTACGATTTTGTTTTGTGATGTCATGTGTTTGACTATATGTTGTGCTGCTTGGCGATGTATTGCACTACATGTTGTATTGTTCCCGTCATGTGTTGTACTACATGTTATGGTTTTCAACCATGTGTTGTACTGCATGTTAGATTGTTTGGCGACGTATCTTTCTGCTAGTTGTATTTTGCATACACAAAGTTGTCACAGATTTACAATTTTTGAAAATTCTCATAAAGCTTGGATGTCTGTTATAATTTCTGTAAAGCGATGGTATTTTTACAGCACCTTATTTCATTTTAGCTAAATTTTATTTTGGTATAACGTATATTAATTGTCCGTAATAAATTTACAAACAAAATAAACCAGCCTCTAAAAACGAGATAATAATTTTTAGTTGCGCGTAATTAATTCCTGTTTCGTATCTCGGGTTGAGCATACCGGGCTTAAGCGGACAAATTGATGTAACTATGTATAACAATTTCAACTCTACGCTGTTAATACATCTAAGATTCCTGGGAATAATCATGAATATCGACTCTATACCTTGCCCAGAAAACCATTGTTTCGTCTGTCCATCCTTGTCGCGTATGGGTATAAAATATTTAATAAAATAACTAGGCGTAAGCATACAACCTTGCCTGTCTTTTATCAATATAACCTGTTGATTTTTCGTCAACAATAGGCACCGATGTGGTAGCTCACTGAAGAGTATAGGCCAACTATTCGGCCTCATTAATAAAAGATGCGTACGCATGTCGGCAATATCGAGTGAATGTTCCTTTTGTCTAGATGTGTAATTCACTATTTTCGGTGGACACCAGGTTTGAAGTGAACTGAGTTTTCACAACATGCTAAATATTTTACTTTTCCTAGTAACTTATACTAATAATTATTGATAGTTAGAATAAAGAATGATAATACTAGAAAAAAGAAATGGAACTATAACTATAGATATAAGGTGAATAATCGAGTGGTCACAATGTGGGTTTAGCGATCAAAGTTGCGTGACGCTGGTGCTTATCAGTAAATTGCCCGAGCATGTATCCGCATCCAAAAATACCTCGGACACTTCTACTGGTCCAGTATTTCATCTCAGAAAAAAGTTCCCACATCCTCTACTTTCACAACCTTACTCGTTGACTTGACTGTTCAGTTACTAATCAATCATTCGCTTATTTGATAGGTGTCCTATTTCACGATTAACTGTGCCATAAAAATGAATTTTTTTGTCTTGTTCGTCTTAATCTCTTTCTAAATGTTCGTCACTTATCTTTTAGAGAATTCACACGGGCGATAAACCGTTTGTGTGCGATCAGTGCGGACGAGCGTTCCGTCAACCCGGAAATCTGACGCGTCACCGCTTGACGCACACTACCATCAAACCCTACGTCTGTCCTCAATGTAACAAGGTAACAATGTGAACACCCTTTACTGAAACATATACGCTGTCAAATGAATAATTAAAATCCAATCTTTTCTCACATAAAAACAACCATTAGTAAAAACCACATCTTCTTTAATGTAACAGATTATAATATAATGATATATGATAATGATATTATCGCAATATATGTATATGAAAGTCGCAGTCTGACTGTGATATAGATGCTCCTCTGTGATATCAGATTGCTCGCAGTGTATTTTATATACCAATTATTTCATTAATCCTATTGTTGAATGTAAATATTTCGCATATTATTTTTGCATATTATGATTAATTTGTTAACTAATTATGTAAATTTGCGTAGAGGTATTAACATTGGTATAGGTATAGGTTATAATTTGTCTTGACAATAGCCCAAGTAGCAGACATAAACTGATCTACTCTTACTGTGTGCACAACTCAGTATAGAATCCTAAAATCTCAACCTAAAAGAACCTTGCTTGTCAAATGTGACCTAAAATTCTTGTTTCTCGTTTTTGTTTGTAAAAGATTTTGATGGAAGAGTCAAACCTGATTCCTGGTTAAGATAGGTGATTAAAGCACAAGAAAACCCTCAACTTACATAAAGCTTAAAAAATCCGTCTTGAAATTTTATACCACTTACATGCTTTTATGCCTTACTTTTATACAGTTTTGCGTATTAGACCTGCGTCGGCAATAACGCTGTATAAAAAAACATGTAAATTTAAACTCCCACGATGACCGTTAGACGCAGCCAATTTGACAATAGGTCATTTGAAACAAGTTTAGATGACATTCTGTAAAGTCTGAAAAAATAATCAGAGCATTCGTAGCGCACATGTCACCAACTAAGTAAAATTTAGAATTACTGTATCTTGTCAATAAGATTAAAAATACGTTCTTCGTTAGTGAGTGGTGCACCCTGGAGGGTGAGTCAGCTACATTTTACCAATTGGTGAAAGCATTTTAAATAATTAATAATTTTCTAGTTACTTAAGTCTTTTAAGAGGGTAAGCGAAATGCTAAGTAATTTAATTTTGCATGGAAAGTTTTTTTGGACATAGTTTAACATGTACTTTTCTTCCCCTGATTTACGTTTGCGTGGGTGACGTCATGTAATGGCGCGATCGGAACAATGTCTTTTCGGTCGCAGGAAGTTTAAGATGAAAACAAACAAAAAATCCTTTCAACGCGAATGCGACATACGCATAAAATTACTATAAATAATAAAATTTCTTAAGGCGATTTTCTGAAACCTATTTTTGGTATCCCTTTTCTTGTCCTTTAAGTCATGTAAAAACTTGGCTACTTTTAGTCGATATTAGTTTGTGCAGGGAATTAGATAAAGGACGCAACATCTGGAAAACACCAAGCTAACATTTAAGACCCAGAAAAGGTAAGCCAAAAACTAAGTAAAAACCAAAATCTCTAGTTTCAGACCCTTAATGCATCAAACTGTTAAAAATCAGTGAAGCCGCACAATACCTTTACACTTGAAATAGAAATTTGAATAATTAAAAAAAAGCCCAATGCGTGCCCATAAATAATAATTGTAGTTAATGCATAATAGTGATTTTTAGCAGGAATTTAATGCTTCAGGTAATTGTTTGCAGTAGTGCCAAGAACTGCAAGATATAAGTTTATAACGTTTATAAACTGTTCAGGAGTTTGTGGCTTACAACATGATAATTTCTCGCATTCTTCTTTGTAGGCATTTAACAGAGCCTCCAACTTGCACACACACATGCGCACTCACACGAACTACCGCCCTTTTATTTGCCAGTACTGTGGGAAAGGATTTCATCAGAAGATAGACATGAAGATACATTCTTATACTCACACCGGTAGGTTGGTATAAAGTAATGGTATTTATTTCAGTATTGATAGAGCAGTGAGCATTTTTAATTTATCAAGCATAGGTTTACGAATTTCGGAAAGATGCCCCAGGAAAATTGTTTGTCATTAAACTGACATCTAAAGCCACTATATGAGCTAAGCAATCAGTGTGTATTGACTGAATTTAAGCAAAACCCTTTTTTCAATAAATAGATGGGCGACGATCCATATTGGTTCTGAGTGGTTTCATCTGATATGCTACCTTGAGGTAGATTTGTGGTTAGGCAAGAATTTAGGTAATGGCCAAGATTACTTCTGTCATTTAGTATCTCATTTTAGAGGATTATCAATGACAATTAGTCCCGCCACAACTAATTACAATAAAGCTTTGCCTTTTAGGTGCTTGAATATATAAAAATGTCTTAAAAATTGTCTTAAAAATGTAAAAAATGTCTGAAGATTATTAATTATGCAATTAAGCACTAACCAGGGTACAAGATCTTGGAATCTTGCAACATTTGCAGCAATTTTCTATGTACTAAGCAGGAGAGAAGCCTCACAAGTGCAAGAAGTGCGGACGTGGCTTCAAGCAACTCACACATCTCACGTATCATATGCGCACTCACAGCGAGGTGAAAATGTACACGTGTGAGTTCTGTGGGAAAGGTTTCAACCAGAAAGGGAATCTCCAAGCTCACATCTACGGTCACACTGGTATGTAAGTGTCATTTCTTTAATTCTTTATGATTAGTTGTTAATATCACTGAAATTTGCCACTTAGAGGCAGCTGAGGTGAGAAACCAGCGGCTTTAATTTATTTTTATAAATAAAAAGGAAGCACAACTTCAAGTCCCATGAAAAATATGCATACATACACAAATACATTCATACGTACACATGGCAATGATAATGGTCATAGCAAGGATGACAACATTGACAATGATATTAGTGATGATGATGATGATGATGATGATGATGATGATGATGATGATGATGATGATGATGATGATGACGATGATAACTACAATGAAGAAAAAGAAAAGGAAGAAGAAGAAGAAGAAGAAGAAGAAGATGATGATGATGATGATGATGATGATGATGATGATGATGATGATGATGATGATGATGATGATCATGATGATGATGATGATCATGATGATGATGATGACGATGGTGGTGGTGGTGGTGATGACAATGATCATGTTGTTCATGTTTACTAATAGCTAATTTGTTCATAGGTGAACGTCCATACAAGTGCGAACTGTGTACAAAGGGATTTACACTAGCAAGTACGTTAAATACGCATCGTCGTACGCACGCAGACTTCAAGCCATACGTTTGTAAGCACTGCGGAAAAGATTTCTATCACAGAAATGCACTGAAGAGTCATCTGCTAGCTTCACATCCTTATACGGGCCTGGAATGCAAGTTATAATTCTTGAAGGATAGCCAGAATTTATATAAACTTGTGTCGATTTAATTGTTTGTTCTTATAAATTATTACATCCCGGTGTTCATCATTACTTTTGTGGCATCATTAAATATTCATAATCGTAATTTCAATACATCATTAACAATGGAATTAACTCAATACAGAGATCGGCAAGCGTCAAACAACAAGCGGTACCACCTCGCAATGGCCAATCAGCTCTCATTTTGTCTCTTCATCCGACCGGCTACTGTTCTATAACAAAGGCTACTCACAAAAAGAAGTGGAGAATGTATTGAAATATACGGCGGGAGATAACATCCCTAAGAGTGATTTTTTCGGGTACACGTATTAAAATGTTTTACAAGATTTCATCAACTAAAATTTATTAACAGTAAAACAGATCCGAGGTATTGTAATGCAGACGTATAGTGCCTGGAAAGGTTAGAAAGTGTCAGATTTGATTTATATAAATTTCTTAAAGTAAAAAAAATAAACATCAATGAATCTGTCATTGGCTCAAATCTCTCCCACCTTGTGAAATAACATTATCTGAATCCTTTAGACGACACGGGCTGAACCCTTTCATATTAATAAAAACCCTGTCAGTCCCAAGGTAATTAGCCCTAGTTTCTTATTTTTACAAGGATTGTCAAATACCACTCTACAGTATAAAATAACGTATTTTAATATTTGTTTAGGTTGAGCTTCCAATATTTGGAAAACCTCTTAATTATAAGAACACAAAAAGTTTATCTGGGTTATTAACTTGTATTGTTTAAACCCGTATTGCTTACATAAGTCTAAAATAAGTTTTATTTTAAATTATCAATATAAATTTATGTCATTCCATCATTATAGGGTCATTATCAAAATACTAAAGACGGTCACTGCAATTATCATCACCTTGCCACTGTTATGTAAGAAACTGACGAGCTTCTTTTAGCAAAAATAAATGCTCAGTATGTGGTTATACGAAAGCTGTAATCATGTTGGCATTTTGCGCAGCGAAATACGTGACGTTGTATGAATCTTCATGCAGAGAAATTGTCATATCTATTGCCAAGAGATACCACAATATGGAAATTCTTTAAATGCTTTAAACCAAAACTTTACTAATAAATCATCTTATATCGTTTTTGAAAACATTTTGAAAAAAATGATTGTTTCTAGCAGGAATGCTAACTTTGCTTTTTTGCCAACTGTTAACAGTAACATTAACAGTAGTACAGTGAAAATGCATCGCGACAAATGTTCATATAAATACATGGCTACCGGTGCTGCTACTGTTAACCTCCCCCTCCACCCCCACATAAATACGGTTTCTCATCCCTCAGAACTAATTAAAAAACATTATATTCAGTGAAAACAATTTCCTATATAATATATAAATATATAAATTGAATGCTTTATTTTTCACTTATTAATTGTTGTACATGTGTTGTATACTTTATTATAGCCATTTGTTAAGCACATTCCTACCTCGATCGATCTTTACTAGTTCAATAGAAGCCTATATTATACTATTTAATTCTCTTTTGTATATGTCTACTATTATAAAGTATAGAAATGTAAGTATTGCAAAATAATTACAGCAAATAAGTTTCTTAAGCTTATTATAGTAATAATAATGATGATCTACAAGTATTGACAAGAATTTATTATAAATGTAATTTTTGTAAGTGTTTTTAAGTCTTATCATGAAGAAGAACGCTATGTATTACAATTTAAATATGTTCATTTTTTTCATTTGTTATAAGAGACTGGTCTTAATGCATTTTCGGTTGTAACTATTACAAAAATGAAAAGTAATATTAATGGATGTTTTGTCTACATAACTGGTAGTTATTTTCACCAATCAGCATTTAAGTTACCTTTTAAATTGTACACTATATCACAATTATAAAAACCGTCAGTGGAGTCGACATTACTGGGAAATAATGAACACTGTTTTCAAATTGCTTTTTTCAAAACATTTGTTTGTTTTTAATTCCTGTGAAATGAACTTAAAAGAATTACTAGATATACATTCACCATTATTAAGATTCAGATTTTTCATTTATCTTCTAAATTTTACGAACAGAATATACATATATATATATATATATATATATGTATATATATATATATATATATATATATATATATATATATATATATATATATATATATTTCTTTAACTTTATACCTACCTGTTTAGGAAAATTAATGCTTTTAAACAAAGTAGTCTGTATAAAAACTACATGTACATAGGAAAACAGCAAAATCATTTTATAGTAATTTATTTTTTTCTTAATAGGCATCATCATATCTTAGTCATTCTTATTTATAACATACTACTACTTATAAACAAGTATTAATAAATTATAGTATACTTATTTACAAAACGTATATACACTGATAATTTCATAAACAAAATCTAGCATTAAAAGAAAAATACTTTTAACAAAGGATATGCACATTGTAGTTTTGCAAGCAAACAAAAAAATTATTTACAAATATGTGGCATGTAAAAATTTCAGTACTCTGATGAAGTAACAAATTATACATCTATCCATTACATGTATATGAATTTTCATGAAATGTCCTTGTTTTTATACTGTAATAGTAAAGTTTTGTTACAAAGCAGTTGCTTATCTATCACTGGTTCTATGCATATAGATCAATAGAACATTGAAACAATTTAACTAATTGCTGTTTAAATTTACTAATTATTGTAAGCCTACAATTGCACGTTTCATTTTTTTACATAATTTTGTACACAAGTATGTACTAAAAAAAGATTATTAAAAAATGTAGAAGATTTGCAATATTACTTGTCTAGTACACATTTTATCCATATGTTTTATACAATGCCATATTATAAATATATAAAACAGTTTTTAAATATGGTGTTTCTATTCATGTAATAACTGACTGTGCCATGTATGTAATTACAAGTAAAAAAATTGTTCTTGCTTCCATGAAATCCACTTCCACATCCAGTATGTTGATCACAATCTACCAAAATTGTGAATTATACCCAAATGGAAATGAGTCAAATCATATGCATCCACAAGGGCACTATCCAAGTTCATGACGATTTTAGAAAAGCGGGATCAACAGACACCAATTTGGCCGTTAAAAATGCATTCATGCAAAAGAGCAACATCTGCAAAGTTTCGCATTCTATTTCCTGAAAATAAAAGCGTTATTCATTTAATACCTATATTACTTAACTGTAAAACTGAATACTATTTAAACTATGCAACTAGGTAAAATGGAGTTTAAATAGTCCTAACAAAATAATGAGTAAAAAATAATGAAGTTGTTAGGTGCACTTGTGTGTTAAATTAATCAGTTTTTGCACAAAACTGAACTTACAAATAATTCTTTAATAAAAATGGCATTGACCTACCCTACTCTCAACAAGCTGGCCTTCCTGGAGCATGAGTTTTACCTTTGATTTGCCATCATCTGATGATCCTCTAAGATGGGAAAACTTATACCTCCACATATATTGCTAAAACAATGTAAAAAATTGCTAAATGTAAGCGGACTTGAAAATTACTGAATTCCCCCATAATTTTCTTTTGGTCAAATTCTATGGCATTAGTTTTTGATAAAACTGGTGTACCATGTTTATCATTTATGAAATCTATGTTATAAATAGCTTTAGTAAGAATTTTATGACATTTTTATATTTAAAAATCAGTAAAATTTGTACTGCTTTTTGATAAAATAAAATTTTTGTGGTACAACTTAACATATCATTATGAACAAAAACAATGAAAGAAGGGAATAAGGTCACATATGATGGCAATGAAAAGAATTTTATTTATTTAGCAGCTATGTAAAGTATTCTAGGTCTAAACAAACAAAATATAATAACAATTCATCACAACTTACTTTTGTTTCAATATCAAAAAGGGAAAATCCATTTTCCATATCAATTGTTAATCCAGAAGCTTTGCCTCTATATGTACATGAAAATGTTTTGCTCTGTAACATACATAGAAACTGCTATGTAAACAATATAATTATACAAAAATGTTAAGTTTACTAATATCTAACCAGCAATTAATTCAAACATGTAGCTATGTGTGAGAAACAATTAAGTAATTTCTAAATGTAACTGTGTTCAAAAACCTTCAATAAGTTTTCAATGGCTAATTATGGTTAGTAATTATGTGCAAATTAAGTACAAAATTATATATTACAATTCTTTATTAAATGATATTAAAGAACGTTATCTAATTTTTAAAACAGAAATGTTTTTGTAAGAGCAACTAGCATTAATAGCTATGTATATCTAAAAAAAATTATTATAAATTCATTAATAACATATATTTTCAAGACATTTAGCTTACTTACACTGTAGAATAACTTGCTAAGTTAGCTCAATTAGCTAATAAACATACTATGTTAATACCTACCTTAAAATTATCAATATATACATAATACTAACTTAGTATACAATAATTATACATAACTTAATAAGATAATGGCTTCATATTATGATCTATGAACAGGAGTGCTAACTATTATAGGTTGCAAGTGTCTCCTAAACAAATACATCAGATTTTTAGATTTTAGATTAGATTTTGTTATATACAATGCCAATGTGTACATGTACATATATACAGAATAATATGTAAAAATACAAAATTTATAAATCACCAGCACATGAAGACACATCAAATCAACACTATGAGTAAACGTGTTCAGTGTTAAAATTATCCACAACTGATGAGTAGGCAATTTTTACAACAGCAAATATAAGTATAACTTTCAATTTTGTTTTTAAGATTGGTTCAAGTGAATCCCAATTAAGTCATGCAACATTGACAAATCTGAACACATCCTTGGCTATTCCTAAAGTACAAGGACATGAGCGGGCAGTGTGGAGCTGACTGTTAGCATTTTTGAGTTTTTAAACAGGGGAGTGTAGCTGCCTTGCAAGCTGACCATTATACATACTGCAACATCTGCTGAACTAAAACAATATAAAGCATAGTGGGCACACTGGATTATCCCAAGTTTAAAACTTGAATTATGTTTGAGATGTTGCCCCATTTATTATTTAACTATATTTTATTGTATGCACACTTGGAAATTAGTAGGCTACACATACCTTTATCTGTTCGACAGCTTGATATAAACATTTGTACCAAGAATTCTCTAATCTCAGCAAATCAGTGCCGGTCTCAGAACAAAAATATCTAAATTCGCCATTGACAGTTTTCACTGTAAAACAGTGTTGCTTGTTGTCGACATATTCAGATTCCTGCAACACAATTTTTTAGCATGAACGATATTAAATGTAGTTAGGCAAACAATTTGTTATAGGTATTCTTTATCAACTCCTATAAGCCATTAGTCCAAAAGTTTTGAAGTTCCAATGTACCACATTTTATTAAGTGTCTCCATTCACAACACAGATCAAGTGGATAATGAACTTTTGCAAGATGGACGATGAGAACTCAGCCAAAAAGCAAGACTTATGTTAGAGTTTTGTTCATTTCTGAAATACGGCTTTTAATGTGCACTTTAATCATCTATTACACACTATCCACTGTTATTAGTAGTTTGCCAATAATTTCAGAAGATGGAGTCATAGTATGATGGTAACTGTTGAGTTTAGTGCCAATATGAAAATCTCTGCTGCTGAGCAATAAGTGGGAAGAGATCATTGCGGAGCACCACTTGTTATCACTTCAAACTATGACTATATCAATAAAATAACACAAAACTCAAACTGCAACACAAAATTATAGCTAAATAATAAACAGCTCTAATCTAATAATTCACCATACAGAACTGACATGAAAAAAAGTTTATCTCTAATTAGTATACTATTCAGACTAGCTGATCTACACTCAGGCAGCATCCTTCCTTCCTCTGTGAGTCTCATGCCCGATGTTACCCCACACCAGTAGCTTCCTACACTAGATATGAACAAAAGAAAAAAATATCTGACAGTCCACTAGCTATAATGTTCCACCAATTGTAACACACGATGGCTGTTCCAGTAGCTTCTCCTACACCATATCAATCATCCAACCATACAGAACATATCAGTGTTTCAGAGGTTACACTATCAGTCCAAAACACCAATTACAAGAACAAGTCAGCTGCTTCAGAAGAGAGACAGACGTTTCAACAAGGAGTCAAGGAATCTGTCAAAATTCGATATATAGAGCTTGCAGAGAGCTTCTAACAACACTTATTCAGCAAAATCAATGAACATCCTATTTTGAGGGCCTATCTGCACTAATCACTAATTCACGGTATAATACAGCAAAAAAGGTAAACAAATCTTTAGACAACACTGAAAGTGCCAAGCTTACTTATGATAGACAAAACAACATAAAATATGATACCAGGAATTAATGTACAACAGTAATCATTAATCCTAATTCACAACAGTGGGCAGCTGATGTATAGTCATGTGGTAGTGTACTATTTAAGAACTAAACAAATCTGTGACACAATTCATTGATTATTACTAGCATATGCTCTCAGAAAAAATGAAGGGCAAAAGAGTCATGTACACAGCTCTGTCATTTTGTAAAGCAAGTATATAATAAACAGAGCTTAAATTTCTGCATTTACTGATACTTACTTTAGTGATACAAAGAATTGTATCATATATTCTATACGATGGATCACAGTCAAGCCAGTCTTCTCTATGTAGCTAAAATAAAAGAAAGGTTTAGAACAGTAAAATAAATTAGCCAGTTGGCAATACTAAAAGAATCAACAAAAAAATTTATTTATTATTACAAATTTACATTTCTAAAAGCGACTCAATGGCTTTGATACAGCAACATGTATCAGGAAGCTTCAGATTGTACTCAAGAAAGAGTGCACTAGCAAACAGATACAGCAGGTCTCATATTGCTGAATTAAAGATCCCAAAAATATCCAAACACACAAGACGTTAGTTAATGAGAACACAGCTAACCAAGGCACATTAAGTTACATTAACAACAATGACAAACCCACGAAAAAGCATCGACAACTGAAGTGTCTAAGAGAAAAGCAGGAACAAAATCAAAGAAAGCTCTATCTCTCTCTCCATTTCTCCCAGTCCCTCCCCCTCTCTCTTTATCTCTCCTCCCTCCCTCCCCCTCTCTCTCCTCTCTCTCTCTCTCTCTCTCTCTCTCTCTCTCTCTTCTCTCTCTCTCTCTCTCTCTCTCTCTCTCTCTCTCTCTATCTCTCTCTCTCTCTCTTTCCCTCTCTCTCTCTTCAAGACTCTTTGTATTTTAATTCATGTTCACCGGTCTGTCAAATTCTTTCCCACAACTAACAGACAGCAACACATGTATTAGCCATTATAATGCATAATTTTATACAAATGCAGCGCAGACTGAACAGACAAGAACAACTGTCCAAATTTTTCATGGGTTCCAAAATATTCATTATTCGTTTATTCAAAACTTTCCACCAGACTTTGCTTTGCTGAGCATTGTTGTTAAAACAGATGGACAAAGAGGCAGACAGATATCAAGTATTTACCGGAGGATTATCTAGGAAACACACATCTTGTCCTTTGAGTACGATGAACATAGGCCTCCAGATCCAACTTTGCCAATGCTTTGCTGATGGTAGACGTTCACAGACCCAGCCCATATACCACAACTGAAAAAGCAAAAGATCCGTTATCCCAACCAAAAGTACGAGTCTGCCACTAAGATATATGAAAAAAGCTTCACACATTTCCCTCTATGTACTCTATAAACCTTAAACCTTCAAACCATGTTAAACATTCAAAACTGCTTTTTTGTTTCATGTTTAAAAACTTCAGTGGGTAAAAAATAATAACATCATTTTGTTATGTGAGGTATGCGGGTACTACCATTTTTATTTCATGTGAAAAATCTGTTTCACAAATTAGTTCCCCAAGCTTGACATTCAGCTGTAATACTTAACCAAAATTCACTAAACTTTTTTTAGTGCTGGTTGGTTCCCAATCATATTTACATAATATGCGGCCAGTTTGAACTCATTTTTAAATAGACTAAATACAGTGATAAACTGTCATCAGGCAAACTCATCTAGCTGTCTATAGAGCATTAGTATAGACTAGGTTGTGCTAGACTAAAAATTATGCAAGGCTGAGAATCATAGCGCAATGCAGTGGCATGCACAAGGCAACTTTCTGTCTAACGTGGTAGCACTACTAACCGAACCATTGCGTTTTTGTGACTTACAGATGTATCAGAGTCAGTAATCAAGATAACAGTTTACTTCAGTTGTGACTCCATCTACAAAAACTAATAAAAACTAATACACAACTAACAAACACTGCTGTGCTTTAAAGGCTTTAAGCGACTCATGTTCACACCATAAAAGCATTAATGTTTACCTGTTCTCCTGGAGGTAGGGCACGGTTCAGCATTTTTATCTGCAAAAAATGTGTGTAATGATACAGTAGCCATCATTCAAAAAGGAAGGCTTGCACTTGACAGCTTAAAACAGAACCACACAGTTACTGAAAACAAGCAAGTTAAAATTAAATGTAATTTAAATTAAATATTAAAATTCAGTATTAAGTTCTTATCTACACTTACGTGCTGAATGTTAGCAGCTGTTATATTGTTTGCTATGTGCTTCACCCAATCAGAAAGCACAGAGACGTCATCACAGTGAACAACCCCAGAACTTTGGCAATTCATTGCTAATACTTCAAAGGCATCCGGTCTACAAAAAATACTAAAAGACTTAGCAAATCAAAATATTTTATAAGAATCCCCTTTTTTATGATGCATTAGTCTATGACATACTTCATCTTGTTTCTTGTAAGGCGTGTATAAAATTTTTTAGATAATATACCTAGGGAAAACGTTTGCAACAACTACTTAGTAGTGCCACCTATGTATATTTGTACTGAACCAACAAAGGCTGCTGTGTCCTTAAGGGATTTTTAAACAGTTTGGCACTCGGCAGGCTGGAAGTCAGCATTTGAACAGTGGGGCCTACATATGCAGATGGTTGCAGCAAACTGGAAGCTGCCTCGTCACTGATAATCCTCTGTGTGAGACACTGAACCGACACAGGCATTTTAACTATAAGTGAATGTGCAAATATCTTCCCTCAATGAGGCAAATCACTGGGGAAAATATGATAGATGAAACAGTAAAATTTTCCACAAGTTATTTTCTCTATGATCATCCATTCATTTACTAACCAATGTAAGCATCGTTTAACTTCGCTCACTAAGCACACACGATGACCACTCGGCTAATCCTCTTATGTCTTGTAATTTTTGCACATTAGGTAAAACTAGAAGTTATTTTCTCTATGACCATCCATTCATTTACTAACCAATGTAAGCATCGTTTAACTTTGCTCACTAAGCACACACCATGACCACTCGGCTAATTCATTTTCGTTTTGTAATTTTTCCATATTAGGTAAAACTAGAAGTGTCCTGATCAATTCTACCAAAAAAACACATTTTATTAAAAATTATTGCAATTATGAACATCAGCACCAAAATCAGTAATTTAGTACCTTAGTTTGTCAGTTCCCATCACGTATCTGGTGACATACGCCATCAGCAAGTGGATATTGATTATATCTGTCCAGTGCTTTTCAAGCTTTGGCATTAACTGCTTACATGAATGACTTGAACACTGGAAAATTATCCAGAGATTTGATATTAGCGTTAAAATGTAAAAAACAAATCAAACTAAAACATCACATCACAAGTTTTTATGAAATGCAGGTAAGAATTCTAAATCTACTTCTGAGCATTTTCTAATAGTATGATTTCTTAAAAACAGCAATGACATTAATAAGAAAGTGTTGTATTGAAATTGCACATAAGCAAAAGAAATCAGGAAGCTTAAAAATTCTCTCTGCTAAGATTTAAACCATAAAAAAACCAGAAAGGAGCTTCAGTTTGTTAAGTTGACAAGTTAGCTATATAAGAAGCATATAGAGAACTGATGCAACTGGTGAAACATCTTACAACGGAATGAAACTAAAATGCTTCTTTAATGACTATTGTCTTCTTCAAAATTTCTTCAACGAAAATATTGTTTCTTCATTGACTATAGCAAAGTAGTTGTAAAAGCACAAGCAGTTACAGAAGACTTAGAAACCTACACTTGACATTGACCACTACATTTGCAGACCTACCTTGCATGACCATGACCTGCAGACTTACCTTTGACTTTGACCCCGAGTCAAAGCAACTGCCTTCATTGCAATAGCTATGTGGTGGGGTGTCCGGTTTTGTGGCAAGAAATGGAGCAGCTACTTTATAATGTCTGACAGTCAACATAATTTGGTTGCCTGCTCTCCGTAGAAGTTCAACTGCAGCGTCATGGGTACAATTCTCTATGTAATGACCGTTTATCTATATAAAAAAATAACATTTGTGGTTTCTTTATTTTGTGTTACATGTTATACACAAACAATAACCAGTCATACTGTTTATTGTTATTTACATTCAGTAGCAGTTTTGCAAGTTATGTGTGTATAATTTATTGTATGTTATATGGATGTAAATATCTAAAAAAACGTCACTTCAATTCAATTAAAGATTTTTGTTGGTTTATAAACCTGAACACACAGACCAGTTTGCATAAACAACAACATTTAAGGTTTTCTCACTAGTATTGTCTTAATTCTTTCTCACTTATAACAACACATAGCTCCAAATCTTCTACACGTTTTCATTACATTAATTAAATTTAGGTATCACATTATTGTAGGTTTAACTACTAGCAATGTGTTATCAATACTTACTTCTGAGTCTCTAGCATCAAGTATAACTTGCAATGTACTGTATTAATCTTATCATGCTCTGTATTTTGATGTACAAAGTCAATGTTTGTTTATTTCGCAAAATAAATTAAATGAATTGAAATTGAAAAAGTATTGCCACTCTTTTACCTCACATAGTCAAACTCTGCATAACATTGTTACATGGTTATCAGCATTAATCAAGAAGAAAAACACAAAAAGGAATGAGAAAGCAATTCAAATGAAAAATTGATAAAAAAATGATGACGAAAAGAGATGTGGTGTGAAATGAGGATATTAATAATGATGCTAAATTGTGTTGTTAATGTTTAAACTGGCAATTGTGTTGGTAATGAGTAATGACAGTACTAACAGCAGTACTTGTAAATGAGAAGCAGAGGATGATGATGATGATGATGATGATGAAAGCTAAATAAAGTTGGCGATGATGAAGACATGATGATGGTGAAAACTAAATAAAGTTGGCAGTGATGAAGATGATGATGATGATGATGATGATGATGATGATGATGATGATGATGATGATGATGATGATGATGATGATGATGATGATGACCATGATATTGATAGTACTAATGAAGATGAATGACGACTTTGATGATGACCAAATAAAAGCTAAAGCAATGAATCAAATGTGAAAATAAACTCTAACAATAAAGTTTCTGCCGAGAAAAAACCTTTAATTACCTTTGTTATTGCATCGCCCACATGCAATTTTCCGCATTTGGCAGCTGAAAAATAAACCAATTTACAGTAAGTCCCAATAATTGAATAAAAATAAACCTTTGCAAGAAAATTAAACCAACATCTTACAGCTAGAAAACGAAGGACGAAGATTTCATTTACTGGCTAATAAAACGCTGGGCTCAACTCCCATGGAAAATTTAATTTTCTGCACTGAAATTAAACCGAAATTGATGAAAGCGAGCAGCTTTCTGTAGTCAATTTAAACTCGGCGGAACCGTTCAGAATACTTATAAAATGTATTGTATGAAGCTCACCTCCGCTATCTTTGTAGATCTTGGATATCAGGATTGGCAGATTGTGCTCAGCGCCTCCCTGAAAAATATTTAGAAGAAGAAGAGAGTCACGTTCGGGCGGAGTAAAATAACTACATGATCTGACGAATAGAATAATAAAATAGTTTAATTCTTTGATGCCCATTTTGGCTAATGGATTTAAACTCAAAGCCGGTTTGGGCAAATTATGAAAAGAAAAAAGATACATTTGATTAAAATTAAAGGAACTGAAATGCAAGTTACCAAATAGTAATAACAAAGCCTTGCACTTTTGAAGGTTTTATTGGATTAAGAGTTGAGCTCCAGCTGAATAAATTTCTAATAAGCGTTAATAAAATCAACAACGTTACGTAAACTTGGGCTCAAAAAATTCTTAATAACAAGAACAATAATCGTAATATTAACTATGCCACTACAAAAAAATCTGGTAGCTATCATAATAGCAGTGCCAGACGATGCCTATTAGTGTAGGGCTGAAACGTTGAAAAGCTGAAAAGGGCTGAAAAGAATTTTTATTGTGGGACATTTAACGTATTAGTACCGTCGAATTATAAAGTTTTGTCGAATTCAACAATACTTAACTTGTTGTTTCTATGAAATCTTCAAGCATACAAAAGCTAATTAAAGGCAATTCCGATAATACAACGTATTTCGGTCATCTGTTATTGATTTTACATGCATGCATCAATGCAAAATTATTCACAAATCAATAAAATTCACTCAACAAACATGAAATGCAATCTGGCAAAAATTAAGAATGCAATAAATTTTGAGATTCTAAAATGTTGAAATCACAAACTACTTTAAAAAAGAAATAAACAAAATCGCTCGAATAAATTATACCTTTATACTCAGTCCCAACTCTCCATTTATTCCGCGTTTTAATGAAACGTCTCTTTCCTGCAACAGAAAACCAGATCTCAGTCCCGAGCTTACCCAATCCCGAGATCCGGGAGAGAATTTCTATACCTGGGACTTTTGTAAAAGCTAAAAATCAACAAAGTACTAGGGGTGAACATCGAACAATCGAATTCGATTCGAGCCTAAAATATAGATTCGAATAATTCAGCACTTCAGCCACATGCGTTTTTATCATTAAAATGTTTGAAACAGCATGCAATTAGCAAAATTTAGCTGCAGTTTCTGTGCAAAATTTTTTAACTAGCTAATAGTGGTTTTACTGCAGAACAAAATCACGTAATATGCATGATCTTTGTAAGTCTACTTTTTACTAGTGGTTCGAAAACTTGTTCAAAGATCTCTCAAACTCAATTCGAATTGGATTCGGATTCGAAATACTGAAATTTGGTTAGATTCGAATTCGTTTTCTGGTAGAAAATACTCATCCCTACAAAATACACGTCACACAAGCTTCACTTACAGAAATGTTTTACAGTTTCAAAAAAGAAACTTAATGTGATAATTTAGCCTACTTTTAAATGAACATCAGTTACTTTAATTAGTTTTGCGTTTTCGTACCATCTCTTACAAACTAACACAAAACAAAACAATACAGATATATGACTTGTTCTTCTAGAGCAGTGGTTCCCAAACTTTCTCGGGCCGTTACCCAAATCGGGAAACCCGGTCGTGTCCATTACCCCACACCTAGTACTACTTCTCCAACTCAAAAAGTAAACACACGTATATGCCACAAGCAAGCAAAATTATTTATGTGATGGACCCCATGACACAGTGTTGCCTGCCGGAGGCAGTCTCTTCAAGAAGAAAACTACGTAAAATGCATTCCGAGCGAAGTTTTAAAAATTTTCAGAGGGGTGCCCGTTACCCCCCAAAAAAACCATATTACCCCCGGGGGGTAATTTACCCCTACTTTGGGAACCACTGTTCTAGAGAGTTTTTGAAAGCAGTAATACGATTACCAAGCTCAATTTGCGTACTACGTAGAAGCAAAATGTATGCAAGATGAATAATTCCTATTTTATAATGGCAAATCCAAGGTTCTAGTAATTAATTATCCGGATTCAGGAAATCAGCACTAACCTTACTCTCAAAATCCCGAAATTAAATCCGCGAGCGTAACGCCGTAGCCGTGTTTGCACCTTATGTCCAGTGTCAATAACCCTTTAACAGAGGTCTCTGTTCAAGTTTTCTTCCCAGTCTACCCTGTCTACCCTGCGCGTTCGGTGTGCGATATTACACTATTGAGAACCTATTTCACGTGGGACTCTATTGTGTGGTTTCCAGAGTACAGAATAAGAATAATAAAAACAAGAATAGGGTAGTAGGTTTTACTGATTTTAAATCTTCATTGGTATATAAAACAGTCTTATGCACAAAACAATATATTGACACTAATAACATATGAGAATATTCACTACATACTTTTTAATTTTTGCCCGTGTGGACAAATTATAACTTATACGAGTCCTTGCCGTTTCCAAAATATGTGCATGTCGCACCAAAGCCCTAAGAGCAGCTGAATGGCAATGTAAAAACTGACCGGTGTCCAATGTCTTCGATGCTTTGACCGAGGTCGCCGTTCACCAAGCCACTTTCATCAAGGCCCCTGTGGTATCCTGCTCTCTGTGCTTGCGAGTTAATAAGAATTGAAAAGTGGAAAACTGGATGCCTAACAATAACGAAATGACGATGATGAATAAAGTTTTGTCGTATGGGTTCTCCTAGATCTGCGACGCTAGCGCTGGTCTTACATCCTAGATGTAGGAGGTCTGTACTTACACTTCTTACATTACTCAACTGCCCTATGCTTGTAATTTCGAGCAATGTTTTCAAACATTATCTTGGAGACTAACCGTCACGTTCAAGTTTGATGGCGATAAAAATTCCAGTCAGCTGTCGGTTTTACTTTGATTTTTGAAGCTAATTGCCTTTGACGGTCAAACAACCTGAACGCAGCGGAGTAACTGCGTCTTTATAAGTTCGTTATCGTCTTCTACGAAACTTAGACTACAAAGCTTCTATATTCAAACTAGTTTACTTAACATTCAAATGTACCAATCTAATGTTCAAGTGAATTGTCTTACATTGCTGTTACACGGTCTGGGAAACTTGGACTACTTCTTTCAAGAAATTCACATTTTGAGAAATTTGAATCTATATTCAGTGCACAATTTACCGACTGATTAAGTGACTCGTACAGTTAACAAACTTTTTATTCCCAAAGTTTGAAAAGACAATTCACGACTGACAAGTGTCAGTTACTTACATGTTTTACAGTGGGTAACCATTCGGACTGTATTAGCCACTGTACAAAATGCTCAAAATTTACCAGAGTTACAAACTGACCGAGCCCTCATCTACATGCACCTATGTCTATATCCATATCTCTACAATTGAGCGTTAAAGTTTCCCGATGAACACAACAGGGGTCAGTAAATTATAAAAATATCTTCGTATTGCCATCCAATGACCTGCGGTTTTGTTTGCCATCTATGTCCTTCCAGTGACCTTTTATGTCGAATAAACTTGCAATTTTAACCAGTTTCATCGTAAGGTTTTAAGCGACATGTTACAAGCGAATACTTTTTATCTGCTGTTCTATTACAATATATTTTGAAAAACTGCGTTAAGAACTTTGCTTTTGTCTACTTAATTTTTCAAAAGGCTCAATATGTAACCAGTACCTATAAATATAAGACAACAAATGCAGCAATGCTGATGACTGTTATAGTGCAATGGTGACCGGTAAAAATATTCGCGGAAAAATCTCAAATTTTTCTAGGTAAAAAGTCTTAGGAAAAAGTCAGAATTAATTTTGGGTAGGGTTAGGGGTCAGGGTTAATGTTAGGGTTAGGGTTGGGGTTATGGTTAAAGTTATTTCTTTTTTCCTGTGCGTTTTTTTCATGTGACTTTTTTAACTGGATTCAGTGCAGTTTAAACGTGAATAAAAAAAGGTTATAGACAACAAAAGAGTACAGAAAACTTCTTTTGTTGTGGGATGTTTGTAACTACTGATATGTTTTCTTGTTATTAAGAATTTGTAAATTCTAGAATTACATCAAGTATCGTATGAATGATTGTTTGCTATTTTTCAAAGTCACCTTGAATCAAATCTATCGCAACATTTGTGAAAAACTTCAAATACCCATAAACCATTATCATCAACGGCTATTTACTTACTGCATTGCACATTCCCCCACCGTCGAAACCTGTACAAAATTCCTATGGTAAACAAACACCCATGTGTTTTTTACTAAACATTTCTTATTATAATTACTTAATAACTTTACAGTACATATTGGTATAATAAATGTGAAGATATTACATCAGATTGCAGAATCAGATCCGCGCGAAGCAAGTCATCTTCTTGTCAGATTGAATCATACTAAATTATGCTCAGCTGCATTCCTTGTTAAATATCGTTTGATAAAAAATTCACGCCAGTATAAAAGCAATGAAACTGGAATATCCAGGTTACTATTATCGTTTACATCACGCATACAACAAGCCTCTGATCTGCAGAATCATGAAGCTGGGTGTTTGTGTTTTATTTTCACTTCTGGTACGTTAAACATATTGCTAAACTTTAACTTTGATTAGCATTTCAGCAGAATTCATTCACTTCCGAAATCTGAATGATGATGCAAGATGGCAATGACGCTGATGATGGTGATGGCGACGACGATGCGATTATGATGACGATGGCTACGACGATGACGATGATGATAACGAATTGGATGGCAATCAGCTTCACTATTATTGTGCCAGAAATGCCTTTAGTAGATTTAATTCAATGGCAGTAAAATGAATTATGATGTCAATAACAATAACTGCGATGATAGCGTTTGATCAATGTTGATGGTGACTGTGTATTAATTAACTATTATTAATTAATAATTTAAAATAATTTGATTATACTTAACTAATTTGATTTTTATTGACTTCGTCATACTACTGCAGTGTCTTCGACATGTCAGATATTAGAAGTCTTGATTATTGCAGATTGTTGTGAAGAGTAACCTAGATCAAGCAATTTGTCTGAGCGACATCACACTGGGGGTGTTCGGGATAACTTGTGAAGAAAGCTGCACACCATATAAACAGCTTACTGACTGGCCTTTCCACTCAGAATGCGCGTGTGGTCTATTTAAAGGAACAGAAAAATGTGTAGAGGTAATATCTTTAATGTGTTTTCAGAAGTGACAGAAAATGTATTAGCCTGTTCTTTATAAGTTTGTGAACTATGCAAAACTGGACGCGACCATAAAAAGGTAGTGAGTCACCCTATAAAAGTTTATAATTCACTTAGATTACGAATTTTTTGTGGAAAAAAAATAAAAACTTTTGCTAGAGCCAGTCTTTCAGTTTCTTACTTGCCCTTATTCTAGTCATTCAACGATTAAGAAAAGAGCTCCGCCTAATCAGGATACATGGTTCTATTCTATAGCTGAGTCAGTCTCCGAATTTCAAATAAAAATTAAAGCCCCCCAAAAAAGAATTTGTTTAATTAAGCAGAAAGGTAAATTTAGTTGCGAAAATTTGTGTCGATTTTAGATTTTTATGTGTCAACTGTAACAAGTAGCGTGAAGTAGTATGGATTGCAGTACTTTTCATGCGCCGTTTGCTCTTTTTGCAAATAACCTTACGGCCAGGAGCTGACGCAGAACACTGTAGTCGAGACGCTTAACCAAAGGACCAAAAGCTGGCGCAGAAAAAGTTTAACTAGCAAGTACTATTCGTATCTGTTTAAAAATATGCCTGTCATCCATACTGCTGTGAAAACGCGCGCACAATATTACTACGCATATAAACCTTGTAACCCATAAGTAATACAAACGCTGTAATGTCTAATTATATACCTACAGATTTAGTGTAGACCTTGTCAATGGTAGTGTACAACAACTTAAAAAAGGACATTGTATGATTGTCGTTATACTACGGTGAAAATATGCCTACCCTCCATACTATAGTGAAAATACGAATTTTTTTCAGATATATTCACGAAATAAGCCGTGTACGTGCAAAAAAGCTACTCCACAAGGTCCACAAGTTATTCCTTTCTTTCTCCCATGTTTGATGGAAGAAGGTGTTTGCGACTGCAGCATGGCACCCTACGCATATAAACCTTGTAACCCATAAGTAATACAAACGCTGTAATGTCTAATTATATACCTACAGATTTAGTGTAGACCTTGTCAATGGTAGTGTACAACAACTTAAAAAAGGACATTGTATGATTGTCGTTAATTTAATTACTAATAAGAGTCATACATAATTATTATTAGTTATGAAGCAAGAACATAAAAACATAAAATTTGAATTTAATAAATTGATACCACACCTCAGATTGCGTTTTTCATTTCCTGACAAGAACGAATTTCTTAACTTGTTAGACACAAACACTTGTACGCTTCAAATATTTCACTCACAATGAACATCTATTAAAGTGTAGACTCGATCCGTTTTATCAGTGTACCAGACACAAATCGTTTACCACATGAAAAATACGTGTATTTTTTTAAATTGGCAACTAAGTAAGTAAATAAGCAAGTAAGTAAAAATTTATTTATACTCAAATGTGCGAACAAATAACAACGTACCAGTGATGGCACACGTGTAAATCAATCAGTTACGTAAAGTCAAAACAGGTTGGGAAGCATACTGGGAACATATAGGAACCAAACCTGTGGAAAGCTGTGCTCAAAAAGTCGTGGAAGCAAAGGACCTTAAAAACCCTACGACTGTGACCAAGGGTCACCACACACAGCAGTTGACCTTTTTCATGGAATATTCGTTAACTCCTTGGTTGTGTCAGGCCAGGCCATAGCCACCTCTTTGTGTATCGCCAGCAGGATCACTGTTTCAAAAGTGAAAACTGGAAAGCATCTTTCCTTATACAATTTAGCACCCTGCAAGCTGAGAGAAAGCACTCAAGGGCAGGCTTACTCAATGCAGATGGCTGTGGCTGTACCCGAATCTATCTCACTAACAATGATAATCTTTTAAAATAAGACAACAAAGTAATACAGGTATCACAAAATTCAGATGTATATACATCTCCCCCCCCCCCAACGATGTCTGGTAATTATTCAGTATTATCCTATCCAGGCAAACGATCCATGCTGACAGATCAGCTACTGAGGTAGTTCAGTGTGTTAATAGCAGACCCTGTCGATACACCACTCATTTGCAACTACTGTTTCTAGATACTTCTAATAATTACACACCTTCAAACCTACAACTAGGCAGGAGATTCACTGTAGGACTAACTGATCAATACAGCATATCAGTGTAACAAATGTAACAAAATTCATAGCGCCAATTCATTCTGTAAAAAATTAAATTTAACGTAAAAATCTTTTCTTTAACAAATACTTAGCTTCTGTGGCATTTCAGCAAAAATAAGAGTTGGCAAAGTGCCCCTCCAAACAAATTCAGAAAATCGTCCCAGAAAATGAGAAGCTGTTTATTTGTTTTTTGCTGACTGGCTGAAGTTACAGGAAAGCTCACATACGTATAAAAAGCAGATGTTCTAGCTCGGGCAGCATTATATTTAAGGTCAGTTAGAACTAAAATACCAACAACTATATCATTCCTACGCATCAGTAACATAGTAAACTACCCTGAAAAGCGTGTTAGGCAATAAACTTCACTAAAAGTATGTATTTACATTCGTAACGAAACGTTCATTCTTAAGAGAGTGAACCAAGAGCATCATCATACATTCTCTTTTCCTTCTTTAACCAAAAAAACAGCTTGCAAAGTTGCCATATCTACAGTGCAGAATAAACAAGAAAACTTTAATCAGTTTAGTAGAAGACTTACTTATCATATGCACAATTACAGCGTAGTGCTTTATTTGCTACTGCAAACTGCAAAATTTTTATAATTTTAAATATTGAGTGCAACAAAAAAACCAGGAGGCGCAAGAAGAGCTTGATTTATGTTACAAATTACAATGAAGAGCGTAATAATCAAATTAGCTGCGCTCAACTCACAACTAATGATAATTTTTCCAGATACTGAAGCGTAATAGATCAGATAAAAAAATCTAAGGCTTTCTATGTAATCAATAATTAACTTACAGTGTTACTTAGTTGGAAAGCCCTAAAAATGCGAGTTCTCCTGACCCACAGTTTTTCAGGCTCTTCCTCTTTCAATCAATTAACAATAAAATTTGGTTAATTGTTCATTACATGTAAAGTGTTAAGTATTCTGGTTTATCACAATTCAATATCCAAAAACTGGGGTATGTAAACTTTCTTTGGATCACCTCATTTAACAAAGAAACGGGCTGCTAATTATAACATCATTAAGCGGCACAATGATTAACAGCTTGAATTAACAACTGAAAACCCACTAATAATAAGATCAGTACGGGAAGGGCATTACTAGCAGTAAGCTCCCTGTGCAAAAAAGGGAAATTTAGATCCTCCATACATAGAGGTGCAAAAAACTAGTTTGGTTATGGGCGCATACAAAAAGTTTTTTATACCTTCTAAGAAAGCTACTATACAGTTAAAAAGGGGGCTGCATAACTCCTTAGCTTAAAATTGACGATTATTATTTTTATGTATTTCGAAGCCTTTGGCAACTGAAATATTCCTAAGAGGCTTCAAAGACTTTGCTTATCGTATGCTACCACTTACCATCTTTTCTTGATCCTTTCATTTTTTCACAAAAGTTCATCTTTCCTAAATTTGCTTCTATGGTCTTCCGTTTGAGAAAATCGGCTACTAGGGAATGACTAGCTCAATGGATTACAAAGACGACAATTAGTTTCTTCGTTCTGATTTATTTATTTTTTTGCTGTGACAAAGCAGTAACACTTGAGCTTTTAAAGTTTATTTCATTAGCAGACAATTGATAATGTGCTCCAAGTCTCTGTTTATTTGAATTAACAAAGTTATTGAACTTGAAATCATGTAATATTTTAGGGGCACCCAGTATAGCATGAAACGTTTGAACAGACGTTATCTGAACATCTTTGAACGTAGAAATTTCTGTACCTACCGACTACGTGGTCAGAAAATTATTTTTATACCACCTATTGACCTGCGGCTTTCGTTTGCTACCAACTACATTCTACTTTTCATTGACATCGCGAGTTTTCAGGTAATATGTTTCAAAATATAGTTTAGGCTTTCTATTCTTATTACCTTCAAAAGACTATCTTTTAAAAAGTTAAATTTTTACCCTTGTCTACCTTTTTCGGGTAGGTTAATTTATGCAGACTATTGTTTTACATCTAGCGATCAAAGCAACATTCAGACAAAATTGCGTCAAATATCGAATGACTGTTTGACAGTTTGTTTATCAGTTTTCAATGTCACCTTGAATTACATCTATACAAGCTTTCAAAGACCATCGTCATCGACGGGGTTTGCATTTTTTCACCAGTGTTTAACCACATCACGAAATTTTCATAATCCTGTTTTTCAATCTCCAATTTTAACTACTTAATGGCTTTATAGTGCATATTGCTAAAGAAGAGAAGATATTCACATCGAGTTTGAGCCATACCCCACCCTTAACAAAACATCTTCTTGTCAGATTGAATTTTATTAAATCATATCAAACCGCATTCCTTGTTAAATATTGGTAAAAAAAAAGCACGCCAGTATAAAAGCAATGAAACTGGAATATCCAGGTTACTATTATTATTTGCATCACACATACAACAAGCCTCTGATCAGCAGAATCATGAAGCTGGGCGTTTGTGTTTTGTTTTCACTTCTGGTACATTAAACACGTTATATAACTTTAACTATGATCAGCATTATTACAAATTATACTATTAGTGTTTAACAATAGATATAACAGCGATGATAATGATGATGACGATGACGATAACAGCGATCATGATACTAGTGATCATATTATGGTGATGATAACGATAACTACCGCGATGATGGTGATGGCAATGATAATGAAATTGTTAAATTCAATTGCGCGGTGGTATAATAGCTGCGATATGTCTGACGATAACTATATGAAGAAAATGCGTGATTATGATCAATTGATGATGCATTAACTAATTATCATTGATTAATCTGATTTTTACTTAAATTGTTATATTGTGTAACGCCTCCCAAGTTGCCAAGTCTTAAGACTCACATTTATTGTAGGTTTTTGTTACGAGTAGGCCTAATAAGCCTAACCTGGAGACTGCCTGCTTCAGTCCAGCCCAGGTAAAGTGTGAAGACGATTGCACGCCCAGTGAGTGGGCCTTCAAGACAGAATGTACCTGTTTTTCATGGAATGGCCAGAAAATTTGTGGAGAGGTAATGTATTTAACTTTGTTTTCCTAGATTGTTCCTGGTAGATCTAGAAATTTTGTGAGAGACCCTCGTGCAAGAGAAAGTGCCCCTCCCCCATTTGAAGATTACCAAAAGCTTGCAATTCGCGAATTTTTTGGCGAAAAAAAACAAAACCCGACAGAGCCAACGATTTCTTTTAGATTTAACCGCCCTTATATACAAAAAATTTTAATTATATTAACCAGTTTTTGTTATTAGTCAATTAACAAAGGAACGGAGCTACACGTTAGATTTTAACATCACATCAAATAAAATTAAAACGTCTCTACAAGCTATTACTGAATTAACAGCCCAATGTTGATCGATTTTTAGAGGAGTTTCAAAAACTCTGTCCGTTTGAAATTGCAGTTATCGGTTCCTAGGTCTGTCTACTCTGGTGGCATATTAGACAAATGCTATAGCTTTGCGATAATGTTTTTAAAGGCTTTAACCCAATCGTGAAAAATAGTATGAGTTTACATCATGAGCGACACTTTTCTTGCGCAGTCTTCTGTTTCTGTGAATAATCTCCAGAAGAGAAGGTGTCGGAGAAAGGTGTCGCTTTGTGGTTTGAAAGTTAAAACGGAAAATGTGACACAAACACGCACAACTATCAAGATGTGCTTGTCATCCATATTACTCTGAAAATATGCATTATTTTGTTTCAGACGTATATTCGAAGTAAGCCGTGTAAATGCACAAAAATACCTTCAGGAAAAGCTCTACCTTTCTGGATCCCATGTGTGATAGGAAAAGATGGTTGTGACTGCAGCCTGGCAACCCAAGCATTCAAACTTTGTAAACCCGCACCCGCTTAAGCGTGAAGAATACAATAATCATAAAACTGCAGATTTGAAATAGATCTTGCTAATAGTGCTGTACAATAATTTGAGCAAAAGAATATTTTGTGGGGAGATCAAATTTATCAAATTGTTAGTAATTAGGCAGCGAAAGCTTGAAAATGTAAAAATTGAATTCAATAAATTTTTTAGACTGCTGCTTATTCTTAACTCGTTGCACATAAGTATCTGCAAGCTTTCAATATTTGTTCATAATGAACATCTATTAAAAGTGCTAAGAAATTCGTTTTTATTATAGTACCAAGTCTCGAACATAAAACTACCTATTCTAAGTGAGAAACACTAACATCGACAGACAAAGTTAGGGGTGCTCACAATATTCACAGAACCAAGATTTCTAAAAATCTATTCTCGAATAACTTGACATCAATTTTTTACGAAATACTTACGTTACTGACGAGCGCTCCCGAAGTATTTGTATTTGGATAAAAATCATCCATTGACCCATTTATATCTGCTGTATAAGTTTATAAGTACTGTATTTCTAAAAATGTAATGACAATATGAATACATAACAAGCTCTGCAGTTGCCTTTTCAAACAACATTTATTCACGGCTTGCTTTTGCCAACAACTGGGAAGCTTGACTTGCAGGACTCGCCAACAGAATGATCATATAGTAGTCACTGCTGTCCCCAGATGGTTGTGACTGTACCGGAATCTCGCAGTGAGACAGTGAAGTGCGTGACCGAGGGTCTCAATAACGTTTACATGTGTCTACGACCTCCCTCAACAAACAAGCATTAATAATTGCCATTTATCAACTCACTCTGTTACATTCGAGTAAAAACGCTGAAAGTTCTCTTTATCAAATAAATAGGCATCGTGGTGTTTCAGCAAGGGTAAAAATTGGCAATGTGCCCGCCCTAACAAATCCAAAAATCGGAAAATAAAAAGCTGTTTATTTATCTTTGGCTGTATGGCTGAAATGACGGATAAAAAAGCAAATGTTCTTACACATGAAGCGTCAAAAATCACCAAAGTAAGTTGGACGCAAAATGCCCACATGTATTTGACTTTTAACATTCTCAGAATGACCAAGAGCCAGTTAGTAAAGTGTTGAATTTCATGATGTCTGCGTGTCATCAGTTATAAATACCTTTTTACATTGAGTGCAAAACAGTTTGCTTACTTTGCGCTACACTATGTTTTCACAGTAAACAGGAAAACTTAAAATCAAGTCAAACGTGGTTCCTCTTATAATGTGCGTAATTAAAACGCTGGACGCTGGACGTAGCAGTTTTTTGCAATTTTCATATTTTTAGATATTCTGCATTATTATCTAGAATCTATAAATTGCCTTAGCCCTTGCTTTCAACAAAAACCTTCAAACTACTACTGACAATTAAATAAAAAGTTAATTTGCAGAAAAAACATTTCAGCAGATTGTGCTTAATGATTCTACAATGCTGAAGTTACTCCGTTATTTATACGGATATTTAGATAGGTGAGATGACCTAATTTTTAACCACAGTAATTAATTTAGATGTAGGCAAGCAATTAAAACGAGAGAATGACAAAGCGACAGATTGAAGTGATGTATTTCGGTGCAATTTTCAATAGATTTGGCTCTCCTTTGCAGAATAAACCAAAAACGATAAAGCGAAAATGAATTGAACCGCTACCTATTTGACAGAAGGACAACTAAAAACGCTGTTAAACAAAGAATTTGCTAATCGGATTTCAATCGCGTTGCTTGGTTCTTACGCAGCTATAGATCACATCTGCTTTTCATTATCTTTAGAAAGAAGCCATGCAAATAGCCTGTGGAATCTAGGTTAACCGCTACGAAGCCGTTACTAATATGAGCTGATACGGGTCCACATAAATTCCTTCAGTTTTATGTACCTCACCATTCTACACACCTACTACAGGAATACAAGAAATGGTTCTTAGGAACCTAAGTAACGCTCTCTGTACAAATGTACACATCGTTAAACAAAGGGCGGCTTATCCTTAGTTTCCCGTCGCTTAATTTCTACAAAAGCTGGGGTATTTGGCTGCTGCACACTCGCTGACACACCACAAACAGATGCGCTATAAGAAAATTGGGCGTATTCTGAAGCGCCAACCACTTAAATGCTGATTTAACACAGTAACGCAGTCACAAACATGCATGAGTAGTGAGGGCACCTGGTGTTAAAAAACTAAACCGTAAAATTCAGTACCCATCAGCACATTTTAGCGCTTTGGTACGATGCATTACTCTTTAGTTGCTTTTGGCAGCTGTAACCTCCACGTGACCTCGATTCGCTGGACGTCATTCAACTCATCTCCTCATAAGATTTAATATTCTAATGTAACAACAGCCAAAAGAACCCATATTTATCGGTTTTTGTCTGCCAAAAGACTGCCTTGACCTACATTGAAAGTTCTAGGAGCAGTCCCTGCCCTTCCTTGGAGAGATTTATATTAAGAAATACTCTGTCAAGTAGGCAAAATGAAAATCTACTTAAATTTAGTAAGTTGATGGTCAAATATCGACTAATCTGCTGCTCAAATTGAGTACGCTAACATCGTGACACGCGAACTACGTAGGAAACGTGAGCAAGTGAGTAAAGTGAATTAAAGTGGGCCGGTCGGTTAGTCATTTGTCGGTCATCAAAGTGAGCGTCATGAAAACGAGTATTATGTTCAATGGTAATTCAATTTGAACGACTTAAATAGCTAATGTAGCAAGCTACAATATGCTCTTTCATATTTCATATTACTTTAAATTACCTTATCTGTTGAGTAGTTAAACTGCCGATTACTGAAATTAGAGTATGTCGATTACTGAAATTCGCTTAATGGAGCAACAGGACCACAGAGCTAACCCAAAGCTTCGCAATGCAACATGTTTTATCAAAACTTGGAGAACCCTAATTCATACATCCCCGGGACAGTACCTAAAAGTTAAACAGATCAAGGTGATCATTCAATATTCATGCATGTACTTTTCCACAATAAAGTAAACACTCGATTGCAAAAATGATTTCCATTGAAGTTATATGCTGGATGAGGATGCCGTTATTGTGATCCCGGTAATACCAGCATCCTAAACGCATCGCCGAGGTAATTCTTCACATCAATAATCTACCTGGACACAGACACTGCGTGACTCATTCACCTAGGCGCCAAACTGCTGAGGAAACTGAGTGACTCAGAGTGTGAAATAACAAACGGTAAAATCTCTCGAGCTCAATAAAACTGAACGAAGCAGCAAAATTCAGACAAAATGAGATAGTCATGTGAGAAAAGATTGCAAAGGCATCCAGTTGCCTCCACATTATTAATTACTGTTAAAATTTGTGCAAATCCTTGTTTTCTCTATAATTATGAGAAGCCACTTACATGAATTACATAAGGAACAATCGTTCAGTACAATAGCAACACTCCCTGCAACTTTTGACACAAGAATGTCACTCAAAATCCCTATATTAATAAAAACAGGACAATCTCACCTATTATTCAAAAAAAGGTGGATCCTCGACTTTTGTTTACTCAATTCAAGCAAAAATCAAACTTTCCTTCAGAAAGCTCATTATTCAAACAGAGTTAGTCGTTATGAGAAAATAAATTTAATATTCTATTTCTCTCTCTCTCTCTCTCTCTCTCTCTCTCTCTCTCTCTCTCTCACTCTCTCCTCTCCTCTCTCCCTCTCTCTCTCTTTCTCTCTCTCTCACTCTCTCTCCCATGAGGCAGGATGCCAAACAGAGAATCAGTCAGTAAGTCAGTCAATCATTCAATAAGTTACTAGATCACTGATAAAACTGTTAATTTTATTGTTAGCAAATCTAATCAAAGAAAAAACACTTTTGAATCCTACTAACCTTGCTGTCCCTCGGTGTGTTGTCTCGAATTTCCGTGGGAATAGCATAGACTAGCTCCTCCTTCTGTATCGTCAGATGACTTCCAGCTAATTGAAGGCGCACCGCTTGTCGTTTCCCTTTGCCATCTGTCACTGCCACCATGCCATGTCGAACCTAAAACAGTATGGATGACATCTGAAAAATGTGTTTGTCGATAAATCGCTACTGTGCTCTCACTGTTCTGGGATTTTCAACGGCGACACTTTTGCACAACTTTTGTGACTGGAAATGCAATGGCGTCAATACAAGCCACTCAACGCAAGACAAGAATACTAATCACTGAAGCACTTTTTACGAGTCCTTTGATTGTCAAAATCTGTGCGCGATGCGACATCAAAAGGCTGTCATATTATAGGCCTACGTATCATTAAATACATTACAAATAAGTTAAGCATCCAATGAACAATAACAGTTGCTGCACGATGATTTACCTTAACCTACTTGACAAAAAGCCCAATTGAATTATCGATCAGGCTGGATCTGATTTCAAGCTTTCCTCCAGTCCCCTTGTTGCTCATCAAATGTCAGTTGCTAAACTAAGGCTGCTTATAAACCTAGTTTTCTATAGGCTTTCTATCTGTGAAAGTATTTAACAGAACGTTCTTCAATGCTAACTACCATCTAACTTGCTACGAAAAGAGCATTAAAATCGCTGTCACTATAGTCACAAAAATTCTCTTTTTCCAAGCAGCTCGTTTCCTTTCATCATAACAACTTACAACTTACCTCATTACCTACAGTTCTGCATGCAGCCATTTGGCGCGGGTAATAGAGCGATAGATACACGCATTTACATATTAAGTCAGCTTTTAAGACTATATACATGTGTAAGCAAAAGTAATAGTAAAGTTTTCCAAGCGAGAATTTCTCGAAATAGAATCTGAAACTAGCTCGTAGTTGTTTGTCCTAGCGGACATAATAAAAAAGAATTACCCTATCTTGTAGCCAAGTCCTCCTTTTCCTGAAGAGCTATAACACTCCCTCTAAGACCTACACGAAGTCCTTCGAAAAAGCTTTTTGTACGCGGCGTTGACCAAGTTTTGCAAAAAAAGAACGGACGATAAACGCCCACTTTGTCAAAGCGCATTCGCCTTTTCGCCCTTCCCCTTCCATGCAGGAATCTGCATCAAAATGCATCTTTCTTGTCCCCTCTTTACACCTTCTCTGCAAAGTTTCGTGAAAATCTGTTGAGCGTGAAAGGCTTACTGCTATACAACAAAGAAACAAAGAAACAGCGTTGAAGCATAACTTCCTTGGCAGAGGGAAAAGTAACTAAAATATTTTATCCCCACAGTAATCCTACCATAGCTCATATTTTATGTAGCATTTTCCTATTTTTTTCATTTTTCAGATGTACAAGTGTAACAAGCCATCGGTTACTTCTTAATACACTTCACAGTAATTTTAGCTTCAACATCTGAATTTTCTAAGAATATTAAACTAAGAAAATATTAATGAAAACAGAGAAACAATTACTGCTTGTTCATTATACATATTCAAACCTTTATAGAGTACAGACGTGCTTCCCGGTATACAATGACCACACACCTCAGGTGGTTTTACCATTCCCGAAGCCGTCAAACTGTATTTACTGTAATCAATAAGATACAGTTATACACGCAGTAATCTTAAACAGGGTAATTAGGGTCTTGCGAAAATAGTTTTTACAGAACAGTTATTTGACTGGCGACAATCTACGCATTTGTTTTATACCCGTGTTCTCACGGAAGTAACTAACTTGGTGATTTTGTTTGCACGTGCTTACTAATGAGTACTGGAATGCCATAGCAGCTTCCTACACAAAGCTGTCTGACAAATATGACGATGGTCGTTACCGAAAATAAAACAACATGGGCTTTGCACCGTATCACATACATTCTTATACACCCTTAGGTGACAAACAACTCGGTAAATAAAGTAAAAAATCAACTTGAAAGATTTTGAGCAATTTGAAAATAGCCAAAACTGTGAGAATTTTTATCGGGTTAATTTAGTTAAACAAGACAGAGTAAAATCAGCAATAAAATATTATGAATTTTGTGCATACTGCATGATCACTTAGTATTAATAAGTAGGAATAAACTCGATAATAACATACAAATTTTACACTTTGAATACGTACTAAAAATAAAAATCATTGGTCAACGGATTAGAACCAGAAAAGAAAAGATTTATTAATATTAGTCCCAAATGGGTGTTCCACCATATGTAAGTGTTGAAAAATCGAAAAGTATCGAAAAATGTAATTTAGTTAATTGGTCGGCTTAACTGCACAACAATATGTGGAAGGTTTTTAAGCCTTATGACATTATGTTTAAGCTGCGATTTCTTTAACTATCAGGAGAAAGTGATAATGAAAGAATAAATGAACACTTTTTAACCTTCAGTTCTTGGACCACCTAACAGCAAATCGCGCTGCAAGTTTCATATTTTTGCAAAAAAATTTCACGCAGTAAAGTCGGGTTTTTTAGATTGGGTTATCCAATTTCAGTTTGAAAAATAAACAGAAAGTTATTGATGTGCCGCAACGAGGCATTTTAACTCCAAATGAGTTTCACAAAATGAGCAGTAAACAAGAAAGAATTGCAGTGCGTTCCCTCTTCTGATTTCACGATGGAACAAAACTTGTGACGTCTGAGATTATTTTTAACGCCAGTTTGTTTAACAGACGTGTAACAGACTGGATGGTACAAGTCTTTAGAGGAACTTTACAAATTGCACGTTAAAAGATTTAGGTTGTGGGAATAACCGAATGTGTACTTTGCTGTCAAGTTAAGCAATGCCCAAGCTAGACAGTGAATGGATAAGTGATATACTCCATTCAATTCCCGTTCTGGGCGGTTTCATTCGTCAAACTGATCCTTCTGCACGTGTAATGTTATGCAGTTCGGCATTCTGGTCTGCAAACTGGAATTAACATCGAGGACTAATGTAGACGGTTGGCAGGACCAGAACCTAGCTCATTATAGAGGATAAATCTCTAATAATTAGAAAATTAGCCAGCAGAGATTTCTTAGCCACGAATGGATACGCGCGCGTTCTCCTTCATGTGAAGATATAACAGCAGCTGAAACAACCCATTAACAATTTTTTCAGTGGTCACCCACCTACTCCATAAGCAGGTTCGGCATCACCTAACTATCATAGCCCGGCACTCAAGAAGAAGCGGGTACTATTAGAGCGGCCTTGCTTTGTACCTTCTTGTAACTCTGTAATCTTTCTCTTGTAACTTTACTTTCTAGCTAAAATGAATCTTTCTCTAATGGCAGCTAAGTTTGTCTGGTAACTGAAGTCGTAAACAAGCAGCTGGAAAGTTCAGTAGTGAATTCCTACTAAACTAGCGGTAATAGTAAAACAGCCGTTTGCCTACACTATGCCTTCCACTATTATTTGCCTGTAACCTTATGGACACGCATCGATTCTAATTGTGTTCAGCTAAAATTACCGCCTTATTTTAAACGTTGACAAAATCTCAATAAATATCGTTTTTCAGTTGAAGATGTTAACGCTCATGAGTGAAATGTACACTGAGTCAGTTTTGAATTTGGTGTTAATTTTAGTTGAATGCAACTAGAATTGAATGCATGTCAAGTGTGTCCGTATGGTCACATGAAATGACAACCTTTTACACAAATTCTGCCGAAGAGATGACAGTTTGCATTATTAAATATAATTTTATTGCAGTTGCAATGTAGATAAATCCAGTTTTTTCCTCGCACTTCATATCAGCGAGATTCTCAACCAAAAAAGTAGTTTCTAACAACTACAACTTCATTCAATTCATGATAGACGCCTCTTTCTAATTAGTTAGAAGAATTCTGTTTATCTGTACCTTTATTTCCATTTTTCTTCCATAACCCTACCCTGAGTAGCCCATAATCTTGTATGGGAGGATTTGTATAAAAAGTGTATCAGTTGGGCTGTCCATAAGCAGATTATTTAAGCAGCCATCTGCTCAATAACTACTGTTCCCGTGCACATACAGACTCCAAATCATACACCAGAGATATCAATAATCATTATTAAATTCTATCTGCATTCAACCTAATGTATTGACTCAGGGGTGCACGACCTTCTCAGTCCCGGTAGAGTCCATAGTTCATGATGACCGTTGGTTATCAGTAACGGTTGACCATTAGATAGTTAAATATTATCATTACGCAGTTCACTTAGTGCCTCAGACATAAGCAACCAAGAACCACTCTGGTAACTACGTAACTTGTGAATGTATATAAGCTACTGATAAAAAATGCGATCTCGATTTAAAAGTTTAGGCGATAAGAATAACTTTATAAGCGAAACTGAGCAACGTCCAGCCAGGACAGTAAATAGATGAGTGATAAACTGGAAAAAGTGCTTCTGAATAATTTCGCCTACACTGTCCCGGCTGATCACCTCATTGAGCCAAGATATAATACACATCCGAATGTTACTAAGACATCTAAATGAATTCCACGAAGTCTTGAGTTCGATACTAGCGGCTACAATTGTCCAAGGCATATACCCTACATGTTATTCGTTATTTGTGTAAGTCGATAAATAGCCGTTAGTGCTAATATTGTCTCTTAATGGTAAATAAATCTTGTCTTTGTCTGTTATAACAGCTGCTTGTAAATCAAGTTTCTCCAACGAACTTCTTGTCTGTAAAATTATCTAGCAAAAAATTGTTTCCCTGTTAACTAAAACCTCAGCTCTTTCAAAGAGAACGTTAGCTAATGGCCACTGGCCTTATTTGAGACTTTTGTATTGGTGTCCTCAGACGATCAAAAAACCAAGATGTTTCGTTTCGCCGCGGATGTTTTACCACAATTACAAATTTTGCGAACTCACATTCAAACCCTGTCATTTCCCTTTAACATTGTGTCAATACGCCAGGTTGAATCAATACATGTTAGAGTAATTGCAGTTGCATACTTTCTGCAATTATGTAATATGTTGAGTGTGATTAACGAAGTATGAAAGATTACGTAATCGTGTTATTACACCTAGCTCTAGTGTTGATGATCTAGTTAGGCCTTCCTCATAAATAAACAGCCTGTAATCAATCAACAAACATGCCTATTACGCATGCGTGTTTTTAAATATTTTCCGATACGACAACTGAGGCTTCGAAAAATTTTAAAGCTCCTTATTAGTTAGTCCATTTGGTAAATATCTTGTACAAAGCGTTTCAAAGAAGCTAAAATACGTTGGACGATAGAACAATTTAGGGCGATGGAACGCGTTATAGCGAGGTCAATAAGTTCAGCGGCTGAGTGGTTTACATTTCGGACGGCAGACAAGCATTAGTGATTGCAATCATGAGTTCGAAACTGGCAGCTTCGAAATTCCGAAATTCGAAATTCCGAGCTCGGTCGGGAACTGGCATGGGTGACTGCCTAGAAAACTGCCTCTATACGTTTCCTCGATCATGTTACCTCTGGTGATTTACCAAGCTGAAGAAAAATGTACACGTCCTGGAAAAACAACTTTCGCGCACTTTGATAATCCATAAACCTCCGCTAAATGCTATATTATCTTTAATTAAATTTCTCATAATATTCTCTGAACAATAAAACTGGAATAACTACAAAATGAACGTTAGCATTTTTGCTAACTAAAAGCTGCAGTCTGCAATATTAAGTGACGTTGGGGCTCTCTACGACACCAGCTCATGGTAAGCTTTAATTATATCGCTATAAATAATTGCTAATTATCTGACATTACCATTATCATTATTATCATACCAACGACATCATTATCATCATCGTCATCATCGTCGCTCCCTCATCATTATCATCATCAGCAGCAGCAGCATCAGCAGCAGCACAGTCGAATCATATTAATTAGTTTCACCGACCAAAGCTTCGAGATTAGGATCATTATTCATTACCTAAAAAGTCATCATGCGCTACGTGCAACGGTAATTAAGGTGCCTCATGATGCCACAAAGGCGATGACAAAGAGAAGAGTAATTAAATATAAACCATGTGTGGCATGCTTAGTTTAGGCAAATATGGCTTAAAAGTAAACTGGACGATTGTGTCAACGTTGATTCAGAATAAAGAATGCCCTAAAATACTGAAAACTGCAATAGCTTATTTTGAATCAAAGCTTAGGTTAAATAATAATTATCTCGGATACCCAAATTTCCTTAAACTTTAAAAGCTACGCGAGGTTCACATGTCACAAATAAAAGGCGGCACCGTGATAACCATGATCATGAACTGCTGTGTTAGTTTCTGACGTCACATGACGTAGAGCCCATTTTCGTGACATCACACGTTTAAGCAGTACTGTAAAACTTGTGCAAAAATGCTTGACGCGCAAGGGAAGATGCCTGTTATCGTACAAACTGTAGTTAGTTTCTGACGTAAGCAATAGCTGTGTTCGGTTACCGTTAATTAACTTTCTAAGCTAATTATTCAAATATAAGAAACAATTGCTAACTTTTATAGGCAAGAAAACGTATATTTTGGACAGTAAATTAAAATGAGATTGAGTATAAACAATCATCTCGTTTTCCTTTAAACGAAGCCACACTGAACGCCTAGCTGCTACAGATCTGAGGGGGCAAATGAACTTTGTCTGATGACATGATCGTCTGTGAATGTCAGCATACAATACGGTGTACAATATTTTCAAACATTCACCTATACAAAAATAAATAGTCTCGGAAAAAAGACAATTCCCTGTAGTACTTCCTGGAGCAGCTACCCAAATTTTCGATATGTGTAATCAAAAACAGTTATAATTTACTCAGTGTGCATCATTGCAAGTGTGCTAGGTTGGAGGCCCAATCCTGTACACCCTTGAGGTCACGTGACATTAATTTAAAGACGCTAAGCATACAAACCTGGTGTGACATGGCCGATTTCACTGCTGCATTTATATCACTAACAGTACACACATCTTCACATGTTTACTGATCAATTAACGAATGAATGATGCAGGTTAAACGTTCCTTTACCACTAACAAAACACAATTCTAGTGCGACTTCTACAGAACTGGCTGCTCGATTTGGCTATAATGGACTACACGGGCTTCATCATGCTCGTGCAATGCATTGTGGGTAGACTGAATCAGACGATCCATATTGCCTGTGCTGCACATGGTGTCTGACATATTCGCATGTGGTGCAGCAAAAAGTGCTATCTTACTGACAATCTATTTACAGAAGAAAAATAGCACCCTTCCAACTGCGTATCATGTTGGAAAACCTTTTCGGCTCTAGTCTCCAGCTCAAACATTTGCCAAGGTCTAGCCTGTTTTTATTAAAAATTGTCGGTTAGAAAAATTTGCGTTAATACAGGGGTCCAGCTTCAATCCAAGTTTATCAATCCAAAAATAAAACGTTTGAAAAATAACTTTTCAAAATTTTAAAAAAAAAATTTTGTTGCTCTGTGTTTCTCTGATAACTTATTTAAGCCTTGGTTTGATGTTGCTAGAAACGCTTGCACATTGCACTCAAACTCTATGAGTAATAAATAAATTATCTAATCATGCGAAGCCTTATAAGCTGTAGGCCAAAAGTCTGCAGAAAGCGAGAATATTTTAATAAGGCATGTTTATTATGTTTTAATATGTTTAATAGTATGTGTAATTTAATATGATTTTTTTATTATTTTATTCATTAACTTATTTTTAGTCGGTGAGTAACTTTACTGGATTCCTCTTGATAATACGCTTAACGCATTTTAATAACTCGCTTGACTGTTTGGATAGTTGAGAGCAGCTTTTTACATACTGAGCTGCTGAAGATAATGCTACTACCAAAGTTAATCATACATTTAGTAAGAGGAGATTCTAACATTAACCTCCTTCGGAATCTTCTGCAAGCTTAATCAGGGCCGGCTCCAGGTATTGACACCCTAAGCAAAGTATTTTTAGCGCACTCTCCTCAACTGTCAACGCCTTCCCAACGGTTCCCATGCACCCCACCGCAACAATTTCTGTTGCATACAATAAAGTATAATGCTACCTGTGCATTAGGTTTATACATGTATTATAGTGCACTAATTAACTGTAGTTAATTACCTATCTACAGCTAGTGTTGATTTCATTTAAAATTGAATTTATGACACTATTGTAAATCCTGAGTCTTCGGGAGCAATAAAAATTTCTACAGTTTCTGCTGCACATCCTTCATTTATGCACACTCTTGGCTAGATTTTCACTCAGACTTTTATCAGAAAATTTTAACTTCTTTTTACATAAATCCATTCTCTAGTTTTCTCATATTCACAACTATAACTCTAGTCAGGTTGCAAATAAGTCATTAGCGAATCGTTTTGCTGCTCGTTGTCCGCCAGCTTTTTTACCTTTCGTTCCTATTACACTCCTAAAGGCTTCTATTCTTATAGATTTGTCTGCCATAATTAGATAAATGTTAACGCAGGAAACTGTTTTCTTATACGAGTGCGCCAGTAATGTCTGCGTAATCTTAGGAAGCCAGGTAAAACAAAAGTGTTTTGCTGGGGGAAGACAGCTCCGTGTTAGCGTCGATAAATCATATAATTTTGCCAGGAAAATTAGGCAAGCAGTTCGCTTCATTAAATTAAAGTAACGTTGTGCAATTAAAGTAACAGTAGTTATGCTAAAGCTAAACTTAAAAATTAAAGAATTACTTCCAGAATTTGGCGCCTCCCAAAATTTGCGGCCTAGGCAACCGATCTAGTTTGCCTAGCGGCAGAGCCAGCCCAGGATGCTTTTCCCACGTTACCCTTCTTTGTTCTCCTACGCGGCATAAATTTATGAACTCCTAATTTCACGAGCACTAACGATGTTATGAATATGTACATAACACCGCAATTTATTCGTGCTTTGACGATTGCTTTTCCAGCTGTCCTTGAGCAAGTGCGGTCTAAAAAACACAACAAAGCAGAAGAGATTCTTCGTGGTTGGTAATATTATTTTATTTCTAATTATTAGGCCTTAACTTTTTAAGATTCTAATCGTTTTTGCTTACATTTTTGCTGTTTATTAAATCCGTTCTGTTTTGTTGTTCTCCGACTGTACTGAAGTGGCTGGTAAACAAGCTGAAACTTTCCAAATAAATGGCTGTGTTATGTTCGTAACATCATCATTCCATTTGTGCGTGGTGATCGGATGTACATTCCCAACTAACAAGAATCTCCTTAATTTCAAATTATATTCTGGCTCCAACTATGCGCGAATGTCTGACTGAAGGAGTAAAAGCGCATCATACAACATCCTCCAGAAGATTAACTCCTGTGCATGGTTAGACATTTGTTTATAATCTGGAGAAGCCAAAGCTGCTAATTCCTGCTTACGAGTAAGCCCTGCGGTCAAAACTTGAAACTGCGCATAAACAAGCAATTAACTGATTCAACAATAACTACTGCAGGCTCGCGGTTTAAATTTGCATAAACCCATAAGCCCGTAAATGCTTTCTGCCAGCAGAGTTGTGTTTATTTAAAGTCGTTCTCAACAAATAAATCAACGTATCAAAAGAGATTCTCAGTTCAAGGAGCTTTGCTAAATAGCAAGTGGATGCCTGAGTATCAGAAAAAGAATCTTTTTACAAAGAACAGCAAATTCGTGTTACCAAGCAAACTGCTTTGCCAACTGAAATGGCAGTCATGATCATCTATTGCCTTTCTGTAATCACCTACTGCATTTAATTTGTTCGTTTGCTTGCTTATTTGTTTGTTTATTCGTTCGTTCGTTCTTCCGTTTGTTAGTTTGTTTGGCCCGTTAGTCGGTTGGACGTTTGGTTACTTTCTTAGTTAGTTGGTTGGTACGTATTAAAAAGCTTTCCTAAGACTACACGTCATTGAAGTTCAATGGGTATAAAGGGGTCAAAAATCCAATGTCATAATTTCTGCTTCCTTTGGGTACAGGTCAACTGGGAGTATTATCTAAAAAGTTGGTACCAAATATGAAAAGAACGATTATCTTAAATCAACGTTGCCTTTGCCTAATATAAATAAAAAAAATGAAAAGCAACATCTAAGTCAAACATTTTTGGTTGCTGTCCCTCCATCTTGGGTAGTATCTAAAATAGCTGATGTTGAATGCTATTAGAACTAATGAAGATATGTTAATGACTTCGCTGCCTGGAGTGAATGCGAGGGTAAATGCTACATTTATGAGTCAAAGCTGCGGTTTGGGTTCTTTGCAGTCCGTCCATTTGCTGAGTAATATTAAAAAACCGCTGGTGCTAAATTTCACAAAGTAAGAAACGCTGTTCTATAACATCTTGTTAAAGGTCTTATCCAAGACGTGAACAAAAAAAGAAGGCCAGGAATCAGAGTAAATATCGCGGGGTTTACTTGAGCCCATTGTCGCAGATTTTGTTGACAATGAGTTTCCAAGGCTACTTCAATGCAAACAAAGTGATACATGTCAACTTCTGAATCAGTTGACTGTGTAACTGACTCCTGTTATTCCTAGTAATTATTGGTCCATAAAAGAGGCAATAATAGCTGCCACTACTGAGACATTTGTGAAAAAATGACAGAAAATTACAATTGCAGTCTATATATTCACTGAACACTGATTACACATTTCAATGGTGTGCAGTCCATACATGCAACGCATGCACTCTCATGCCGTCTAATTTCCAAAAAATTATTACAAAAAAGTAAAACACAATTGTAAATATTTTTAATAATTAACTATTATTGCTAATATTTATTATCATTTTACGTTCGTATCGTATAACGTAGGAAGGCTATAATTATTACACTACGCAAGCGATGCAGCTGCATGCATTCACGGTATTTTCCAACGTGAAAACACATTCACTACAACTTGGACAGGGCGCTTGAAGGCGTGGCTTAATCGAAACTTGTCCAATAACATTTAGCGAATGTATTGTTTTTTATCCCAGGTATATCCGCGAAAGAAACGCAGCCGTTTATTCAACTTAGGTTATCCCTGGTTCGGCTACACATGAATGTCTACGTGGTTCGTTTGAGCCACTGTTTAATAGTTACTGTAGTTCAGTGCTATTCGAAGTCCACTTAAGGGTGAACCAAATTTGGCTGAGGGTGGACCAGGGGATTGGGGTGGACCAGGAATGCAGAATTCCAATCGCATTCATATTGGTACTATTTTGGCCAGTGGACATTTTCCCATAGGAAAAAAGTGCGAAAGATTGAGTTTTTCTTGTATACTGGTTGAAGAATAGTGAATATTGAAAAACAACACAACATCCATAACATAAAATAAGCAAGTTAAAAAATTATTGTTTGCTATTTCGTTATTATGGCAATCATTGATTGTTTGTTGGTACATCAGCCAAAATTTGTTAAGAAATATGTTTGTTTCGCACTTAAGATGACTGTATAGCAGCCACGAAGTTATTTTTGTAAAAGAACATTTATCTTACAATTTGGCAATTTATTTTCTACTGTTCGCGTATAATCTTGAAAAAAAAATCAAAAAAGTTTAAGGCAACTCGCCGATTTGTAGCAGCCACGTAAATGTGCATTTGTCAATAACGAGTGATAATCAATACCGCCGCTGTGTGGAGCCACCTACCTTTCTCACAAAGTTCTGTTACAAAGCAGCTCCTAAGCCATAAGCTTTGCTTCCGATTATATACGTCATTTTTTTACGTTAATCGCACATTGCAAGCTAGGCTGAAATCTCCTTAGCAATATTTGGTTCCATATACATCCTCATTCGAGCTAAATAGTCAAGGCAGTGTGGCAAGCTTGGCTGCGAAGTTAAACAATGCTAAACCAGGTTAGCAAACGAAAGACAACCGCTGCGGAAATTGCGTCAGCACATTTTATTCTGCCACACTACCACCAGACTTTTATCCAGAAACGGAATAAGGTTGTATATAGAGTATACATCCGACTTCCACTGGGTCAATACTTTATTTTAGAATAGGATGATTATCTTTGATAAATAGCAAGATCCCAGTCCTGCTATAACAATCTACTTTTTGCTGGATGTTGACTTACAGTCAATAAATCATTTGTCAAAAGCTCTTAGATTTGATTGAATTAAGTTTAGTCATACAAAGGTGTGTTTAAAAAGAAGTCTATCATCCTCACCGATCCATGTTGTATTTTTGCCGAAGAAGTGTTTAGTGCACTTTGTGTTTTTCCTGCAATTTCGTTTTGGAGCTTTAATTGCGCAAATAACCACTTTTCTAACTATTTCGGGTGCCTATATCGAACTCGAGTTGCAGATTAGATAATACTGTATTTTAACGTTGCAAATCTCCTGTTCGATCTTGCATGGAATACTGCAGTAGCGTGGAACATTGAACTAGTGCCTCGAACATCTTTTTGCCTTAAACCACTTGACAGATTACATAATCGTATAGTACCTCTTGTTGGGTCTGATTTGGGGTAAATCTAGCAATTCCTTGCTTACCGACGCCCAGATGCTATGTTATGCCTCTTTTATCGCTACCTTAAGTTTATTTTATTTTATTTGGAAAATGCCCTTAGATCCTCTCATCTTCGGTCAGAGATTGTTCACAATACTTGGTTTTTCTGCTGCTTCTCCATGGATATTAATTTCTAGAATAACTGTCTATAAATCCGTCTTTTTCCCCCAGACTTCTAATTATAGAATTCTCTGCTAGAAAATTGATTCCCTGTTAATTACTGCATTACTCGCTTCAAAAAGGACTAACGTTTACCACCTTGTCTGCCTATTACTAGCAAATTAGCTGTAAGGATTCTATTTTTGGACGTGCAACACATTTCCACCTTTCTGCAATTGTTTTGGGTAGAAAAATTTCTTTGTCGTTATTTTCAATTTGTAATCACAAATTATTAATCACAATCCTCGTACTGTGCATATGAATGAGACTTCTTGACGACTAAATCGGTCTCCATCATTTAATCATTCAGCTTATCAGTTTTCAGAGAAACGCAACAATATTTTATTCTCGTATATTTTAATTCAGACATATCAATTCCCGGAAAGATTTCATCTTGATACGTTATGGCTCTGACAGATATGCAAATTTCTGCGAATCATTTAACATTCTATCAGGAATTCTGCAAATACATCCAGCTACACACGATTACGTCTATCTCCAATTCAGCAAAACGTAAAACTCGTGGCCTGTCGATCTGTCAATCGATTTAGACGTTTTTATACAAAGTCAAGGAATAAGGATTTTATCAACACTAGCTACTGAGGCGTTATTATTCCATAAAGGCGTTATTAATCTCTAAATACAACACTACATGGGATGTTCACGGTTGCTCGACATTTCTGCATACGGCCTTGCCGCATACCGCCCTCGTAATGTTCCACGTGATGCTGAAATACACATATAACAAACCGAGACATTCATCATTTTCCTGAGGGCTTTTCATGGAGTTCCAATTATTGTAATAAAGCTCCATCACTGCCAGACAATTCCTAATTTATGTAATATCAGCTAAACAACGAAAATATGTTGACTGAGTTCACTGAAGAAGTTAATTTTATAGCCGCGTCCCTTGAAAATCTGTAACTGCACATCATCACGCATGCCACTCATGTAGTTACATAACGAAAACAGTAACAAAATTACATAATTACCAAGTAGCGTACACACCTACAATGAATAACTTAAATATTTTAGCTAGGACCACACAGTACAGACTAGCGATAAACGGGTCCGCTTTCCGTCAAGGAGTGCGTGAGTTCGACGTTACCGCTACATCATAACAAAGAATTTAAAAATGGTACCTACTGTTGCAACAAAATTACTTGACACACTGGCAGCTGGTAACAGAGCCGTGACAATGACAAACCCAATGACAGCAGTAACGACAAAAAACGTGACGACAACAACTACAAGAAATAACAGTTGCAATTACAGTAGCAGAAACAACAAAAACCACAAAAATAAGAACAAATAACAGCAACATGAAATATTGTTAACAATGATGTGGTTGCAAACTACAGAATGCAATACAAATCTCATTATTAATTTTTAACTAAATTTTAATTGTGTTATAAACTTTTGATTATTCATACGCTAACAATTATTTACTTACTTTTTGAATATCGAAATAAGCCATATCTGTCAAATCATCCACAGATGCACAGTAGCAGAGTATGACTGGTTCAGATACCACTCCTTCTACATCATTTGTGTTCGTCATGTCAACAGATAATACTATACTTCTATATATCATATATATAATACTATACGATAGAGACGCCTTCTTCTTGCACTTCTTGGGATTATTTTCACATTCTTGTTATTTTACACCACACGCAAATTTTGTGCATCCATAATCATATCTCCGTGTGATACTAAGGAAGAGAAATTTTATCGGATTAATGCACAAAGTTGACTTTCAAAACACAAACTGGTGCAGATTCTACGAGGCTTTAAAACACATTCTACAGCACGTATTGCGAAGAAAAGAGGGTGCCCATCAGTGTACAAAACATTACGCAAATAAAAAATAGGGAAAGAATTTTGGAAAACGGAGTAGCTGAGAAGAAACACGATAATATGAGAAAAGAAACTCAAGCTCACAAATTTGCTAGAATGCAAACTGTTTTAGGAATTTAGTTTTGTTTTCCTCGATAGGCACCCTTTACACCGTGGTAATACGGACTGGCTTAGACAAGCTGCAGCTTACTGCAAAACAGTATCAGTAATAATTCAATACGCCTGATTTGCCGATAACTTATAATAAACATAGTTCTGTACATTATTTAAATATACACCAACAAAACTAAAATCATGAAGAAGTAGAACTACGTTCATGTATTAGATTAAGAAGGTATGGCAGAGCAACTATAGGTGCAAGCTTCGTCCACACGCATTCCGTTGTACGATAGGATTCTAGATGGTTCATTAGCGCCTCGGTGTTCTTTACAAACGACTGAACAATAATAATGAGCAAACAAAAACATTATTTCATCGCTAGTCGCTGCACGAATTTCATTAACGACGTGCTAGTCTCCCATTTCACTCTATTTCACATTACTTTTAAGAAAACTGTCAAAAACTCTGTGTTTTTTAGTATTAATATTTTACGCTTCCATATACGCAGCAAGTACATTTCAAAAAAAGCTAAAGTTAATATTACCAACATGCTAATTACTACTAAAAAAACTGGATAAATATATATGCAATAATGTAAGTTTTGGTTTTCACTATATAGCGAACTCACTTGAGCTTTTTGCAAGGTAATGACGGTTTTACTATGAGATAATGATTAAGTATCTAATTTGCGTAGTTAATTTTAATGAAAGCTACTACAGGGTAATTAGTCTTGAAATTAGTTAGCTAATCTATTTGCTAGCTAATTTGTACTTTACAGACTATTCCTTTAGTCATATAATTATGTATTAGTTTGTTACATATACAAAAATTCTGTGCTCATTGCAGTTGAATTTCCGCATGTGATACCATATATTATATATGAGTTGTAAACATTCTAACTCAGCACTTGAAATGTTTAGGTGTAGACAAAAATTACTGCGTAATTAGTGTAACTACTCTAAATTGCTCGTATTTTATGAATTAATCAATGCATGTACTAAGTTCCTGCATAGTTCTCTACATACTGTTAATCTAATTTTGAATGGCAATGGTTAGCTAATTCAACAAAGTACGTTTATCGCCTCCGCCCCTTTCCTGTTCTTAGTAAGTCCTGATTTGTACAATTTTTATACTTCGAAAAGAAACAAACAAACTAGTTATTATCTCGATTCTGTACTCCTGCAAAAAAATTATTTCTTGCCATTACATTTTGTTCGAACAATTTCTGTCAAGAGTATTCGCTGCAATTTTGGAAACATTTACTGAGCTGGGTTCCGACGGGTTTCATTCCAGCTGGTTATCAAATTAATACACCAAGCACGAGCTTAATAAAAGGACAAACGATCTTGTATCAACTAAACGTGATAAGAAAACCTGATCAATCTACTTGATTGACTAACCAGATATCAGATATGTGATCAGAAAAACTCGTTAATTGATTAGCTCAGCTACCGAACTGAAAGAATTTATGGGTGCATACCGTACACTGTAAAAACAAATGGTTTTCTAAAGGTAATTTGATTAATTAATTAATTCCGGGTTTGGTCACTAGCGGTCTACATTGCAAACTCAAGCATGTTTGCGGTTGTGCAGTCTCAGGTTCGAGTCTAGCTTTTGAATACGCCAAAGCATCAAACATATACGTTTTTTTTTCTTTTTACAAATTACCTAAGCACAAATCTAGAAAATATAATTAGGATATAACTAGACTGGATATAATTAAGTGTATCTGCTAGTATTACTTTTCACGCTGGCAAGATTGTACTTAATAGGAATTACTATACTCAGGCAAACAATTCCACCACACATCAGCGACAGTTTTCTTTTTGGCAAGTTCCTAGTACATGAATAAAATAGAATCATAACAAGTAATCCTGGCAAAATATCGAAGGCTGGTAATATTTACTTATCAACGTATTTAATGTACATTGTTGTTTCACTAAAATTAGAAGATTAGCAAATTTGACAGGTGACATTTAATGCTTGTCATGATAATAGAAGTTTGGCACGCAATGATTTAACAATAACCACAATTAATGTTCCCCTGCTATTATCTATACTTCGTATTTTTCCGTCTTTAAATTGTATAATTTCCAAAACAATTGTCTAGAATAAAACATTATCAGTCATCATCAATTATTATCGCCTTCACCTCATAACCACGGCTGTCACAGCCATCATCGTCGTTCGTTATTTAGACCATGTGAAAATGACCCTACATCTCATATCTGCGAGATATGAAACAATAGTTATGCGATTTGAATTTTCAGGCAGTTTTGTAACAAAGACTAAAAACCTTAACACAGGCAAAGGAAAACGAAAACACTTTGCGAAATCAAATCTGCAAAAAAACAATTGAACCCTCGTGAAATAAACAGTATCATTATTTTATAGCTGTCTCATTTCTGAAAGCAACAATAGTCAGTTCGAAGCACTGCGCAGGTGTAGTACCTTGATCGGGGAACTTCAAAAAGCGCAAAAAATACACGAAATCTCTCGTTTCAATCCCTTCAGGACGCACAGCAAAAACAGAATTGTTAGCGCATTTTACTTCTAGAAACTTGCACGATCGACACACTAAATCTAGAGGTTTCTAACACAAGGAGGAGCCGCTCGGAATGTTAATGACGAGTGTCTTCTTCAATCGCAGCTCTTGTAGGAAGCCCACTGCGATTGCCACGAGGATTCAATAGCAACTGATCAACAGACCAGTGGCTGAAAGTATTCTGACCAACTCGGTCAATATTATGGTAGAGCAATGACGATACCAATAGTAGCTAATTGACTCTGCCTCTTTCATTTTGAAGAAGAATAATTATCCTTGTGGAGCACTTCTTCTGCGCAGGACATGCAAATCTTGCTGGAAAGCGCAGTGCTGCCTTGAAAAGTGTTCCTGACGACTCAAAGTGCATAACCTACGAAAATAGCCTACTCGCTTTTAACAATTCGAATTTCTGAATTCTTTGGTTCTGGGGGAATCTAGCCTGAATTAAAAATGGCAAAAACAGAAAAAAATAAAATCTTTTTTGAAGTTTTCAAGAGCTTTTGCAGAGAAAAGTTAACTGATATTTTTGATCGCTATCGTTTTTTAATAATTATGTATACTGTGTTTTACTTCGTTTTATCAAAATGTTACAATCTTTTGGTTTCTTCATACTGTTGAATTAGATTTGTAGCTCAACCTGGTAAGGGCAATTTATTAAACATTATGTGGCAAAAACATAGTGTTGTATTTGTACTTTTTCATTTTACTTTTTCGCTAAACTTTTGACAATTTCTGCATATTCTTGCTGCAATTATAAAATTTTCTGTTTTTATTTTGTTGTTTCGCCTGTTTTATTAACGTCATAAAAATATTAGCCACCTAAACCACGTGACCTTTCCGAGAAAACCGTTAAATGCTCAGCTATTACCTAAAAATGCGAAATTAGTTGTAGACGAGTAGAACTTTTGTGACTATAATTAGCAATAAAATACAAATTGTAACGTTGGAAAAGTTCATATAGGATCTCTGTTGGGTTACCAAATTATAGATGCTAATTACAAATAAAACGAAATTTTTCTTTACCAAATTAACAATTTAAGCGACGAAGCCTAAATGCATTCATAAACATCCAGCTAAAAGCAAAGTAATCAAACAAAAACTATTCGTGACAGTATTGATGGCAATCTACCAACAGTATTGATGTTTGTCTGTAAAATTATGCATATAACATCAGTACACTCGCTTCCTCTTCGCAAATTCAATCCGATGGCTGGTAATAAAATCTTGTCATTCGAGGGCAAGCTAATCCCTGGATAAATTTGAAGAGCCTGTGATGTTTAGATGAATATGTTTCCACAGAAAATGGGCAAATATACAGCTGTTCTGTCAGCAAAATATGGGCACTACGTCGCATTAGTGCCAAAATTGTTTTCCAGGAACAGCAAACCCTGGGATTTTGACCACTGTACAATTTGTAACATTTAACAATTTTCTTTTCGCGTGTAATAAACACAAGTCTGTGGATCTACTGCTACTCGGAGGCGCACTTTCTGCTTTCCATAACTGTTTGCTTTGAACGACCTTTTGAGGCCACATTTTGGTGACATGTTCTAAACTCGATTTGTGGTACGAGGTGTTCTACGTGAAGCTTTTAATCACAGCACAATGTATGTGTGTGCACAAGGGAGAAAAGATCATGCATTTTAAGTAGATTGTGCGTATTGCTGTTGCTGTTGTTGTTGCTGCTGCAGCAGCTGATTGTACTGCTGAACTGGTATTCTTGTCATTTTCGTTACTGTTATACAGTTGCTGCTGCTGCTGCTGCTGTTGTTTTGTTGCTATAACGCAAGAGTTATAACGCCTCACATGTGTCTTTTATAATACATCATCACATTATCAATAAAATAAACTTTTAGCTTCTCTTACATACGTGCAATGCATTTAGCTCTCTTTGCTGTTTTTCCTGCTGCTACAGTTGCTACTGTCGCCACCGGGCAGGACAATTTGACCAAATTTGTATATTGCAGAAAACTAGTTGAAAAATTAAATTAAAGTTTACGACCGCGCGTGAAAGAGGTCAGGGTCACTCCAAAAAAGAGCAAGCACAATAGCCCAAATTCCACGTTCAATTCCACGGCCCCGGCGGGGCAGTATATGTGTATAATTCCTCTGTTTGTTATTTGGCAATCTCTGAAAAAAATATGTGCCGAATTTTACATGCCGCTGTTTATTTGAAACCATGTTCACTAAGCTAGAGATCATCAGTCTCTGCTGCAGTATGCTAAATATGTATTAGCAAAATGAAGACGATCATGGATTGTAATCGATTTCAGAAGTCACCCATGGATTATTGGCCAAAATATGCAAGCAAGGAAAAACTATGGCCTAATGCTGCATGAAGCAGCAGGCTTATCCTTATTAATTATGTTTTGATAGAAAATAATTAGCTACAAAAGCTTACAGATTATCTGCGCAGTGCATAAACCTAAAGGCTTCCTTGTTTTTTGATCATTTTTGAGGAAAAAAATCATTGTAAAATTTAATGCGTATAATTTGTATTTGACAACATCGGCAAAGCTGGGTCAGTGTTATTAATCCGTTGAGCTGGATTAGTAATTACACAGCAGAACTGGATCGTAATTAATCCTTTCAGCTAAATCGGTAATTAATCGGCTGAGTTGGATCAATAATTAATCGGCTGAACTGTATTGGTAACTAATCAGAAATCAAGTTAGTTATCGTTGTTCTCTTCAATAATGACCCTGAAATTTTACGTCAATGACTGATGATGAGAATGCTGTTATAAAACGTTGTTAATGAGATGATGTTATAAAACTTTGCGAAAAACATGTAAATGTCATTATCAGCAATGTCTGTATTTGATTCAAACTACTACATATAACCTTAATGACGTTGCTGGCACTTTGGAAAATTAAACTTAGACTCGGGCGTAATGACCCGACAAAATTTCAGTCGAGTTTTCCATCATACATCGAACGGGCGCTGTTGTTGGACTCTGGAAATCTGCATATAACACACCACGAAAATGCCAAATAGGCGCATAAGAGCTTACAAAGAAAACATTCTTCACTGGGCGGAAAGTTCTTCAACCCACGGAGTGCCAAACATCGTCAAGTCTGGATCCATATTGAGAAAGTTAATCTGGGCATTGGTTGTGCTCGTCGCTTTGTGTTTCACAGCTTACCAGACTCGTGACAAAGTCATGTACTATCGTGCTTACCCCATCCTGCCAGTGTCCAGGGAAATCTACGAAGGTGTCTTCGACTTTCCGGCGGTCACTGTATGTACTGGCTTCCCGTTGAAGTTTTCCGGAGTAATGGATGTCTTGATAAACAGAAGTCAGCTAACCAGTAGACGCTTGAAGGACTATTGGACGTTTGGCGACCAGGCCGTTTCACAGCTGAAAACATTGTTTCCGCTTCAAGACGAGGTGATACGGCATTGCGGAATACAGAGCAGGTCAAACAATTCTAAATTTGTCGATTGCGCGTATCTTAGGACAAGTCTCAACACGGCTCATGTACAAAATATTAAAGGAAGCTGCGTTACGGTCCACTCTGACATCAGCAAGATGAAAAACAAAATTATTCGTGACGAATTTCTAGAAAAAATATCAGAAGAAGACACGAAAGTGCTCAAGCTGATCTTAAATCCGAAGGTTACCGATGCATTAGACATGGGTTGGAATGGCAATCTTTTAGTTTCTGTGCATCCCCACGTGCACAACCCCAACAACTTCTGGCAGGTAGCCCCTGGGGCTCATGTGCGAATAGAGGTCAAGAATTCTTCACTATCCCGAATTCCCACGGACAACAACTGCATATTTGGACGCAGTCGTGGTCGAAGACGGTCTGAAATTGCCCAGAATGTGATGTACGTTGGTGAGGAACAACCATATGACAGGGCTGACTGTGTGCTGAAGTGCAAATGCAAGAGAATACTGAAAAACTGTGGATGTATTGGGGTGTTCTGTCCCAGAACAAAAACAATAGATGGATACCCAATTTGCAAGTAAGTTATTTCAGTAAGAAATGGTAGGTCTGTATTTTCCATCAAATGCATGTAAAAGCTGAATAATGAAATCTTTAGTTAACGTTGTTAATTGTTCTCACACGACTATAAATCATTTTATTTATTCCACTAGTAAGTAATATCAAAGTTTTCTGGTTCTTTACAGGTTTCGTTTGACTTTGTTTTCAAAATTCTTTTTTTCCGAATGTTAGAGGTGTTAAATGTTCAGAAGTTTACATACCAAAGTATTCAATATATTCAGCATGCCTTGGTTCCAGATAAAATCAAATGCGATAAAAATTTTATCACGCTAATAATTTTGACCACAGTAAAAATAGATCATCAAAGACCATACACTCAAAAATTTAAATGAAAGACTTGGGGTTTTGAAGATAAAACAAAACGAATGTTTGAACTTTTATACCTTTATTAAATAAGCCAGGTTTCCAAAAAGTAATTTCTCGTTTGTTCTGACTATCTGGTGGCATCCTAATCGAGTTCGTATGTGATACAATTATTATCTCACCTAATCTAAATCTCCTAATATTTCGCCCAGTGTCCAGTCAAATTAAATGAAATGTGAAAGTCAGTGTGCAAGTCCAGTCAATACATATTTACTCTACAATAAACTGCGTTTCCTTCTTGTATTTTGCGAAGTGATTACATGAGTGACATGCGCTTAGCCGCAAGAATTAATTAATCAACGCTAAGGCTGCTCTGTGAATGAATGAGTGACTGCCGATTCTCCATGTTAATTCTGGCCTCGTATAAGCTACATGCGCACCTGAACACGGCTCAGTCACTCATCTTAGAGGATTATTCTTGACAGAGAGCAAAATGACCCCCCCGCGCGCTACAACCTTTTGAACTGTATACTTTTTCTAGCTTGTAGAGTGCGGAACACCATTAAACTTTTATATATTAACAATTATTTCCCATTTCATTGCCTTCAATTGAAAAACAAACAAAACATTATTTTATAACTTAATTGAGATATTTAATTTCGTTATTTACAGAGATCATTACCAAAACGTCATTGAAAAAGAGCAGATTGCCTGCGCTTATAAACAAGAAAAGAGAGGGTCTAGAAGTTGTTACAAGTCCTGTCCAGCCCGATGCGACAACCTTTTCTACTCTCTGTCTTGGCGATTCATCGAGGGCGGTCAAGAAAAACTGGATCCTAAGGAAAGACTGCAAGCCACACTGGCTGGATACATTGGTAAACAGATGAGGAACAACGTCACTGATGACGCTATCCTTCAAGATCTTGATTTACTGAGGAACTGCAGATGGTGTGCGGATCAGTACCGGACGTGGACGTACTGGGAGAGCAACAACACTGTTGTCAACACCACCATGGATGACATCCTTTTTGACTTGCCTATTAACGAGTCCCTCTTCAACCACACTGCGTTCATACGCCATCAGGAATGGGAAGGAAAGTCATATGACGAGCACCTTATTGCCGTCACCGTCCAGATTGGAGACGCATCCTATACGGAGGTATCAGAACAGTACGCTTACTCGTTCATAGATTTGGCAGCTGATCTGGGAGGGTTGTTTGGTCTTTATTTAGGGCTGTCAGTCATTGCCATAGTTGAGGTAATTGAGCTTGTGCTCGATATGGCCTTCTTTGGTTGGTGTGGTGGGAGAAAGAAACACAATAGACGAGAAGTCGAAGATTCAAAACCAACTTCAAACGCTGAACTGTCTTCTGACTTGGAGGCTCTGTAACTGTCATTGTTTAACAAAAATATCACCAAGTATTTTAATATCGCTGTTCGACACGTGCTGAGTAACACGTATTGTTCGAGGAGGCTAGTTTTCAGAAGAAAGAACCATTTTTAGAAAATGCCAATAATTACGCAAAAAAATCCATCTCGCATTATGTTCTTCGATTGTCATTATTATACTGCAGCGGAAAGCGATTAAAGCGGAAATGTAATTAGTAACTTAACTATTTAATTTAGATGGGATATTAATGTATTAACATGTACTGATGTATTTTTTACCTTAACAAACGAATATTATAAGCTCTTGCGACTCGATATGAAAGGAAAAATTATCTAAGTCACTTCTTGAACCTGGGTATCTTGCTTACAAAACTGTTGCTCTACCCGTTGAGCATCAAATTGGAAAGCAACCACATTTCTGATATCCAAGAGAAACGACTTTTCCAACACTTTCATCAACGTCCGTGTTTTCGTGAAACTTACTTTCTTTGCCTTTTGGCTTGTTTTTCGCAACAACCAATTAACTATTATAAACCCATGCATTAAACGCTTGACTTTCAGGCTATGATATCAACAATAAATTGTCAATAATATAGCCAACACGAACTGCTTGTTCATTTTACTACTTTTATAACAGCATAATTGTTACTGTTTGTGGTTCGATAATGTAACGTTATACAAAGACGTCGAATAAAACACTATGCTAAGATTAGTTTTTATTTTATGCTTTATTGCAGTAGACACATTCGCTAAATTATAAAAAAGAGAGTTCAAGTACAGACGAACGATTTCCAGGAGTAGCCACAAAGCTTCAGAACAATTGACGTTGGAAGCGAAAACCGTCTGAAAATCTAGGTTTTAAAAGAATGATTGCAAGCATTAAAATAAAAAGCATCACACTTAACTATTATGAGTAGAAAAAACACTACAACAAATTTTACAAGCGTTGTAATTAGAACCAGAATTCTAAGCATGGGATTAACACACTATAGTTTTTTGAACAAAATCTGGCAAACATGCGTAAAAAAATTAATACTCAAACTGGATTTGAATTTGAAATAAGGATCTGTTGATTAAATAGAGTGCGAAAACGGCTGCACCATCCTGTTCCCCGCGGCAAAGTTTAGTCTTGGTTCAATAATAATTAATGCTCAAACAACCCAACAATCACCTAACATTTACATGTTATTAGTTTGAACGCACTGGAGTGAGTTTAATTGTTTATATTACCAATATTTGGATTTTCAAATAATGACTTTTTTGAACCAGACTGTCGAAATCTTATATGTGAATTACGGACTCTTAGTCTACAAGTCCAATATTTAGACCGCTTGGCCAAACTGACTATTGAAATCAAAAGAGGCCTTAGTATATAAGCCTACTGATCCTGACTTCTAACTCTGCGTGTTACGTTGCTTACGCCAAAACAGAGTCAGTAATCAAAATCTGGTTTAAATCATTAAGAACCAAAAAATCTCTGGGGGCTGGTTAACTAGCTATTTATGAGAAAAATCATTGGACGTTTTCGTTTTGATAATTTGATTTAAAAATTTATAGAAGAGAAAAAGAGCGACAGAGAAAAGAGTGAAAAGAGGAAGGAGAGAGAGAAACGGAGGAGAGAGAGAGAGAGAGAGAGAGAGAGAGAGAGAGAAAGAGAGAGAGAGAGAGAGAGAGAGTTAGAGAGAGAGAGAGAGAGAGAGAGAGAGAGAGAGAGAGAGAGAGAGAAGGAGAGAGAGAGAGTTAGAGAGAAAAAGGGAAAGAGAGAGGGAGGGAGAGAGAGAGAGTGGGAGGAGAGAGAGAAACAGAGGTAGAGAGAGAGAGAGAGAGAGAGAGAGAGAGAGAGAGAGAGAGAGAGAGAGAGAGAGAGAGAGAGAAAGGGGACAAGTAAAAGGAGGGGAAGAGAAAGTTAAATAAAAAAATAAAAAAAGAAATTATCAAAACTTCTCTCTTCCATTGTAGCCGCTGCAGCATGGCCAGTGGATGAGCTGTTGTCCATTTCCTACTTCCCACTCGGGTTCTTGAAGTCTGTGGACAAGTAAAACTTCGTGAGCTGCAAACTAGAGATGCTTGTTTGTCATGCAAGCAGAACAGTATAAATGTTATTACTTTGTCCAAGTGATGGCGCCACCACCTTGGAATTTGATCGAACGTATGGGAAAATCAGTGTACACTGTACAATCGTGAATTGAGTCGGTGGATTTAATTGCTTTCATTTAAAAATAGTGTAAAATACCAATTATTTAGACAATGGCTTTGTCACTGAAATTCTCAAGTTTCTCCGCTGCTTTTATAAGCCAGTTTGGCCGTGTGTTTGGATCGTCTTCTTGCCGAAATGCGTAAGTATGACTTTGAATTTTAACAGGTCAAGCTATAGTAATATCAGTAAGACAATATGCAAATAACCCAATTTATAGATATTGGATACCATCAAGGACACTAAGGACATTTCCTTATTCTTCCTTTAGTGGCAATTTATAACGTATAATAATAAAAACTAACCTATCCGTTCTTCCTTTATGGTGAGTAACTTTGCATTAGGCATCATAGAGTCCTTCACTTCACCTCAAACGTTGAACACCGGGTCCGAATTTTAAACCCTAATGATTCGATGTTTAATTTTGCTGCTTATTTTAAATAAACGAGAACTCAGCAAATTACTGGAGTAGTTGCATCAGAGATTTTGTAATGCAAGGAAAGTCAACTGCAGAGCGTAGTGACATTACATGGCAAATCTTCATGTTTACTATCTCCCAAGAAAAGTCTTGAGTTTTGTAATTAGTTTTGTAGCTTATTTTATATTACTTCAGTGTACCGTAATATATTTTTTAGTGTCTTCACTGAATTTGTCATGATCCCTACCAGTGATCCTAATTTGTATTTACGCATAATGAATCCTGTCCTGGGCTCTTTTACATTCATATTTTATTTGAAAAATAAAAATATTAATTATATTATGTTATATAATATATATCGTGTTTTTGTGCTGGTTTACTGAATTTTATTCACTATGAATATGATAATTTTGTAGGTCTTGGTGGTCTTCTGTGGAAATGGGTCCTCCAGACGCCATTCTTGGTGTAACTGAAGCTTTTAAAAAAGATACCAATCCTAACAGGATTAATTTAGGTGTTGGAGCTTACAGGGATGACAATAACAAACCTTACGTGTTACCAAGTGTGAAAAAGGTTAGAATTTTATATTTTTTGGTTTGTTTCTGTTTTTTATAGAATTGTCATTAACTAGAAGTTAGACATCCAGTTGGATTTTTCATTTTCATTGTTTTCCCGACTACAAAAAATGTAAGGATTTTGTGTACAGTTCAGCATTCAGGAATCTGAGGCTAGTACACATCAAAAGTGTTTAATGAATATAGATCTACTATAATTGGACTCTGTCAAAGGTGTGTCATGTTGTATGCATCAACGTCGTGGGTGTGTTGTATACATCATCCATTAACACGGTAAGTAGCAGGGACAGTATGACAGACTCTCACTGGTAGTTTTTCAAGCAGTTACTAACACATTTACTAACCAGGTTCAACTTTGCTTAATTTTGATTGTTGAGTGCACATCTAAATCAAGTCGTATGTTCAGTACTTCTATTTTACTTGTAAAAACAGCTATTGAACTTCTTGTTTCAGTAGTTCTAAAACTGTCATTAAGCTATAATACTGAAAATATCATTTTTATTTAGGCCGTTGTAAACTTTTAAATGAGGCATGGCACTGATTCCACTCTTAATATTACCGCTTTTTGGTTCGTCTTACACAAATGTCAGTTTATATTATGTTGGTACCTTCCAGTTTTGTTAAGAACTTATGAAATTTGAATACTTACAATAGGACTAGTTTTGTCTGCTGTTTTAATGAATTTCCAATGAATTTGTATGCTGCACATCATCAGGCGATGGATATATTTCTTACTTCCTGAAATATGATAAAAGTAACCCGTATCTGAATAAATGAAGTCCAGGAAAAATTCTTTCAGCGTGTCATAACTGCCAACTTTTACTTTTTATTTTATTCGATGTTTAGTTTGATGATTTCACTGTACTTGCTCGTGTACTTATTGAAGGGTGTTTAAGGAAGTTCAGTATTCCAAGTTGGAATATTTTTTCTGCTTTATAGGCAGAGCAGATCATGATAGAGAAGGGTTTTGATAAAGAATACGCACCCATCAGTGGATTTCCTGAGTTTTGCAAAGAAGCTGCAAACCTTGCATTTGGAGCTGGTAACGACTATGTTGCAAATGGCCTTGTAAGTAGAAAAGTTACAGTAACTCCTTCACTAAGACTGTAATGCCAATTTGTGTAAAACTATGACTAATTCAGTTATTTTTTGTAGTAAAGACTAATATTTCAGCAAATTTCAAACATAAGTTTCCAGTCTATTTTCTAAGTGTTATTTTTAAAATTCTGTCATGTTAGCTAGCTTGGCAGTAATTCTTAACAATTTATGCATTTTTCTTGCACAGAATGCAACCAGCCAGTGTGTTTCTGGAACCGGATCACTAAGAGTCGGATCTGCATTCTTGGTGAGTAACAGCTCAGTGATCAGGATATAGATATTTATTTGTTTTGATTTGATTTAATATTTTATTTCAAACTTTACAAAGTTCATATACACATCACAAATTAATACAAAAAATACAGTAAATTATGGCTCGCAGCAGTAACACAAATAACAATTAACAATATAACAAACTATGCCATATCACTGACCTCTAATCTCAGAAGCAAAGTTTGCATCACTTTTTGAGATGCTCTTGCGTATAAAATTTTCACATTTATTCAGCCTGACATATAAACTGCATGCACATCTTCTGTGAATCACATTAAATAAACAAAATTAAATCTAGTAGAAACATATCTGACTCTAGTACCAAAATGTTAAAAAGCTTCCGTGCTTGTACATTATATTTTATTGAGAACTTTATTTTTCTTGAGATATGAAAATCTTCATTATAGGCCTCTCACAGTCTTACTCTTGCACCAGTGCATAAATAATGTGCAACTGTGCAGTACTTTCTACGCTTATATAGTCATAAACGTTGGTAAAGTAGGAATTTTGAAATTGTGAAGATGAAGTGTAGTTTACATGTTTTAATTTTTAACTAAAGGTTTATTGTTCCAGTTCCTAATCAATTCTGATTTTAAACCACTGGCCCTTTCTTAAGAAATTTCTGGCTCATTTGTTATATGTTAAATGCAGTATATAATTTAATTCATTCCCACTAAGTCAAACAAATTGGTTTGAGCTTTCATTTCTTTTCAAGTTATTATTTCCCAGTGTTTTTTTTTGGTTACTCATCTTTCAATTACAATGCTGCACCTGAGAGATTGCAGTTTCTCATGGTGTAGTAGTAGTAGTTAGCAAGGTGACAAAGGGCCGGAGTTCGAAACCCACAGTTGAGAAAAAATTTTCAAACTTTGTGTTTTGAAACAGAAAAGGCTACTTACTTTTTCTGTTTGCTCTAAACATATCAATTAATTCAAAAGGTCCTGCTAACTCTAACTATTCAAAAACTTTGCTATCTCTTGCAAAATCTCTTGAATAATTTATAAAAAGAAGCTCTTGTTCTTAAATTAGAAAGAAGGGGCACCTTCATTTGTACAGCAAATGGCTACGGTTTCTGCAGTTGATGTTGTTACAGTAACTCTGAGCTGCAGTTGCCACACTTGTCATTGTCATTAACTCACACATTGAAATGGTATAAAAATAGAACTGTCGGGCAAAAAAACTTGCTGAACATCGGCTTACATTAATTATGCTTTTCACTCTCTCACAGTGCAGCAACTTGGAAAGGGTTAACAAAAAGTGCAAAGCAAGTCAGCACAATGTTTAAAGGCATTAAATTATTGTTTTGTATTTATTGCATTTTCCTTCAATGCCTTTTACGAATAAATGTCTTTTAGTCGAAGTTTTACCCTGGGAACAAGGTTGTATATATACCTTCTCCATCTTGGGGCAATCACACGCCAGTATTCAAGTGAGTAATTACTTATATATTTTTATATTTTATCACTTGTGAAATCTTTGTGAAATAGTTTCATCTGCAAAATATTCATGAAATAATTTTTTGCTTCCCACAAAATATCTATTTTTGCTGATTATTAGTTTATTTAGTTGTCATGAGATTGTACTAGCCACAGGTCAAGCTAATTAGCAGATGAAATGGTAATTTTTTAGTCTATTGTTGTAGTGACCCTAAAGTTTAATTTTAAATTCTAAATTATAGGTTGCATTAATTACACTAATAAGGGCTTCCATAGCATATGTCGAAATACTTGTATTTGAATAAAACCATCAGTTGACCCATTCATATCTGCTTAGCAATTTTTAAGATGTATAATTTTCCCCTCTTTGATATTGTCTCTGTGTGTTATAACCTGCACTGATAGATTTTGTGCTTTACTTGTGTTTATGTATTGTGCCACTGTTTTGAAATTTTGTCCAAATTAATTTTGCTATTTCAAATGATATCTGCATTTCTTTTCCAAACTTTTTTAAGTAGTAGTTTGTCTTTTAGCAAAGTTTAGTAGACACACATATACGAGTAGTAGTTTGTCTTTTAGCAAAGTTTCGTAGACACACATATACATCAATATTGTGCAATTGCACTTGAGTCGAATGGTCACAGTTTTGTGCTTAGCGACCGAATGGTACTGACGCTGGTCAGTAAATGGATGGGTGACCAGTTTGATGTTGACTCTAGGAGGTTTTATTTGCTGTAATGATGCTGGTTGTTTACTTTGTAGAAGGAAGATGTGCTCACATCTGAATGTGACTAAGAAAGCTCTTCCAGCCATCTTAGAGCATGGCCTTGATAATGATGCGGGTTTGATAATGATAATGGTCTGCCCATGACTTTCCAGTTTGAATAGAATCTCTTGATGACTACTGGACTCCAGCTCACAATGCTCACAATCTTCTTTTTGTATATCTCATGTAAATCACATTTGTTTTTCTAAAGGCATGCTGGTATGGATGTGAAGCCTTACCGTTACTATGACAAAACAACTTGCGGATTCGATTTTGAAGGAGCCAAAGATGACATTAGTGTATGTAGCTATAACCCTTTTTTGCTCATCCTTATTTGTTTAATTACATTTTGTACTGTATTTAGAACAACTTCAACTTGTTACTGTAATTCAAAGAACAGAGTTCTGCCAACTTTTATAAAACTCTACATTCTACATAAATGTTATCTACATGAGATTTATTATTTACCTTTCTCAAGTCCTAATCCTCCTAATATGATGTCGATACAAAAGAAGCACATTAGCTATGCTAGAAAAATTGGAAAAACCGTGCCTGGTTTTCTATGTATGCTCACTTGTACGTGGTTCGTGTTTTGCAGTTTTAATGTTAACTTAATTAACACTCGTACAGAACTGCACATCTTCTATGAATTTCGTGTGCTGGAATGTGTCTGGGTCAAATGAACAAGTAAATGGAAATTTTGTGGTATAACTTTTGCGCTTACTTATTACAGAAAATTCCGGAAAAATCCATCATTCTTCTTCATGCTTGTGCTCACAATCCTACCGGAGTTGATCCAAGACCCGAGCAGTGGGTTGAATTGTCTAAAATCATTAAGGTATCTTTCTACTTCAGCAAAATCTTTTGTACTTGTACTTGACACTTTTTTAGTTGTGACAGCGCTTCATATGGAGGAGAATTGACTAATAAGTTGGGGAAGACAGACCACCAATGATACTTGTTGTCAGTGTTAGTGTTGCGGTTACACGTTTTCTCGTGACATACGATTAATGTCTGAAGTTGCTGTGACAACATATCACAAATGTACGAATCTCTCGGCTTGGAAGCCACAATGACAATATTTCAATGTGAAGGTTACAGCACCGTCACAGTGTCCTCTTTTCAGTTCAGGAATTGCAGTGATGATGTTTCAACTTTACTGAGCTGGTCATTTACGATTGTGCACCTAATTATAAGTTAAAAACAAAGTGCTAGAGCTGAATGAACCAATTTACACTGATTCCCCACACACAAGAAATTATCGTGAAATGGATTAGAGTTAGGATTAAGATTAGGGTTGGATTAGGGTTAGGGTATTTAAATTGTGTGGTGATTGTAAACTCCTTCCAAAAAGTTCTCTTGTAGCACACCAGGCAGCATAATTTTTTCCTGAATTGTAACTCAATTATAATTGTAAAACTTTGTATTTCAAAGTTATCTGTTGTAATCACAGTTATAATCATTTTGCATCATGTCCCAATCACAGTTATAATCATTTTCCATTATAATCAGTTATCGTGTCCCAAGCCTGACAGTGACGATGTTTTATTATTGAAATTGCTTTGGTATTGGACAGTGTACCATTTGCTTGAATGATATTTTCAATGTCGCAAATTTGTTGACTATAGTGCTACAATACTTAAATCACATTGTCAGTTTTTGATGAAAAATACTTTGTTTGTAACAAAATGTACACATTTACACATGTCATTTAACAGATGTTTGTTATGAATACGTGTTTGGATATCTATGAATATGTGCTTTACCAGGTATATAGATTAGCAAGACTGGTAACAAACAATCGCTGGTGTGCTAACTTTTTGCATGTTCATAAATATGTTTTCGCATTTCCCAGATTGATGGTTTTTCTCTCTTTTACCAGGATAGGCAGCTGTTTCCATTTTTTGACATGGCTTACCAGGGCTTTGCCAGCAGTGATTGCGACAAAGATGCAGCAGCTGTTCGTTTGTTTTTGAAAGATGGGCACAATATTTGCTTAGCTCAATCGTTTGCTAAGAACATGGGATTGTATGGTAAGCAGTCAACTTGGCTTAGTTTGGTGTTATTAAATATTATTTCAAAAGTGTCCAGAAAAGTATAACAATGGATGTTTTTTGTGGTCCCTAGCCATTCTTGTCTCTATAAACTAATGATTAGGAACTGGGGTTGTCTTAATAGTATTGGAAATGTTCACTTTAGCACGTTATCTGATAGTCTGACTTTAACTTTTTAAAATATGCTTTTGCTTAATGATGTTTTTGTGAAGTTGTTACTAGAGTTGCACATGGTTCATTCAACTCCTGCAATTTTGCAAGTTAATAAGAGAGCAAAGCATTCTTAATTGGAAATGTAATGCAATTAATGCACCATTGTGTAATTTTGTAAGTAATTTTAATGCTTTATGAATAGTCTGTTTGCCAATATGCATCTGTTACTTTGACTTCTCAATAAACACTTGTTCCACGTTGTCTATTCTTATTTTAATCTTGTTTGTACGTTTATTTCCAGGTGAGAGAGCTGGAGCATATACAATTATTTGCGACTCTAAAGAGGAAGTGGCCCGTGTAATGTCTCAGGTGAAAATTATCATCCGGCCTATGTACTCCAATCCTCCTATTCATGGAGCGCGTATAGTGACTACTGTCTTAACAACACCCGAGCTCAGAGCTCAATGGTGAGTGGTGCAATATTGCAGAATCATTAAAGACTATAAACTTGCTGTATGGCCAACTGCTGTGGTATGACATATTGTAATTAATGCAATGCATTTGTTTAATGTATCAGTATTTGAATGCATAAATTTTGAACGTTCTGTTTAAGCAAATGTCTTTTCAGGTTAGAAGAGGTCAAAGGAATGGCACATCGTATCATTTCAATGAGGCAACAGTTGAGAGATAATCTAGCTAAGGAGGGGTCGTCGAGAAACTGGCAACACATAACAGATCAGATTGGCATGTTCTGTTTTACTGGGATGACGCCAGAGCAGGTTTGAACCTCATTTTTAACTTGGTCATTGGGGGATAAGACAAGTATGAAGATCACTTATTAAATGGCTTATCGTATTTATTAATTTGCTCATTTCCTAGCCTCACTGAAACATTTTTAACAACAGATTGGATTCCAGTCATTGTGCAGATACACAAACAATAATCTTTATCATAGTAAAGTGACATTGCAATAATCAGGCATGACATTTTCTCAATCAGAATGCAGGAACTGTAGCATAGTAAAGCCTCAGTATAATGCCATGTCTTATACAGGGCACAAGCTGGTATTATAATGAGGTAAGATAAGATAAACATTTATTTTACGTCAACTTTAAAACACACGACTACAAGCCGCAAGAGCTTATGTCACCAACGAATAAATAAAACTATTCGGCTACGGTTTATAATGCAATTTGAGTGAATAACGGAACATGTATTTTTAAAAATTGATCAGCTGGCTTCCAGAAAAATTTGAACGATTCATGCCTTTCGGGCTCTACAGGGCACTTTCAATGCTGTTTGTTAGAGCTATTGTTAATAGAATATGGTGTTTGGTTGTGTTGCATGTATAGCATTTAAGATAGTGCAGTTTAACATTTTGCAGATGTCGGAATTTTTAATAGATTTATATAATTATATGGGTTTTTTACAGTCACTTTTATTTGAACGTCTTATTCTTAGAGAAATGAGTTTTTTGAAAATGTTTTAAAACTGCAGTCATTAAAGGTTAGCTATGTCCTTTTTACAAAAAATTTCACCTGTTGTGTTGGTCTGAACACTAAACAGAATTATAGAACTCTGTTAACAAGATTTCACATATTTTTTTAGTGTGAGAAGATTACGAAAGACCACAGTGTTTACCTCACGAAAGATGGTCGCATATCGATTGCTGGCATAACTTCGAAAAATGTTGGCTACCTTGCCAAAGCAATTCATGATGTCACAAAGTAGAACTGATTCACAAATGGCCATCCTTGTTGTTATATGCGTATATATTTGTGTAATTTGACACTCTTAGGAACTTGTGAACATTGAACAGACCAAGCCTAGTGTCCCAACAAATTGCCTACAATTATTCCAGTAGCAAAACAGGTCTCCACATTGTTTAATTGTCTTTCAGCATGTTAGCGATTGTATGTAGGTCGAAACTGTTTTAGTTAACAATTCCAGAGAATAGTTTTTCTTAAAAGCCTGGAACGCATTTCCCAATAAATAGGCGTTCAGCAAAGACTGTTAGTTCCTATCATTTACAAAAGAATGCCAGCCTTATAATTACTGGAAAACATTATTAACTGTAACAGTTTCTGTATTAAGATAAGCAAATAACATAAGGATTGTGTCTTCTAGTATAAGTGATCAAAATTTGCTCATAACGATATTGTAATTGCTACAGGTGATCTTATTTTCTGTTTAGCTTTGATTGTTATTGCATCATGCAAAATGTGTTGCCGGTGATAATCTATTAAACCTGGAAATTGTGTGTATTCCTAGTCCTAGCTACATGACTAGCTCTGCTCATTCGTAGATTATCAAGTTATAATTGTTTATGGATTAATCGTATTTTCAGCATTTCTAGAGATAGTATTTTCAGTATTTAGTAGGCACTATTTTTCTTGCACCAAATACTATCATTTGTGTCATAATCATGCGCATTTGAATTTTTTGTTTCTAGAACACTTTGTTTACTAATACTTTGGTTAGGAGTGTTGATAGCTAACTTTAATGAGATACCAGTAACTCTTATTCTTGCTTCAAATACTGTCATTTGTGTCATAATCATGTACATTTCAATTTTTCATTTCTAGAACACTTTGTTTACCAATACTTTGGTTAGGAGTGTTGATAGCTAACTTTAATGAGATACCAGTAACTCTATAACTTGCTGTAAAATGCATGCCTAATTTTATTAGCATATGTCTGCATCAAGTTTATCATTATAATGGGACTGTATGTATGTAATAACTTTACAATTCTTTATCACACGGTGTGCTCACACAAAATCATGTTAGAAATTATTTACTTTATTGTTCATATAAGAATTTTATTGTTCAAAGGATTTTCTTTGTTATTTGTGTTTTTAAGCAGCTCACACAAAGCTAGTAAACTGATGTGCAACAAGCATGATGAAACATTGTGCAATGTGTAAAAGTCTGTTAACAACAATCCTGATATGCATTTCGAGTTCTGATATGCATATTGCCATTGACAGGAATAGCTGAGTGGTCATAGTGCATACTTAGCTGCAGGTTAAACAATGCCCAGTTAAACTGATAAATGTATAGATGGTTTGGGATGGTTTCAGGTGTCATGCCAAATGATCATGACTAGTTCATTAAGAAAGGATATATACGCATCCATGCACAGCTGTTGCATCTGTCAGTGAAGCATTTCATCTGAACCTTTGATGAAAGGTAAATTCCAGTACTGTCACGGTGAACTACATTGAGTGAGTGCTACTATAAAATTAAAAAAATACAGCCAAACCTCTATACTGCCCACTATGGAACCTGAAATGTTTACATTATAGCGATTTTGGCATTACAGTGAGGTGTGTTAAACATGGCCATGAATCGCAAAGCAGTGAAACAAAGTATACAAGCAGAGTATTTCACCATCGAACATGCATAATATTAATTTGCCTGGCAGATGACAAATAATAGGAGGCAGTATAACGAATTATTTTTATATACATTTGAATATAAGCGTTTCGTACCTGTCCATTTTGCAGGTAAAATCTGAGTTTAGTGATATAACGAGGCTATTAATGCAGAAATGATGGAATTATCAAATCAATGCAAGCCAGATACAGTGTAAATGTATCTTTGACATCTTGCTGTGTCAAGATTCTGGCACTAAGATCACAGATGCAAAGGGTAATCATGGCAATACATTGGGATAAAGATCACCTGTGTTTTTACTTCTTAATTCTATGCTTAAAATGTGGAGCTAGTTATGGCAATATTTCAGTTCTGTTTATCTATACAAAACATAACTATCAGCAGATCACAAACTTCTTCATTTCTAGTTTGTTTACAGGTGATATGTACAGAAAAGTTCTTAAACAAAGGGTATTACCAGCCGTGTGGCTGATTCACACAATAGATCATTTCTCTGGTTCAAATTTAATGCTAGGCATCGTGAACTGAAACAAGCTCTCGTGGAATATTTCTTCCGGTATCTCCTCGCCTATGTGATCATCAGGATACCACGTCGGAAATGCATCTGGCTTATCATTGAATGTTTTATGAACCATGAGTGTGTCCATCACATGTACAAAGCAGTTGGTAGGCCCTGGAATGGCGGGTCCGCGTACGTACAGGATATCATGCTTTGTATCAATTTTCAAAATCTGCAAATGTGTCAAAAATAGTAAGAGCACCACTGACAAACAATTGGTGATGTTAAAAGAAGACAATACAGTTAAGCCTACCACTGCAATATATTTATTTGGGTCGAATTTTTTCACAAATGACATTTTAATTTTCAGAACAAAATGAAATATGACATTCATAGGTTAAATACAAAAGACTATTAGTTCAGCAGGTGAGGAAGCTCCATCTCTTTTTTCTTCAAAAACCTAAGCTTTACGTAAAATACATTACATCATCTACAAATGCACACAGATTTTGAGAAAGGGGAGGGGGCTGTAACAAAATCAACCAAAGTTTCACTGCTAGTTTCAAAGTCATGTTAGTCAGGCTGTTTCCAATCTATTTTAAGAGAAGTCTAGCACAGAATTGTAGCGCGGAGCAGCAAATAAGTCATTTTGCTTTACAAAACATAAAAAAACAAAAAAATTGAAAACATATAATGAAGAAAAAAAATTTGCCTGGAGTTAACAAGTTCTGAAACAGCAATATGTATCCAAATACAAAAAGTGCACATTTAATAAAAAATCCCTTAAAGTAGGTGCTAAATTTTTTTAGCATATTTCGAAATCCTGCAAGCAAAAATCCAGCTTTGAGCGGCAGGTCCTACTCAACACTGGATTTGTGGCCACACTGACAAGCAGTCCATATATGCATGCTCTATACGCATCTTATTTTCAAAAAATGTGAAAAGCACTTGTAAGTCGTTCTAATAATTCAGTATTGCTGTTGATATTCACTAACATTTTGCAATCGTATTATCCATAGGCTATATGTATTGTGAAATCATTACAATTGCAGTTTTAGGCAGGACGCTTGAAGGCATTCAAAATCTGTCCAATTCAAATTAGTAATGGCATTGCTTTCTATCCCATGCCTAGCTGTGCAAAAAACAACGCCATTTATTCAACTTGGCATTTGCCTGCTGGTCACATGTGAAGAATCGTGAATGTCTTGCCTAAGTGCACACGTGTCTTGTTTCCATTATCGAATATGTTACGTAATACATACTGTAGTTACTGGGGTTCTGTAACTGCTGCTAGATCATAACAAGCAATGTGGTGTTTTACTTATAGTTGTACTGTTTAGATTTTTCATTGCTTTTTAGTTTTCACTGTGTCAGTATTTTAACCGCTTTAGTATACTCAATTGACCATAGTGATTTTAGTGTAGTATTAAAGCAGCAAGCCAGATCAAGTCATGTAAAAGAACTATTTGATTCTATCTCGACTCTATTGTATTAACAGAATCATCTGTGCATTAAATCAGCAATATTACTTACTTATTGTGGACTGTAGAGCTATTAAAAAGGACAGATGCATAGATTTTGGGTACTAGTACTAGTAAATGTAGAGATGGACAGCCTTAGTATGTGTTAAGTGCATTCTCTTCACATTGTTTCTCTTTGTTTAAAATAAGTACATGTCTTTTTACAGATAAAATTATTTTTAATTCGTCAGAATTTACAGGTTGGTTTCAAAATAATCTACGGCTAAGCTTTTGGTATAGGTACTGAAGTCGAGCTTTTATTATTTTCAGTGGTGTATCTAGAAACTTAAAACGGTATAATATAGAACTAGCAATTTAGCACATACATGTAACTTAAATAAGAACGACTGTGCTTGTTACTGCAAGCCTAATCCAGAAAAGCGTAAGTAAAACTACACAAAATTGTGAAAGCACGCTGTTCTAAATCTGCTCTTCATCATGTAATTACAAAGCAGCAACAGACTGCATCATCGAGATAAAGCCTGTCTTTTGATATGACACAATTTTTGAATTACACCTACCCTGAGACCTCAGTCTGCATTAGTTGCAATAAATACTGCAGACACTCCAACACTGGATTTTGGGAGACTCCCTTTCTTCTAAGGAAGATTTTAATGGTAACCTCCCTTACTACCAATTTTTCTCCAACTGTTAGCTCAACATAAACATGGCATAAATGCGATTGCTGTGAAATAGAACTTCCCCTCACTTTTCCAGAAATAGAATCACCCACCGATAGTACTAGTGAAAAGAATTGTCCGGGAACAAAGCACGTAGAATAAGGGTACGCGAATGCACTTTACTGTTGTAATGATACCAAAAGTGCAACACTGCAGATTAAAAACTTAAAGGAACACAGGATGATTTTTTCATATACTACCCCATTTTCAAGTCCTATAAAAGGTACACATTTTAACACAATTAATACTGCAAAAGTGTTTCTGATTAAAAATTTAATTAATGACGAGCGAGCCCAGCTATTCATGACATCACAAACTAACATAATTTTCAACACCAAAAATGTTCTACGAGCATGTTTCATGTGTTTGCAAAAGCGAAAAGTGAAGTGCTACTGTAAGATATTCAGTATGCTGTACTAAAACTAGACAAGTTTTAAAAGATAAAAATTCAAATTTACTGCAAGCACATGAGCTGTCAAACATATGTAGTTTGTCACAAACTAACATATCTGAACTGAGAGGTACAGCACCTGTTTTTGTGCAATGTGTTATAGAAAAGCAGGTGCTAGTGCCCGTCTAACTAGCGAATGGCGAAATGCATGTAACAACGAACAATTAGTAGCACAAACGCGAAATTGTGTTTGTGTGCTAACAATTCTTTCACCAAAGTCATTTTGGAAAAAATACATGTTAGTATGTTTCCATTCATTATTTTAAGAGCAAATTATCTTGACCTACAGTTTAACATTGGGTCCGTTTTTGCTTTAATAAAAGGACAAGGCCTAGTACAACTAAATAAACTTGTACGGCAACTAAATTTTAGATATGTTATGGCTCATGAGCAGGGTCGCATTATGACCCTTTGGGGACCTTAGGCTAATGAAATTATGGAGCCTCCTCAGACAAAGCCACCCTCTAAGTTGCTGATACTCGTCTCGCATATTTTTTACTTGATATATATTTCAGCAACATTTGAATAACTGAGAGCCCCTACCTCAAATAAAGGGTCTCAAACAAGGGCCCTTTGTCTCAAATAAAAGGCCTCAAACAGGAATCCTTTATCTCAAATGAGGAGTCACTTTAAAATTGGACTTTTAAACCGATGGCCTTCTATTTTAAATTTGAAATTTTATTAATAAGTTATATGAATTATTTAGCAATGCAAAGTACTGCCCCCCCAGACCTTGAGAGTCCGTAGGCTGCAGCCTATAGGGTTATCCAGCCCTGCTCATGAGCAATATTTTGACATAAATTACCTAAAAATTACCAATTGCCTATTCTTCAAATGTACTTAAAAACAGACTTCTTCTAGGTGCATTTTTCTTGCTAGAGGAAGTCTGTGTACCAGAATTTAGATCTCATGTTAGGCCTCCAAAATGCTTTGGTGTCTGAGGTCCATCCCGGATGTTGCTGGGTGAGCTTACAGCGCACCCCAGACATCCTAGCTGGTTGCATACATTGTTCCACAACCCAGAGTGGCGTCACAGAGTGGCGAGACCTGGATTTGACTCATCAAGTCTCGTCAATGTGCTCATCATAAGCCATAATCGGCAGATGAAACCACCCAGAACGAGAATCAAAGTGGGTCACCCAGTCACTGACTAACCTTGATGCCACACTTAAGTTCTGTCACCAAGGTGATGCTGTGACTACTGTACTATGCACCTCGCCTCATAAATACGAATAAAGCAAGTTTAAAGATTTACCTGGACTCCCTTTAGTGTTCTGCGCTCACTTCCCATATGACCAGGCATTTTTTTTCCAGGGAAAATTCTTGATGGATCCTAAAACACAACAAAAAAATAGCTAAATTCCACATCGTTGAATAAGTTAGGTAAAAGTCAGACATATGCTACATCATACCACATTATTCAAGTTCGTCTGCTTATCGCTGTACCAACTGGCCTAATGCATGTAATAAACATTCAACCTAAAATTGGTAACTGCAGATGATTTCCTCATCAATCAGCAAAATAACAACATAGGCGCCTGCAATGACTGTGCTTGAAAAAATGACACTGCATGGCATTAAAAAAATGATGGGGAAATTACCCAAGAATGGGATAAAGAAAAAGTAAATTATTCTATTAACTATTGTTTCATTGTTCTTCATTGTAAAAAATACATGCCTGCAATACTCACAACTGCCATCATTTCATTCACTACCTATCATCATAGCGCAAGCTAAGTCGGTCGGAAACAAATACAAATTTACTTTGCCATGTGTTATCAACAGTGCTACCCCAAAACACAAAGCAGCTAGGCGATCACAATTCCACATTGCAAATACAAAAACTGTACTTATCCAAAAAAATTGCGCCACATTTGCATTAATACTTGCATGCAGCATTTTAGAATACTAAGGCCATCGAATATCATATGCCAACATTTCTATTGTCAAATACCTATTAAACTATTAGCTGCACTTATAGGATGGAGTGCCAGTTAACTGAAAATACCTACCCCACCTGGACCAGCTGATCCCATCCGGCGGTGTGCTTTAGTAGTGCCGTGTGATGCCGGACCACCTTTCATTCCCCATCTTTTGACCACGCCCTGAAAGCCATAATCTATCCTGGAAAAACAACCAGTTTTACTATGAATAAATACAAAATGGATCATTCATTTCTATTGTTAATGAAAACCACACACATTAGACTATCTCCAAAACGCTGAGCTTTTAAGGGGCTAAATCAACAAAATATTAGAATACAAAATTTGCTGTCAGCCGACTTAAGCATTTTCATGGATGTTTTCATTTTACCCACGGCTAGAACAGAATGACTGTAATCTGCTGACTCCATAAGGCCCGTGTCACACAGAAAAAACTGTAAGGAGCAATCCACAATCCATAAGGCATCTTCCATCTTTGGTAAGACACATGTTATAATCTGTGGTATACGCCTTGCTCTGTATAACTAGCAAGGCATTTTGCCATAATCCGTTTTTGGCAGGAGGCATGAAACTATATTTTAATATAATAGATACTATAGTTTAATAGTTACTATGCTACTAGTTTAATGTAATCTGTAAATTTATAGCAAGATGTTTACTAGTAACTTAGTACAGTAAGCTGAAACCACACATAATCATAAACCACACAATCTACAAACAGAATAAAACAATCCTTGCTCGTTCATATTAAAAAGCTTCGCTGTAAGCTTGGAAATTTATGGCACGTTTGTTTCATGTTCACATACAGATGACTAGATAAGGTGTTAATGAGATAGAACGGTTTATTGTCAAATATTTGTGTTAATTTCAATTTTTATTAACCACTGTTTAAGAAACATTATTCATTAGTCACTACAGAATAACAGATTTCTTTTTACGGAATAACACTGATTGTCAATCGCATGCATTGTATAATACGATTGACTGTATGCTGTCTCTTATACGTAGTATACGTTTCTTATGTTTATTGTTAGTAGTATAGCATTCATAAATATGTGTTGTAGGTTAAAAATACTTTTTAATGTTTATGTTATGTCGGTGTTATAAATTCTTATAATATAAATGAATTGTGTATAGAAAAAAGCTTAATTACACTAATTTTCACGTTAGCGACAAGCAAAAGACGGCCAAATTCATTTCACGAATGGCTTGTAAGGAGTGTACCATAGATTATGGCAAATGCACTTGATCAGTGTATATTCATTTTTATAAGATGCCTTTTTCTCCTCACGGCTTACGCCTTACAGATTATGTCCAGTTCTATCTGACACAGGTCTAATTGACTATTTAATCATTAAAGCTAAAAATACTTCAAGTCATCCCAAGCAGCTATTGCAACCACTTGCAGTAGCAAGTAGAATAATTATATCACTCTTTAACTTGGCTACAAAATAACAGTTTGTCAAAAGATGGCAATAAGCACAGTATAGTGTCTAACTACTAGATAATAATACTTGCGTTTTAGCTTGGCAGTCAACATAGTCTCCAACTTTAAAATGCAGTGCAGTAAGTGGAGTACCTACAAGATAAAGTAGCACCTGTTACCAGGTCATATCAGCAAAGTGAGAAAAGTAACAGTTTCAACAATATTCTATGAAATTATTGGTGAAATATTTAACAAACCTAAAGTATGTTAAATATTGTCCGACACAAAGCTTTAGATTTTAGATTGTTTAAGTAAAAACATTTAGTTTCGCTAAAGCCGCTTTCAAGAATAGAGGTATCGAAAAAAATATAAACTTCATGACATGTGCAGAGGTGTCATAAAATCTGAAAACTATCAGTAAAGAAGTATCTCGACTGGAAGACATTTGAAGCTGTTAAACACAAGCAAAGCAACTGAAACTCAATGACAGCATCATGTGAAGATCTCTAATCACATGGCCAAACTCTAAAAATCTGAACTTCTACTTTGTGGTAGTTAAAAGTAGTTCAGCATGTAAAGTCAAGTGCACTTTTAGGCCTAGATATACATTAAGTTGAAATCTACGACTATTGTGAATTCCGACTTGAAAAAATCACATTTGTAACCGAGCTTTGCGTCGCATGGCGGCAGCGCTATGCATAATGCTACGACGTGCGACTCCACATCAGTAAAGGTTCTAAAATGGCAAATAAAAAAATAGATTTGTTTTAACAAGTACTTAATGTAACATAACTCTTCTGATAGCTCCTGTGGCCTAGGTATTACAAGCTACACAAGTACATACCAGGTTGCAGTGCTGCATTTGGAGTGACTAGAAACCTTTGCAGTATTCGTTTTGGCATAACACCAGCCTTTTGAAAAAGTCCCAAATATTCCGCTTTAAACTAGAATTAAAAAATATTTTTCATTTTAAAACATTTTAATAGCTAACTCTGTCATGGCTGTGAGAATCATTAATGAGGTAAATTTAGACAACAGATAAATTCCAAAACTAAATGGCATACAAGAAAAATTACGGCAGCATCCCCACAAAAAGTGCTGAAAAAAGTAAAGAAGGATTAAAGTTTCAACACAGTATCTGATGGGCCACTATCAGATACAAATACAAATCACCCAGAGCTAAAATTTTTCTCAGATCCCAACATCCCAAACATTTAATCCCATCCCAAATCCTGAACACAAACCTCTGTTGAGTGCCGAACCCGATCTTTTAACGCAAACCCCTGAAAGTCCAAACACTGAACTCGACTATCATCCAGCACGCTAATCCCAAACCAATGAACCCAACCTCAGCCCTGATCCAAACCTTTTGAATCTGAACCCCAAAAGATTCTAACCTTAAACTCGATTGCCATTCCATACCACAATCCCAAACTACTGAGGCACATCCCAAACCCAAACACCCCTAACCACCAATAAACCACTACCCGACAAACTAACAAAAAAATCAATAAACACATTCACAAACCAAAACTGATTAACATATACACATTGTCTTGTCCACTTATAAAAACAAACTATATAAATATCACATAATTATTTTAAGCCACAGAAAAGTCACAAACTATAAGCCTGATAAAAACTTACAAAAAAGAAAATATGAATTTACCTGTCTGGGATCAATACTCTCCGCACCAACGATGTTAAACCCCACTCCTGGCTTCAATTTATTCTTAGGGAGCCTGGAAACTTTTTCTACAGCCTCCGGAGGAACATAGTTAATTACATGATTATCCGCCACCTGTCATTAAAATATAATTATAAGATACTACATTAAATATAAAATATAACGGATGGGATGAATTGCTGCATCATTCCTTCTCTACACTGTGAGATGTTTTACTAATTCATTCCAATTCTTGTTGTTACCTGTAGTAATCAGCATTACCTGTAATAGTGTCGTCAAGATGCGTTTACCATCTTTTTGCCACTGAGGCATCACTCCAATTTTCCTACAGATTACTCCACAACGTATAGTTCTGTAACATTCACAAAAGATAAAAACTAAATATAGCCTGCCCTTTTAAGACATTCTACTACATATAGTCATCCAATATGACTTTTTAAAAGATATAGGTATGGTCCCAAGTTTTAATATTATAAAGTCCCTCGTCTATCTAAATAACAATATCCAATATGACATCCAAAATAACGATTGCAACGGGTATGGACTCAACTACATGCATGGCTGGATTTTTCTGGCATCGCATTGCAAAATGCCACACAATTTTCACTCGGTGCTAAATAATTTCAATTTTGCATTTTTTGCAGTCACAGCTAATCAATTTTTGTGGTGTTACTTCCTTCTCAATAAAAAAACATCACAGCTTAAACTTATATGCTCATTTCTGAAGACACCTGTTTAATGTTTATTCAAGTGTGTAAAAAACTATCAAGTTTGTCACTGGCTGTAACAACATAATCTGGAGAAAGTAGATAATGTATGGTCATTATGGCTTAGTGTATAAGGATCATTAATTCACCATTGCAAGAAGCCGTGCAAATAGATTTTTTGTCTATACATAAGAAAGAAAAAATGTTGGGCACTCAAAAAGAGCAGCTGCTGATGTAGTTGCACAAAAAACTATGTACCAAAGTTAGCCAAAAAGTCAGCTGGTGTTTAAACTTAGACATGTTTTTGGTTTTTGGTTAACTAAGCTGTAACGGTCATGTGACACATAGCCGCTAGTTAACATGCCATTCAATGCCCTACTGAACCATATAGAAGCCATCAGATGCGATAGGATGCATACAAGGTCATTCCAACTAGGCTAAGTTTTTGCGTACTTCATTTTCTGTTGAACGGATGTCTATCCGGGACATTTTTACCTGGTCAATGTAATTGGTACCTTTATCAATTACCATAAGTGATTATCCAGACAAATTAGTAAATTACGAGCTCTGTCTGCATAATGTTTCCTGTTTAGTTGTTGATGTGCACAGTGCTCATGTGAACCGAGCATTAGATTTGAGGAACTGACGTTAAATCGCTCTAGATCAATTATAATATAATAGTTTCATACCAACGAATCATCACATAAGCCTTAAGTTACGATGTTGTGCACATAATTCATGATGCGTAATCTGCAACAAGTATACAACTGTTTGTATTTAAATACATGGAAGTGTTTCCATACATACGTAATGCGTGATCAGTATTCACCTAATGTCACCGCTACTGTTCGAATAAACATCACACTGCAATACGCAGATGGGAAACCGCCGCTGCCCAGTAGACTTAGCAAGTTTTCAAGTTTTCGATAACTATTTTCAATGATTGGCTTACTGAAATTTCTGGCTAGGTGAATTTCGGTCATTGCAAAATGTACACACAATAATATTTCCTCTATTTGAGTTTCTAAAGGGTGGAAGAAGCGTATACTTATGTGTTATATATCTTCTTTCACTAAACGATGATATGTGCCATATTGTTCTCTCCTCTACAAAATGTTGTGCACCCAAAACGTGTACTTCTTTTTTCATCTAATTTTACAATAACAAGCTAATGCCATCGCTATAACTATCACACTGAAATTTCGACAAAAACCTGGCTTCCAAAAAAAACTTGCAATTTTCATAAACAGCGATCATAAATGGAAGAAAGAGCACTGTGAATATTGTTGATATGCCTAGCATTCACAGGCACATGGAAACAATCAATGCACATCATGAATTCGCACATGGAGTTATAGCTTTAGTGTGTAAGTATAAAAATCTGCTCTGATTCTTTGCTTTTGTAGTAGAAAGTAAATATTGAGTCAAAAATGTGGCGAGACTTTAAACATCTCTATCTTATGCTGTTTCCAGGCTAAATTGAGCTCTGTACATGTGTAGTACAAAAATACTAAATTAGCAGTTTTAATACAATTAAATCTTGAAGATGATCAGATAAGATATTTTAAAATGGAGCGAAAACAGCTGACTGGTCACAGTGTATGCTTACCAAATGAAAGTAAGCCAACATCAAAGCCAGTTAATGAATGGGATAATGACCATCTGAGTTCAATCTCATTTTGAGTAGTTTTAATCATACAGTTTCTGGGCCTGATTGAGGAAGGTTGCATACACAGTCAAACATGGCTGAAACACCTCTGCTAGTGGTGTTTCATCTTAGTGGCACATCCTTGTTAATGAGATAGATTCCTGTTCTGCCACAACCAACTGAAATGAATAAACCCTGGCAATAAGCACCTGGACTCCACCTTGGAGTGTGCCAAAATGTATAAAAATCAAACACAAAACAGCCTTAAATGCAAACAACATACCTTTTTGTCACCCATTCACCACGCTCCCATGGACCATCCTTCAACAGACTGCTTTTTGAGTATTTTTCTTTTACTATTTCCTGCAAAAATGCTTCATTTTCTGCTGTCAAGCTTTCAGGAGCACTTTTATCATACTGGCGCTGCCACCAGGCTGGTGGCACTGTGGTCCTGCGTCGAAATCGAACAAAAGTTAGCAAAACCGAAGGCCTAAAAATGAATCAAAGCAAATGGTATTTAGTAATGGAACGAGAACATAATTTTGAAGACAAAACTAACCAAAAGGAGTTATATGTAAAAAGTTATTGCTTAGCCTGGATGTGAACCACAGACCTTTGGATTACAAGTGGAATCCCATGGATACTATACCACTTTGCATCTTGTGATGAAGACAGGGCTTAATTCAATTATAACCCAAACATTTCCAAATGTTAGTACTATATACTCTCACACTATCTAGACTATATTCATTACTAATCAGTTAAATTGATTATATTTTTTGTAATTCAGAAAATCTTACACTTTGCAAATAATTATCAGTTCTACTTCTGTATTGTTGTACTGGTACAGTTGAATTCAAATCTGAATCAAGTGGTTTTCGTGAGTCCGTCAATAAATTAAGGTGTTTTTTGGTCAGTTACAATATACTAGCTAGTCAAAATAATTAATAATAATGGTTGTTGATTTTCAAAAAGTGCTATGTTACACAGTGTTTCAACACAGCTTACACAGCAAAAACAATTAATGTGAAAAGTACAAAGCATAAGCTTAGATAAGTTCATAAAAACACAGTACGGCATAAGATGAGACAGTGTTAAAAATTGCAGATGCAGATACAGACGATTAAGAAATGTACAGTGGGTGCAACTAAATGCTTCAAATGTTCAAATGCAGTTGCAGCACTGTAATTTATGGATATGAAGACAGTAATCATTATAGTTATGGTTACAGTGAGTATTATAGTTTACTTTTACAATTTAGTATTACAGTCTATTTGCTTTCTATTAGAGACAGCTGTTTATTTGCTATTAAGCTATGGCACAACTGTATGAACTAACATGTTTCTGTGATCACGTTTAGACTTGAAAGTCATGTAAGAGATGTTGATTTCCATCTGAGATGTTTTTGGACTTGGAACTTTATCTGAGACAAAAGGCTAAGTAGCAATGACTTCCTACAGCACAGTTCAGAGCGAAGTGATTGGCCAAAGCAGCTAAACTTACATAAAATAATTACGAATATAGTTTACTAAAAATTCGGTTCAATAATCAAATGAACGGCTGCGAGCCTGTGATTACTCCAGATATAGATTATTTATTTCACATACATGGTTAGATGCAATAATTACAAGAAAACACACAAGGACTAAGAATAACAAAGCCAAATGCAAGGGGCAACATGCGACCATAATGTCCTTAACACGTTGCTCTTATTTTAAAGATTAGTGAATTTGGGGTGGTTGGATGATAATGTGAAAAAACGTAGTAGTAACTCATTAAATTAATAGAGTAAATAATAATTACCCTAGTTAATAATAAAACACATATATTTACTGGAGTTCCAGTCTTGTGCTGGAACACAGATTAAGAAGCTTGCATTCCTCCAAATTTCTCAATGACGACTATAAGTACATTTCAGTTAAATACATGAAACACCAATAAACGCAGTATGGTAAACACGTTGTAAAACAGAACATTATTACCGCCGTCCACCATACCCCAAAAACTGCGAAAACTATGACGCTAAAAATCTAACCTAAAAGCGTTATACATTGTTAAGTTTCAACTATAGCAGTGAACAAACAAATCGACAAAAGGCTTCTAGACTACATGCCTACGAATGAAATTAAGAAATATTGTATAGGAAACGCTGACGTTGTTTAGCTAAAACTTGATTACCTTTAGTTATTACGTAACTATGGAAGATATAAATTATAGTACCTTTTGCTTAGTTTTTCCAAACTTTCTAATGAACCATTACAGATAAAACATGATTTCAAGGAAGCCGCCATATTCGTAAATTTGCGATGCTTAAATTTCTAATGCACCGCCACTCTGTCAGGCACCGCTACGTCTTGCTCAATGCAAACAAGTTCTACAGTTTTCTTTAAAGGCACAGTATATAATAATTATTGTTCTGCTTGGACTTGGGCTTGTAAAAAAGATAGCTAGCTCAAATCAAATCCCAATTCCAGTTTTTCTGCATTTCCTTCAGTTAAAGAAAAAACCAAGTCTTCCCGAAGTTGAGCTTATTTTAATATTAAATTTTGAGAAAAATGTTAGAAGGTGATCGGTTAGATAGGTCATCGATGATGTGTTATAAAAACTTGTAATTAACTTGTAAACAAATGTTCTAGTCCACTGTTAATGCCTTGTACCTAGTGAACTTGTCGTTTTCTCTAGATTTGCTCAAAATTTTTGAGACGCAATTATACAATCATTTTGTGTAATGTACAGCTTTATTTTTATGCCAATTTTTTATATGAAATATGTATTTTTGTACTGTGTTGTATGTAATTTTGCGTGTATGGACAGAAAATGAATAAAATAAAAATAATAAATAAATAAGTAAGTAAAATAAAGTTTCAACAATAAATTTGTGATGAACGCCTCATGTAAGTAGTAAAATCAATTTAAAGTAGCAATCACTTCACGCTTGGACGCGCTCACTTTGAACGAAAAATAGTTTCTGTATTTCGTAATTCCATTTCCCAGCAGGAGTTTCTGAGCACATTCGGATGCGAATCATTTCCTTTCAATGTGGTACTGGAATAGTCAGAATCAGTTTGGTGTGCGAAATTTCCCCAGAATGTAGGTATTGTCACTCATTTGCTAGCCTGCTATGGCATTACTTAACATCAGGAGTGAAGCAAGAGCACTTAGCTACAATTCATCTTGTCTCAAATATTATCTTCAACTGACTTCAAGTATCGAAATAATTATGAAAAATATTACCAAAACGATATAATTTTTGCGTTTTGCTGGGGAAATGTTGCTAGCCCTCTCAGAAGAATATGTTATAAAACTTAATAAAGTCACAGTATGTCTAGATAGAAACACATAATTGACATTATGATTAATACAATGCTCATAAAGATAACTTGTCAAGCCAGCCTATAATAAGAGGTCCCTTGACCTTACCCATATTGGTTGTCACTAAACAAGTTTAGTGGTAACTTTTTACAACTGAAGTGTAAGCTGTGCAGCTTGCTTGCAATCTACCCGTATCATCGTATTTCCGAAACCTTTAAGCGTGTTAACGACGCGCTAATCCTGTTTATTAAACAATGTTTTCTTCCTAATCTGCTCAGCTACAAGCTCTAGCTTGCTCTTCGGGTAAATTAAATATTTTAAGTCAACGGATATGTATGTGCAGAGGAACAAATCTAAGTTTTCACTTTTCAACTACGAATAATATTAATCAAAACCTTATTCTGTTGAATGTATCATTTGCAACGTTTATTAATTAACCCAAAGCTGTATGAAAAAAATAAAGTTTAATGGCTTTTAATTAACGTTTTTGCTATTTACTGCTGCTTTTCGACTAAGCTGCTGATATTGCATTTCTCATTTCCACTGCCCCACTGTTACTGCTTTATCGTCCGAAGCATAAAATTTCATGTTTTTAACATATACGCCACCGCCCATTAATTATGCTAGTCAACCTGGCAGTCTGGGGAGGGGGCAAATATTGCAAATGACTCTGATGCTGGAAACATATCAATTTTTTTTATTTGTGGTCGTCCTTCTTGTTTCATGTGGGTAGCTTTTATTTTCCTGTTGTTGTTCTTGCATGTAATTAGTAGAGTTGACATATTTGTGTGTATAGCAATTATCTTTAGTATTATGGTAATTTTTAATGCTGGCACAAATGGTGAGTGAACTGAATTAGGACACTTAAATGATACTAGTCATAATACTAACAGCATACTGACGTGTGTCGGTTATAATTGACAAACTTTTCCTTCACTAGTGTTAATTTTGTGCTGTGACCATTATAATGCGAATACGATGACCTTTAGTATGAAGGATATGTTTTAATGCATATCGTTTTAAAAGATTGCCCTGACCGTATATGACAGTATTGCTTATGTAAGTTATGTATTATATTGGACTGCTCACGACGAATTTTACATACCTGGCTTTACAAACGATTAAATAATAGTGAATTACTCTTTTAACTAGGTGAGTTTAAATACAGTATTGTTTTAATTTGTTACTATTGTAGGCGTAAAATGTGATTGTAATAACTAATCGTTGTGCATGGACGTAGCTTTGTCTGGCATAAACATATCAGAGGAGTCTAAATTTAAATTAAGTTTTAAATATCTTGCTGGTGACTCAATCTAATAAGTACTGCCTTTGTCAAGTCTGCATATACCAACTTAAGTCTGTCGTTACCGCAGCTAAAAGCTTTCACAACTAAATTTCATAAAGAAAATTGACGTGACTGACAATGTTTTGCTCTGACGCTGAAGACACGACGAAATATGTTGGTCACGCAATTTGTTATGCGTAAATTGCAATGCTTTATAAGTTGACTTTGTAAATCAGTGATAAATCGCAAAAGTTTTTATTGATTGTGATATTTTTATGTTATTGCGGACAGAATACGGCGATATTCTCAATAGAACCCAACGGATTTAATTACGTATTTGCCTGACATATGTTGCATGTGACAATTTCTTTGCATGAAAATCAAAGCCAATTTTCGAAGAGGTTGCGTGAAAGATTTGCGTCATGGATTGTAGCGCGTGCTGATGCTAATTCAAAGCTACAAAGTTTGTTAAGTGGCCAGACATCAGGCAGGCATCGGCGTATCAAATATTACGCGATATTACAATCGGCAAGTTATCATCATCAAACGAGATCTAGAAACAGAACTTGCGAGCGTAAAGCTTTAAATAATGTAAAAAGATTGAACGCATAATCACAGAATAGTTCCATATAGAGAGAAAATGGATACATCCAACGGATCTTCAGCGTTCTTAGAAATTGCACCAGGCCTGTCAACGCACTTGCTAGCAGCTCTGGAACTATCACTAGCATTCGCAGCCATAATGACTAATACCATCATGACTGTTACAGCAGTGAAATCTGGGAAACCAGGAACAGTTAAAAACATCTTGCTGCTGTCACTGACTTCCTCGGACTTGATATGCTCATCAATGCTTGTAATGAGGGTCGTCACTACATATCTAATGGTTCCTCGGTTAAACTGTGCCATTATAGGATTGTTACATGGTTCAGGGTGTGTGGTGTATTACCACGTGTGTGCAATAGCCATGGAACGATACCTTAGCGTAGTCCATCCAGTTTGGCATAAGACGTCTTTTACTACAAAGAAGCTCATGCTTGTTGTTGTTTTTCTTTGGAGCTATCCATTAGTCTTTACGATTGCTTCATATGCATGGGACTTTCATAAAACGGGAAGATGCACTTTCGAAATGGGAAATATTGCTTTGTTAATTTTATACGTACTGACCGTTGGTGCCCCAGCAGTGATTGTGGTAGCCGCTTACGTACAGATTGCGAGAAAAGTACGAGCCAGAGCGGTAAGCACAGCAACAACTAAGAAAAAGGAAAAGCGCGATAATAAGGCCACAATAGCAGTTGCTAGGATCTTGGTGTTGTTCTTTACAACGTGGATGATATACATGATATTCAACTGCATTGTAGAAATCTGTCTGTGCTTGCCCATGTGGTCAATTAGGCTAGCAGAAGATCTTACATTTATTAATTTCATCATTGCTCCAATCATGTATGGAGTCAACATTGCAGAAAACCAAAATGCTCTCGCAAAACTGCTGCGAAGAATGAAAATTCATCCCTCGGGGGAGCAAGACACTATAAAGACTAATGTGCACAGCAGCATTCCAGAAAACGCTGGCCGCAGTGTTCAAGTCATGCCGAGTGAATTACCAAAAGCATGAGTGCTTAACACGTTCACATTCAGATGTTTCATGATATTTGTCCGATATTGATATCATAAAGTAACCTAAATTATTCTAATTCGAAAATTTAAAGACTACTTTACGGTCAAACATTTGCAAAAGCTTGAGATATAGACATTTTCGTAATTGTTGGCCTATTTTGATTTGTAATAGCTATTATATCATAATCATTAATACTGTTAATTCTTCAATATTATTGCAATAGCAGAATTGTAACTTTGTCTGCAAGGCTAATGATTTAATATTTTAGGCTTGAATGCTGAGCTCAAATTATGAAAGATGATTATTTGGTTTTAATTGGCCTAAACTGGGTGTGAATCTGGCGAGCCGGCACCTGAAAGGTACTGCTGAGCGTAGTAACAGCCTGTGCTCATGACAACATATTTATGACAACAACAAAGTTAACCTAACACTAATGAAGTTTTTCAATTTTTCACAACTTTCGCTGTAGGGCCCACAGGGTCGCACCTCAGGTATGAGTTGCGGGCCTCAATTAGTAACGATTTTGGGGCGCCCCCTAAGTTACCTTAATTTCCTAGATTTAAATTTATGTAACACACGTATGTAATACCCCAATATTTCTTGGGCAAAATGGCATTACCTCTACATTTGAAGAATGCATGTCTATTCATACGTACGTTATATATTCATTCATTTATATGAAACGACGCAAACTATCCGTAAACATGTTCAAAAAATTAGAAGACCTAAAACTTCTTAATAGTAGTTCTTATGAAAGAAAACAGGCCTACGCAGATGATGATTCACATTTTCGTCACTAGGCAGAATGCCTGACGAAACCATCTAAAACAGTGTTCCCAACTTTCCAACTTGCGATCTACCTATTAAATCATCAGAATGGCGTGCTACATACTTCTGCTGTGACCACTCCCCTACTTTGATGTCGCCTTTTGACGACAAATACAAATCAGTGACTGATTTGCGCTGTCAGTCTTCACTGGTTAATATACTCTTGCAAAATAAATGTTATCAATTTATTTAGCAGCAAAGCTAGTCAAGGAAATTCGAGTGATTTATGATGGCGATAATGACGATGACGATGATGATGATGATTACGACTACGATGATGATTATGACGATGATGATGATGATGATGATGATGATGATGATGATGATGATGATGATGATGATGATGATGATGATGATGATGATGACCATTCATCTGACTGACCAATGGCTGCATAATAGATAAGAGAGTTAGTCAAGTACAGCCGTGTGCTGTTAATAACAAATTGTTCAGCTGTGTTGGATGGTTGGTCACTTCGTGCGATAGCCAACAGTTGGCTAGTTGGTTCTTCGTTGGTAGTCCACCAAACGGATCAACTGCGTGGCCAATATTAACTATAAGTAATCGCCTACTTGGTTAAGTCACCTATAGGTTAGTGCTTTGACTGCTGTTTTGATTGGCTTGGTTGTCAAGACTAATAAAGATTTGAGCTAATAATATTCTCACATGAAATATTACACTATATTAAATGAATGTAAGTAAAAATGACACAGGAAAAGTGGCACAAATGAAAAAGTAAGTAAAAATGGCACGAAAAAATAACACGGAAAAAATATCACAAATGGAAAAGTATGTAAAATGGCACTGGTAAAAACGGCAGAGGAAAAATGGCACACCGGCTTAGTAAAATATGAGTTTAGGGTCAAAACTTTTAGTTGTTTTTGCCTGCTATAGTAGTTAGCTAGGCTTATAACACAAAAAACTACCGAACAGATTTCCATGAAACATTGCGTAGACGGTGGCTATCGGGTGCCAAAAATGGGCGTTTTTTCGTGCGTTCTTTTTTTGCAACACTTGACCGAACTCCATACAAAAGAAAACATTCGTGGAGGTCTCAGAAATAGTGTTTAATCTCCACCAGGGCAACTAACTACAAGTTCCAGGTTCCATTTCGAGAAATTCGCTCTTGGAAAACTGTCTATAACCTTTGCTTATTAATGCGTATAGCTTTATAAGCTAACTTGGTAGGTAAATATGTATATATGTGAGTCTATTTCTATCGCCAAAATTAATGTATTAAGAAAGGTAGATAAACACTGTGCGAAATATTCGTGAATTGTTGATTATATAATTCTATTTAAAGAGCCAAATGTTTTGTCAGTATTTTGCTACTTTATATAATACCAATACAGGCACATTTTTGTATTTCTGCTTGCTTAGCTCACTCTCTCTCTCTCTCTCTCTCTCACCGCCCCCCCCTCTCTCTCTCTCTCTCTCTCTCTCCCCGCCCCCCCCCTCTCTCTCTCTCTCTCTCTCTCTCTCTCTCTCTCTCTCTCTCTCTCTCTCTCTCTCTCTCTCTCTCTCTCTCTCTCTCTCTCTCTCTCTCTCTCTCTCTCTCTCTCTCTCTCTCTTTATTGGTAGATGACAATTATTGGTAAGCTTTCTTTACATAAATCAGCTGGTCCAGACGGACTTAAAGGTGAACATTTCCGTACTACATTCCTTTCTGCTGGCAATCATGTTGGCATGTTTATTCACCTCCTGTGTAACACACGGCTACCTGCCGCAATCGTTGATGTTATCTACACTAGTACTGCTTGTTAAAGATAAAAAATGGGGATATTACAGTCAAAGGCATTTACAGGCTTATCGCTCTTTTATCTGCAGGAAGCAAAATTATAGAAATATTGTTTGGTTTTGCCGGAAACTTAAGCAGAGAGATGCGCATCCATACTGCTCCTGCAGGACCGTAAGCGTTTGCGGTTCATGAATTGCTGCTCAATACTGCTCGAGTGCTCGTTCATAATTTTTGTAGGTTTCTAGTCCTCACACAATGGATTTTCATGAAAAATTATATATGAACTGCTTACCTTAAACAAATTAAAAAACGATTTTTGACGAAAAATTAAAAAAAAACTTTCAGTAGCTGCAATGCTTGCACCGTAACAATATACAGTATCACTTGTGTGAAACCGGATAATGCAGAAAATTTCAGCTATTCAGACACAACATTCTAATACACTTTGTCCTCAAGTCTACTCTATTTTTAAGGAGAACTTCTTGTTAAAAGATGAAACAGCCTTAATTTCTCCTAAGCTGATCGGTTAGTTTTTTCTGGAGCTCTGCACGCCAGACGGTTCGCTTCATAGAGATTATGTTAGTACTAATATTATTACTTATAGTTCTCTTTGGCCGCAGCAAGCAGGCGATCAATAAAATAGTCTGTACGATCAACCAGACTAAGCTACTCAATAGGCTAAGCTGGAATGCCTGAAAGGGCGCGTTTTTCTTAATTTTATCCAATTAAATCACTTATAGATGTTTAAACAAATAGCATGATCGGATAGCTGAGATTCTCGTGAATATAACAGCAACTAATTTGTAATCATTTAGTTTTTCTGTGCTCAGACTGTAACAGAAAAGTCAAAGGTTTTATAAGACTTATTTTGAACGGTGCAGTCCTGACGGAGTTGAAACTAAAAAAGAGGTGCTTGGCTGTTACATTAGTCGTCATTAGAGGTGAGCATCGAATGAGTTTTTTTAGTTCGAATTCGATTCGAACCTATTGTAGAATCGAATAATTCAGCACTTCAACCACATACGTTCTTTATCATTGAAATATTTGAAACAGCACGAAATTAGCACAATTTAGCTGCGGTTTCTGTGAAAAATTTCTAATAGTGGTTTGACTGTAGAACAGAATCAACTAATATGCATGATCTTTGTAAGACCACTTTTTACTAGTAGTTCGAAAATATTTCAAACTCAATTCGAATTCGACTCCGAAATTCGGTTCGATTCTAATTCGAAAGTCACAAATTCGATTCGATTCGAATTCGTTTTCTGGTAGAGATTGCTGTCTATCATCATCATTACTCGTCATTAAGCGTCAGCAGTGCTTCATCTAAATCTCTGACTTTGATCATATCTACAACAATACAAGCGTAAAAGATTTCCCATATGACTTGAACTGAAATAACGAGGTTACCGTTTGTTGCAGTCTTTTAAGCACCGTTTTTATATTTAATAATTAATTAAATATTCAAATAATAATAGCTAACAATTAAGTTTTAATTGTAGTTTAAAAAGCAACTAATACTACTTTAATTAGGATGGGCAACATTTGATCTCGAGAGCTAATCGTTTTTATACTATTGAATGGTTTAGTGGCGCTAGCCAATGGCTATAGTTACATTGAGCCCGCCACTCTCATTGCACTTTTAAATTTGCTTATGTTCCCTGAAGCTGCTACATTGCTTGGGAGACGATTCCATTAACTAATCACACGATGACTAAAAAATGTTTCCGTACATTATATTACTTTAGTTTTAATACTTAATACTAATAGTAGGATTTGGACGAATAAGTTTACCAGAATGTCCCTGAAGTCGACGAAAAGGTCTTAAAAAGGAATTAGTTTACTACAGTGTAATATCGTCAGTCAAAATCTAATATGCACTTACTAGATAAATAGTACTACACCTTTGTTCTGGAGTAATAGTGATAGTAATTTATTTTCCTCCATAAATACACGATTTGATAATAAAATACACAAAAATACAAACGAACATAGGAGAAAGGGTGGCGAAAAACCAAAGGTTATCGAGTCAACAACCCTTCTCAACGGACAGTAAACAAAAGGACGCTAATGACAGTAGACATAACTATAATAAAAAATACATAAACGTGCAGAAATACAAAAACAAAAATGCAACAGCAAAAAAAAACCAATAACCATGATAAATTTGCAAACTACTAAGCAACTCATAAAAAGTGAGTTTGCACCTTATAAAAAAATGTTTTTCAGCGAAAGTTACAAAACCCTGATTAAGATAATTCCCTGGTTTTCCACTAAACCCTGGAAAAGATAATTATAGAAAATAAATCCACATCATGCTCCAAGTGAAGATAACACTTCTGAATTGCTTCAAGGCGATGAGTATACGTAAGGTTACAAACTTTTTAAGCTTAAAGATGACAACTCTTTTGACATAATTATAAGTAATAATAATAACATTTTGTTTAGCACATATCACGTATATTTTACCTCATATGAGGTGTATTAGGGTAGATGAGATGTCTGCTTTTTTGTCAACATTTTTTCTTCAGTACCGGGCTCTTGAGCCATTATTTTACCTTCTAACCAGGGTTTTGTAATCTGCACTATATTGTATAGGTTCAGTGTCTTAATTTGCTTTTTTTAAGTATTAGAGCCTGTTCGTCGAGTTTTAAAGGCTGGTGAACTATTTATACCCAGGATTTTGCATTATGACCCATGTGTGAATTGTGCATGATATGCTTATTATAATTCCCATGGCAAGCCAAAATTGCTTATATACAGTTTCTGTTTCATGTAAGTGACAATACCAGTTATTTATAGACTGTTGTTTTAGGCTCATACAGGCAGTTTAATTGTAGTTTTACTCACAGCTATTTGTTGTAATATGTTATTGTTATTATTACTAATGTCACTAAATTATTATCATTGTAAAGTTTGATATGAGTTAGGCAAGTTAAACAATTTAAGTTTTTAAATCTTTGAAGTACATGTGCAGTACTCATACAGATAAAACAGGGCAATAAATGTTGTCAGATGCAACTTGTCCAAATGCCACAATGCTTTACTAGTAAAACTTGCCTAAAATTTTGATTAATTATAGATCTTCTATTTTCACGTATGTGAGACTCCGTGCAGTTCTTAGGCACCCTATATATATATATATGTCATGCTTGTTTCTGAGATGTGTCGCACATCATGCACAGTATTGCAAGTGCAGTACATGGGCTACTTTGCCAAAAAGTGGCTGACTGCAGTATTAGTCTGTCAGAAGTTGTGTCAGCAACCCGCTGGCTTAGCAGTAAATGGCATATAATGTAATTATGATGAGTCGCAGTAGTTTTCATTTTGTTAAATAGTTTCTTTTAGTATTGAGCTTGTGTTATTTTTAGCTGGAATTTAGTGTTTATTTTGTCATTAAACTTGTGACTGCATTTGTAATTTTATGTAATTGTTCTAAACTGGTGGTATACTACTTAATTTGTATTGGCCATGCTTTCCTTATTTTTGATTATAGCTGTGATGGCAAATAGGACTTTCAGTCTGCCAGCATCAGATTCAGATTGCACCATTAATCAAAAAATAATAAAGCTACTAGTATAAATGGCAGCGTCATTGGCAACACACACATTCATGCTTATGCTGATAAAATTTTATGCGTGTTCATTTCTAGTTTGTTGGTCCTTTCAACTTTAAGTAGCAGTATGAAAATTGGCAACTAGTGCTGCTAATTTTTATTTTTAATCTGATAGACGAGGTCTTGGAAAGCCAGTACAACTTGTTATCATATTTTTTTACATATTTTTACATATAGCATAAAGATTTTTACATAATAGTTAAAAGTTTGTTATGATGTTTACCAAAATTTTAATATCTAGCATGAAATGATATATGTTTCACGGGATGAATAAAGAATATTTGGCAAGGCTGAGGGAAGAACAGCAAAAGGTTAGTCTGTAAAAACTTTTGTGTTTTTTACACTTGTATAGTCAGACTGAGAAACACGTTTTTGGATTAAACAAGTTAACCCACTTTGAGATTTTGTAGCCCTGTAAGAGCTTCAAATATGTCTGACATTTTCTGGACTTATTTATTGGATTCATTTGAAAAAGCTAAATACAAAAGTCAAGTGATGCTCTTCAATTTGCCTTCATCAGGCCATCCTTTATACCAGGAAAACTAGTTGCACATAAAATTAGTGTACATCAATCTTGGTTCTTTGGCTATAGTGTGCTAAGCCTGCTAGGCATTTCAGAGATACGTGGATAGTGGATTTGCGGTCATGCGGTTGCAGAATCCACCCTAATTTTGTGGATAGTGTGTTGTGTGTGGATATACAAATTGCAGATTTTTAATGCCTAATTTTGCAGATTTTGCTTGAAATTGCATCATGCAGAAACCACGTATGCATGGTAAAATTTTCGATTGCTTACACAAAAAGTTTAGCCAATTTCAGAACAACTTTTTCTGTTTTGCAACGATAATTATTATAGCTTCTGGTGTGGTAAGATGGGTATTATATGATGGGGTGATGTAAGTACATTGTGTGGTGAGAGTTGTTGAGGGTTTACAAAAAAATTCCTTTGCGGAGATTATAACTCTTAGCTTCATGCAAAATAAGTTTTTAACTGTAGGGCACTCATATTTCAGTGGATTTTGCAGATGTGAATGTGTACAGTTGCGAAGAAAGTGATAGCCGCGCATCTCTGAGGCATTTACAGATCTGTGCATAGAGTTGCAGCTGATAGTAATAGTAATATTGTATGGCAATGAGTGCAGGAATGAATGGTTCAACAATTTATTTTTATTGCCCTTTCCATTGTGATTGGAAACATTGGATATTTATTATGTGTGTTACAGACAATGTGTAAAATTTAGGCATTATATAAAATTCTGATGGATTTCATATAATACTTACACATTTCAGGAAAAGTGTGAAATAAATATTGTTGCTGCAAGTCTTTCACACGTTGCCTAGATGTTTTGTGTAATACCTAGGATTTACATAAAATGCGTAAAGTGATGTTGATAATGTGCAAAATGAACATAATTTATGTTGAATTGAATTTTTCCTAGATATTTTATACATTACTTGGCCATTGTAGTGGAATGCATAAAACGACTTAGTTAATTTACCAAACTAAGCAAGCAATTCAAGTAATTTATTGACTAAGTTAATTGTTTTATTGGCGGTTGGTGCAACGTCACCATCTCTGACATGCTGCTCAATCGGGCTAATCGTTTTCTATACCTTGGGGCCGGATTCATTAAGTCCTTATGGACAATTTTTGCGTGAGCTTATCTGTGTGTAAGAATGTTCTTAGTGCTATTCACGGATTAGGCCAGTTTTCAAAAAAGTCTTCTTAAAGTAACTTTATAACTTTGCCCAAGGATTAGCGCTTACGAAAATACAATTGTGCGTATTGTGTAGAGTTTAAATGGGTATGACTGATATTGCCATAAGAAGAAGAGGTTAATATTAGAAACATGATGCGGAGAGAACGAATTTTTTGCATTTGATTAAATGAACATCAATGGACGCATAAGGTTTGCATCTCTCTCTCTCTCTCTCTCTCTCTCTCTCTCTCTCTCTCTCTCTCTCTCTCTCTCCTCTCTCCTCTCTCCTCTCTCCTCTCTCCTCTCTCCTCTCTCCCTCCCTCTCTCTCTCCCTCTCTTTCTCTCTCTCTCTCTCTCTCTCTCGCTCAGTCTATCTGTCTGTTTATCAATCTCTCTTCCTACCTGTCTTTCAATCTGTCTACGTACCTACAATCCACTAATCTTTCCAAAAAACCGATTGAATTTATAGTATTCACACATGCCCTATAACAGCAATTGCAATTACATAAAATGCCTAGAAAAAAGTATATTCAAAATCTTCGAATTACACACTTTGCCTAGACAAACTTTTGTATTATATATAATGCAGTAGTAACATGCATTGATGATGAGATTCTATATAACTGCATAGTCAACCAATAACTATATAAATATTATCAGCTAAGTCATGGAATAAAAGCACAGTTATATATAATTCAGTCGGTTGATTGGAAAGATTAGTAGATTGGCATTATATATTATATAATGCAGTGAGATGCATTGATGATGAGATCTATATAACTGTGCTTTTATTCCATGACTTAATTGATACATTTAATCTATTTAATGTGAACTACTTCTTTTGTAGGAACTGGATAACTGTTTATCAAGAATTGCACAGCTGTAAGTAGTGAAAAAAGAACATCTTTAGTTAACTATTTTACAGTTTTGCTTGTACAACATTCCTTGTACTTATGGCAATGCAATTTTATCTGAGCACACAATGTTGTCCTATAGCATTAAGTTAACACTTGCCTGTAATACAGGTGACATTTTCGAAAATTGCTGAAATTTTATATAGCAGGTTTTCGAGTTATAGAGTTATAAGATAAAACCTCATTCAATTCTGACTGGTCGATCGTAAGGTGATTTGGATGTAAGTCAAACTAGTATATGTAGATGTATCATACCCTTAAAGTGGTCTGTGTCATAATGGTCACAATTCATGACTGCTGGCATAGCAAAAGTTTTTCGAAAATTACCAGTTTACCAAAGAATATTTCTATAAAATGTTTGATAAAACCAAAATAGCTTCATCCATATGAATAATCAAAGTGCTGGAATTGGTAAAACCTTAAAGAGAAGTAAATAAAAATTTGAAGGTACAAAAAAACATTTTTAATTTTTAACAAAGAAAACTTATAAATTTTCTAGCCTATTGTAGCTCTTGGTAGATATTAGTCGATTGAGTTACGATCACAGGAGTTTCTCAAAGGGACTAGTTTTATAAATCATGTCTTGGAGTACTTTGTTCTTAGAATAAAAAGTGACTAGAATTGGACAAAAAGGTTAAATAATATCACTAAACTTTAAAAACACGTTTATATGTGTGTGTGGTAAGTTGCACGTCTCTGTCAGTTCTTGACATTATGTAGAACTCATTTTACATCACTTGTTAGCTATTAAAAACTTTTTTAATATTAAAATTAACTGTATACAGTCCGTTTCAACTCTATGCTTTTTATTGTTTATAGTGTGGTACATTATCCAATTGTTTTATTTCTAGAGAGAAGTTTATAAGTGACTACAAAAAATTATTCGAAAAGCTGGAAACGCTCCCTCATAAAGTTTCATATGATTATAATGTAAGTTTCAGCTTGTACAAACAGGTATGAGCCCGCCTACTAATTTTAAAGTCTCCACACTTTCTTCCTTGTATACTTCTGAAGTGTTTTTAATTATATTGTCTAAAAATGATCTTCTAAGATAAGAAACTGAACTGGCAGAAGTGTCTTAGCCATGCCCAAGTATGTATACCACCTCCCATAGAAAGAGAATATTGATCGTTAACCATATACTGTGACAATTAATTTCACTTTCTTCATTTAATTACAATTTACAATTACCAGGCTCCCCATGCTATTTCAAATTTTGCACATTTTGTTTTCTTTGAAAGCAGAATAATCAAGGCTTTGATACGTATGTATAGATATTCATCCAAAAGTTAGCCACATTTTGTTTAATTTAACAATTTGATAGTGTGCTTAGCACTATCAATCATGATAACAAGCATTTTACGACACTGTAAATTGTGTAACAACAGTGCTGTGACCCGTAGTGCCACATCAGTCTTTACTACCTTTGTTCTTTTGTCCTCAGCTCATACATTCAGCTGTCAGGTACGTAACAAACTTTCTCTTTTAAGAAAAAGTTAAAATGAGGAGGTACTGGTCAAGTTTTTGTGATTTTTTTTGGCCTTTATGTGCTAATACTGCTCAATTTATTTTAGTTATTTGATGTAATAAATTCTTTCTTTTTATCTGTTTATTCTTTTGTGCCTATACTATGTTTCTTCCAGATTGCATTTGGCAAGTATGCATTCATGCCAGGCAAACTGGTACACACAAACGAAATTTTGGTCTTACTTGGTGACAATTGGTTTGCAAAGAGATCTGCAACACAAGCAGGCGAAATAACTCAGAGAAGAATTGACTGCAAGTACAAATTATCTTTTTCTTTCTTTAAGACTAAGTTTGTAAATAATGCATTGCATTGCTGAAACAAGAGATCCATTGTGCAACCCACCATTTTAGCTATAATATAAATATTTTAAGAGGCACCGAATAGTCAGGCAATGCTGTGAAATTTGGCTGTATTAAACCATATAGTTTCACTTGTGGCAATAAAATTGGAGCAAGCATTTGCATTCTGAATCTTAGCAATGTTTATCGTAAAAAATTTATGTAATTATACAGAGACTGACCCATATTTAGACAGCTAGTAAATAATAAATAGGCAAATCTCCTTTTACAACTTTGACCCTGCTTTGCTTTTAGGATTTTGCACAGTGGTTACTGAAGTTTGACATTTTTTGTTTGGTAGAGATGATCTTGCCCTTTGTTCTTTGTGTTAGTTAGTGAGGACCAGAAATAACCTTTTGACTCTTATACTAGGTACTCAAAGGGGTCTTGCCTTTTGACGTTGTGTTAGATACAAAAGAACCCGACCTTTGACTTTGTGTTAGGTATAAAGTGTCCTGACCGGTAACTTTTGTGTTAGTGCAGAGTACCTTAACCATTAGCCTTTGTGCTAGGTACAGGTGACCTTGACCATGTATCTGTTAAGTGGAAAATGGCTTCACAAGTTTGTTCTATGCATCACTGGGTTGTTGATATTTTCAAATAAACATACAGATGAATGCTATTCAACTGCTTCATTTTCCTCAGTACAAATAAATACGGCTATTTCTGATATTCTGTAGGTAAAAAATTATTTTACAGAAACTGTTAACTTATTTTTATTTTTGCAGATCTAGAAAAGCAACTTAAAAATTTAAATGAAGAGAAGAAACTTCTTGAACCACGCTTGGAATATTCAGCAGAGTTTCAAGCTGTTGCTGAAGAGCAGGGCGGTGTAAGGGAAATTTTGGAAGATTATGATGAAGAGGCTGAAAGAAAATGGAGAGGTAGTTTCTTAATAGTTTAAACTAGTTTTACTAACTCTTTACCAGTTAATTTATTATTGTATTGACAGTTTGCAAAGTTTTAATGACACTTTTTTTATTTAAGCAATATTCATGCATTTTATGATACTTCCAGTAGTCTAGCTTCCACAGTTTAGTACTAATTTTAGCAAACGGCTACACCATGGGTTATAGTAGAACATTATGCACAGCATTACAGAGTTTGACACAGAGTATTGGTGTATCAGGAAATACGAAATTTTGAGTTAGTAGCAATTATATTTCGTTGAAGGTATCCCTGTACCACACTGCATATAAGACGAACTTGAAATATTCAGTTCATTCATTTTTCCATTTCCAGAGTGTCAACAGAAATTGTTTATCAATATGGGAAATCTTTCTGGCCTTACCTTAACTCTTGGAATTTTTTTGTAAATGTCTAGACTAATGTGTACCTGAAGCTGCCGTGTGTTCAGTATTAGATATACATTTTTAGAGGAACACAGGAAGAAAGTGCGGGCTCATCGGAAACAGATAAAAGCTTCACAAATGTCCATGACATCTAACGACAATGATGACATAATGAAGAAACTCGAGAAGCTGGAAAAACAAGAAGAAATGGAAGGAAATATAAATAAATTATTCTTGAAGAAGTAGGTCCTTGAAATTTTTGCTGTAACTACAGGTTATTTTGTAATGGTAAAATGCCACACTGTAGGTCAGGTAAAATGCTGCATTCTGGGTATTTTAAGGAGAGACATTTATGTATTTCATGAATTTCAGTGAACAGGAGGAAGCGCTGTCTGCATCTTTGGCAGACCGAGATGTTGTGCAGTTTGAAAAAGAAGAAGCCAAACAAATATCAACGATAAGAGATCAGGTAGTGCAAGTTGCTCTTATAATTGTGTGTGATGGGTCTCTGCTTTGTTTTAAGTTATTAAGTTACTTTGTTTATATTATCTGGAGACAAAGGAAATAGAACATCCTTAACTGTGCAAGTTAGTCATTATCGAGTTAGGCTAGTTAAATGGTTGAGCAACTTTGAGAAAACCGCAGCTAGGTCATTTCGTCAACCATACTGTCCCCAGTTATGTATTGTAGACATCCAAATGTAGTTAACATATATCTCTGTCAACGCATACTTTCATCACAGAGGATTATTCTTAATTAACTAGTTTCTGGTATCACCAACGGTATAGGTTCCATCGATGAGAGCTTATGCAGTTATGTTAGCTGTAAAAAAATTATAAAAAGCAAAATTAATAGCAGCTTGCTTGTGTAAAGGGTGAACTGTCATTAATCAAGATTTTGTCGCTTAACATACAGTGAAAGTGCTGATTGTCTTGTTGCAGTCTTGCAAACACGTGCACATGCACGTGAGTGATTCCTGCTGTTTGAAAAGCCCGACAGTGGCGTGTTTGCTAGCTACACTCGTGGACTAGTAATTAGATTTTGAGCTGATGTTTAACTTTTAAAAATTTTGGGCAAATATTATGGGCAACAAATCATAAGTGAATATGAGCTATTATCTAAAAGTTTTCTTCTTTTTTTGGAATTTTACCATTTTGTTTATCTAATCTTAACAAAGGGATTGGAGATTCTTTTGAACCTTGCCATGTAGTTAAACATTCTGTAGTAACTAGAAAGTCTTTGATTGATTCTGCTGCACTCATTTATTGTGGAAACTTTTGTAAGTTCATTTGTACAATGACGTCTTCTCACATGCATAATTTTTTTCAAAATTTAATCAGATCAGTATTTTTCAGCCACTTTCAAAAAGAGTGTCTTTCAAGGACATCAAACAAAGTTCAGTTTCTGATGATTCTGACAGCAATGATGTTAATCCTCCATTGCGAATTACTATCAAGCACAGTCGACCAACAGAAAATGAAATTAATTTTGTAGGTAGTCTATTGTTGCTCATTAACATTTATGTATTGTTAACTAACACATAATGTTCTGAACTACAAATAAAGCCGGGGCTAAATTTTTGCAAATTAGCTTCAAAACCTTATTTGCAAAGTACCATGCCAAATGCATTATGGAGGTAGGTTGCAAATCTCACATTTCTAGTGTAATTGATTATCAGCTGAGCAAGTAAGTTACGTAACTGTAAACAAAGCTAATGGTCTGGACCAAAACAACACATTCTCCAATGACAATTTGCTTATAGCAGCTACCTTTACAATTACTGACCTTGATGTTTAATCACCAAACCGTTGGTCATTTAACACCTGCTGAGTAACTAGAAGTGAAAAACTAAAAAAGTGGTGCCTTTCATTTACAGCAGATCAGTCCCACATGCTAGTACAGTAAGCAAGATTTTGTATGCCTGGAAAAATGATCACATAAGTTCATTTTCACTACTTGCAAACATATCCAATATGCATTAATTCTGCGGTACATACAACTTTACACCAGAATACGTGTATCACTAAAAGAGTTGGATAATTTATTCTTGCTGTTCGTATCTGGTAACTATAAAATTTTATGACTTAATGTGTCGTCTTAATTTAATTAATGCATTAGTTTTTATGTTTATGTTTGGAATAACCAAGTAGTGATGGCATGTGCTGAGCAATTGAATTTATGCACTATTGGTGACTGCCAGAAAAACATCTTCTGAGTATTTCCATCTTCCATAATGTCCCTGAGCATTTACCTCGCAGAGGGAAAAAGTTTACACATTTTACACACTCGCCTTAGAGGGTTAGTGAGTCAGTTTTCAGATCCACCACAACTATCCATATTAAATAGGCATTGGCACTGAGTTTGGCACTGCAGCATTCAGAACTGTATAAAAAAGGTGTTAAATAGATGAAGCAGTTGGTAATTAGTGATTTCTTTCTACCGTTTCTTAAATTTTGTTGCTGTACTGAAAAGTAGTTGTAACTGACAATGCCGCACAAATGGTTAACACCAATAATTGTCACTTTTTGCTTTCTTCAGCCAGCCACAGAACTTTCTGACATCCAAAGCCCGGCGGATATACACAAGGCCTTCATTCAGAATTGCGGAGAAAAGGTTCCAGGAAAGTCAATTTTAAAAACAGATTCAGGACCAAAATCATCTGTGGATTTCATGCTGCAGTATCACAAGACTGAAAAGGTTTTCAAATGCTTGCATATGCATTTGCTTTTATTTACAAATTCATGTATAGTCATTTGGTAGATGCTTCACGATGTGCTAGTTGTTGTCATTTTATGATTATGTTAGCACCTGAGTAGTGAGTAGTCTTTACATGTACAGCAAACTCTCATTTACGTAGTTACTAAACAAGCTGGCAAATTGGGAAAATTTAGCAAAAAATCAAAAACTCTTGAAGACTATCTAGCGTAGTGGTTGTCAGAGTTAAAAGGTGCAATCCTCCCCTTGCAATGCCAGGCATGCTTAATTCTCCCCATCTACTCTAGAAATCTTTTCTCCATTGTGCTTTTATGATGGTAATAATTAAGACAATTAAATTCGTTAGAACAATTAAATTCTCTTTTCAATTTCCCGTATCATGGGTGTAGCAATTGCAGTTGATTTATTTGCCCAAGCATGTTGTTGGAAGGGCAAAACGAGCTTTTATTAAGTGCCATTAAAAGAAAAAAGTGACGGCAAGGAAACACGAAACTTCCCTTTGAGTTTCAATGCTAACATTTGCCTGGATGCTGACATTAGTGTTTCTTTTAAGAATTCACGCAATGTACGAAGTATATTCTTTTACAGTTTGATGTTCCTGTAACAAAAAATCCCTCGCCTTGCAAATTCTTCTCCCTTACAGTTGAAGTACCTCCCATTTGAGAAGTCTAGCATCTGTCCAGTCACAGAAACAAGTTTCACTTCCATGAAATATCTCTGTAATGAGTGTCTCTTTGGAAGCCTAGAGTTTGCTACGTTGTTAGCGTAAATAATTCAGACCTACGGCAAAAGCATTTTCACGAATCTAATAAGCAAACCAATTTTTTTACATATTGAATTTTGCTGTAACCATCACTGCATGACCCAACCTGTTAGTTTTATTTTAAAGGTGTATTTTTTCTTATTTTACTAACTTTGGTACTAATTTTAGCAAGTGACAGTCCTGATGCTGATACTAGTGTACTATGCCAAAAGTGATGACATTTAGTGATAAAAAAGAGGAAGGCTTTACCGGTACACTTTTCAGATCTATAAATTACTTTTATCCTTTACTTTCCAGACAAGTGAACCTCAAGGAGAAACACTGCAGTGTGATCAACTGGATACAGATAACGAAAAGACTCTTTACAAAATTGCTGCTGTATCCGACTCAGTCATTGAAAAGGCCAGTAGTTTAGATGATGTCAAAGCGGTTGGAATCTCCGAGTCTAAATCGGAAACTCAAGGACATCGACCTTTGTCTCGATTTCGCGCCCTGAGATTGGGCGTCTCCCTGAACAGTAAAAAATGAACTTAGTATATTTACAACAAGCAGAATTTTTAGTTTTTACAATTTATTTTTGTTATTCGAGCTAGATATCGTGTGATTTCATTGTCACTTAATGAAATCTAGCTAGTGTTCTAAAAGAACACTGAATATCTTCTTATCATGTAAGAGCAAAATCATTTAAAAAAAACAGTTGTTCGTATCTTGTAAAATTAAAATTAGTGAAAAAACAGACATGTTGTTAACAGTGAATATCCAGCAGTTGTATTCTGTTGTTTCAATAACAGCCAGTACACCAATTAGCTGTTACACAGGTTTGCAAAGCGGCACAGTTATGTAATGCTGTCATAACAAACTATGAAAACTTTAGTTATTATAACACAACATACTAGTTTATTAACTCACAGAAATCATTTTGTACAAAAATACGACAAAAAAATAATATTTCTTATTTGGAGCAATAAAATACAAGATAACAAATTGGCATGACAAATGTGTTTTGTAACAGTTTGATTGCAGAAAAGTTGCGGGGGGAAAATACCCTAAAATACACTCAAAACAATCATTCAGGAGGTCAGTACTATAACAAATCCTTAGAAATCCCTGCTTACAAATAGCAAGGTGCAGAACGAGTTACTGACACCAACATTAACATTGTTAAATAGTAAATGCACTAAATTGGAAGTGCTGAAGAATAACAAAAAAAACATGCAGCGTATAAAATGTCATTGAAGACCAGTACATATGCAGATGGCATACTTATGCTAGTCACAAATTACACGCATTTGACATATATATTACTAAAATACCCTTTTAAGGGCATATGCTGAGTTAAGATGAGACAACGAGAAGACGATGCAGTGAGTATACATTTCATCAAAAGTACAGGAAACTTTGGTTAAGGTACTGTTACACTGATGACAAAACTCTGGTTAAAATACTGTTACATTAAGTTAAAACATGAGCCGCTGGCATTTAAAATGGAAGACGCTGTAAATGTAGGAGTAAATATTTCACAGGTAAATGCTAATAAAACTCTGGGTAAGATAGTATTATTTAAACTACAAACAACAAAATATTGCAATCTGTATTTACATCAAAATCTGAATACTCATTACAGCTTCAAAAGCAACTGGGCGTGTTGTCGAAAAATTATATTAATTCATTGTAATTATTTACAAGACGACATGAGAGAGTAGAGTATAAATACAGTATTTTAACGAACACACGACATTATACACAATAGTATAGTTAAGAATACTCTTTATATATTACACTAAGTTGGTCCATAAGGCGGAAAGCTCGTTAATGATAAGCCATGGCAGGAATGCATTTTCGTGAGAATGAGACTTGTTTAGCACTGTGAGGAAACCCATTAATTCAACTAATGATAGCACAAACCCACAAGGATTTTAAGAGTAAGTATTCAGTAAAAGCTGAACAAAATTTAATCACATAGTATTGCAGATCCCACTAAAAATTCTCACTCAAAAAAGTCATGGCTATGCACAACACTATTTTTAAAATCCTGCTCTACTACCTTTAACATTGGTATATTTTAGGCAAATCACAAAAATGCCATCAAAATATAAGAACTATGCTACACAGTGATACTAGCAAATCCAAAGTAATGTTATTTATTAGAAGTCACTCAAGTTAAAATTGTAAAACAGTAAATACAGACAACTGCAAATATTTACTAGTGTGGTTACTTGTTGTAGCAACATCCACAAAAACTGTGACAACAATCACACATACTTGTGATTGCAAAAAAAAATTTGCAGGTTCAACTTCTAAAATTTAAACAGCAATGTTAAAATTTGTACACAAGACTTGAACTTTAAAATCCAAAAGCATCTTACATCATCCTAAGTTACTGTGAACCTGTTGCCATCACATGCTTTATGAGTTGCCATTACATCCACATTGAAAATTACTTATTCCGTATGTCAATGAAAATTACTTACTCCGTATGTCAACAGTACATTAAAATTTAAAGCAAATGCAATACATACACAGTAAAACAATAATTTTGCAATGAGCAACTACAACAACATTAAACAGGCAGTGTCAAAAGTTTTGATTAAACATCTCCACAACTAAAGCTACAACAAGACTATTCTTCTGGGTGCAATGCGTTAAAAAACGAAGTTCGTTTTCTTGTAATTATAGCTAAAAATACGAGATGGAAACATTCCCATATTTTTCCTGTACACATTGTCTATATCCAGCAATGACTAATTAACTACCCTAGAAAATCTAGATTGTTCTGAAAAAAGGAGGAGACTGTCTCCTCCACTAGATATATACAACTAGTCAACTACTTTGTGCGTAACTGAAAATCTATGACAAACAAAGTATTAGTATTGAAAGACACTTAGGTTCCATGGTAGCGTGGGAAGACAGTTACTGCCTGATCTAAATACATTGGACTAACCACTTCATCAAAATGTTATACAAATATCCATAATATACAACAGTTAGACGATTAACCTGACTTTAGATAAAATTTAGTTAGAGCCATCTCATATTGAATATCACCAGTAAGAACTTGAGGCCACATATCACACGAATTTTTAAAAAAGTTGCACAAAATTCGTCAACCCACTCTGTTTGGCTTACCTCCGGACCCATTAGTACATATTTTTTTGATATCTATGATACACTCCTGAGACAATGTTGATTCCTCACACACGAAAATGCATAAACCTCTCAAAAACTGATGACACAAACCCCAGCAGAGGTACTTCCTCATTCCTGATCGCTGTTTGCCCGTCGACGGTTTTCACATGAATCAGAATGTTGGCTTTGCCAAACAAAACTGTCAATTTTTGAACTAGTGCAACTTCAGCTATTTTAGAAATAGCATTTTTATAGACCAGAGTTTTGTGGAACTATGTCCATGTTCGAAACAGAAGTGTGCTTTTTGTTACTTTCTGGCGGTGTCAAAATTGCATCTGGAATTAGCAAAAATCAAGTAAGAAGAAAATACACCCAAATACGTAATATACTTGCAGAACAGTTTTCCTGTAACAATATTAAAAAACAATTTGAATAACTACAATCTTATAGTTCATGGACAACAAAAAGAAAAAATAGATATGAAATAAGCAGTTATGGACATGCCAAAGCGGACTAACACAGTTTCTTCTAAGCTTATATCTAACTGCATTAATTTTTCCGGCAAGTATTGCCAAACTTGTCAGTTTAGAACACTCACAAATTGGGCCGTACTCCATAAGTTTTTTTGTCAAACTTAACACAAACATGTCTTTATGACTGATTTTCCTGAGTACTTCTAATTTAAACTTGATGTTACAACAAAAAGTTAACATGGCAGTTAGCACAGAATTTCTCATTTGGCTGCCAAAGTTCAGCATTCAGTAGCAAAGCTTGATGAACGTCGGATGATTGTGCCTATAATCTATAGTCTATAATCTAGCTAAGGCATTTAACATTGCAACCCCGTTCAGATGCGCATACGTGCCACGGTAGATGTAAATAGGTAAACGGGCAAAATCAGTATGATGAATGAAACCTCTCACAGAATTTACTGAAATAAGAGATCATCCACCTTTTCACTGACAACCCCCAGTATCATTTAAATTTCATTATCAAGGCCAAATCCTAACAGCCTAGGGAATGAGCCAAATATCAGCTAGAGAGGTGTGTAAATAGAGCATAACCTACCGCTTACAGATGATGCACCCATAACAGGACTGGAGCGGGAAGACTGTATAACCTCTTCTTGCCTTGCTTGTGCTCGTTCCTAAAAACAAGTGCAATTTATTTATAAATTACTTATCTTAATATAATTAATCCTAATAATCTCAACATTATTAGGTGGTGATTGGAAAAAACCCACAGTTATTGACTTGAAAACAAACTTGATCAAAACAAAGGAAATGTCACAAGGCGAGACTGAGCCTGGTGTTGAACACCATCTCGAATCTTTGAGTTGAGACTGAAACTAATAAAAATAATCTTAAAATTAATCTTAATAATTAATAATCTCGGATAAATTCCAGGTCAAATTAATTACAAAACTTGTTTTACTTAGTTACGCATTACTCTCTAGTGTGAATAAAGGCAGACTTTGAAATGCAAAATTGATACTGGAAGTTTATTGGTTTCTTTAACTATAAGGACTGAATTAAGAACAAGTGCAGAGCTGTGGAGCTGGTATACAAAATCTCCGGTTACAACACCTATTTTTGGTACCTCTGACTCCTCTATTTGCCCAATTACTTCAACTCCATATATGTTGATAGAAGACACAAAAAAAAATCAAGCTACTTTTCATTGGTTTCTAGCACCCTAACCTGTGTGCGCCTAATTAATATTAGCAGTACTGCTAAAGCATTTTATATACTCATATTTTTAAAGAACTTACAAACATTAGTTTCTTTTCTTTCTGCAATGCTTCTTTGAAAGCTAATTTTAATGGACTGTCATATGGTACTCGTATAACATCTTATATCTTAATCTTCTCCTTTTGGTTTTAACTGTCCATTCCTCTGCTTGACTTTGTTACACAGATCCTGGTTGACATTTTCTTTGGCCATTTTATTCCTAAAATGTCCCTGTAGTTTTTTCTTTGAAATGCATCAATTTCTGATTTGCGTTGTGCTTTGACGATCCATAATTCTGAGTTGTAGAAAAATACAGTTTCCACAAGTGCAGTAAAGGTTCTCAATTCTAAACTGATCCTCTCACTTTCAAATTTTTTTGTTAATTTGGAATAGCAGCTAGTGCTAAGATTTTTCTTCTCGGTATATCTTCATCTGTTGCTAGAAGACTGCCCAAGTATTTGCATTTTCTCCACACATCATCTCCGTTCCTTTTTATGTTCTGTTTTATCTTTATTTAGTATGAGATCCATTTCTTTTAATTTTGTTTCTATTTTGATTTTGACATCATATATTTCATCTTTGGTTTTTGCAATCTATGCAATATCATCAGCATACTGCAGGTCTGTGGTTCTATGATATTTCGTTTCCTTAGCACAATTGTGTTCTAATTCTGTTCCCGATAGTAGATTTTCTGGATCCAGACTCGCATAGTTGTGGTCACAAAGTTCTTTTCTGGGTATACTGTTCCTGTCCATTAATGCTATAGTTAGGCAGAAAGTGAAGAGAACAGGACTTAAGCAGTCTCCTTGAGGAATTCCCTTAATTGAAGAAAATGAGTCACTCAGTCTGCATTCACATCTAACACTAATTAGAAGATCTTCCAATAATATTGATATCATATGAATTTCATCAGGATTAAGTATTTCTTGTAAAGAGTGCAGCAATGTTTTCCCTTGAACTGAGTCAAATGCTTTGGACATGTCCATGAATAATGTGTATATTGAATAATCTGTTGAAGAGATGGCTTTTCTGCTAGTATCTTGCAAGTCTGAACAAGGCTGGTAAGCTGCATGACTTTTAGGAATACACAGATGCAGTCTGTTATATATACGGTTGAGTAAACATATTGCTAGAATTTTTCTTATTATGGCTAATAGCATCAGTGGTCTTAGATTTACTATTGCTCCTCTCTTTTTTCCCAGTTTTGGCAGCGGTATAAGAATGCCTTTTTGAAGATTCTTTGGAAATATTCCTGTTTCAGCAATATTATTTAACATTGTTGTCATTGATTCATAAAGTACATTTGTTCCACACTTAAGTAATTTTGCATTTATTTCGTCAATCCTGTTCTTTAACGACCTAGCTGCAAATTTAACTTCATCCGTTGTAAAAAGTGATAAGTTTCAGCTTTGTTAATTAAGGTTTTGCCATAGCAAAATCTTACTGTTTTTCATTGAGATATTTATTTATATATTTATTCTCTGCCACTTTAATGCTTAATAACTCGTATGCCTTGCAAGCTAGAGTTGCCAAACTCACACGGTTGGTAGAGCTGGGCGGGAGACGTACAACTGTATAGCAACTGCTGACCAGTGGTCATGGGGAAGGACAGTTGGCATTGGTCAGTTTTTCCTTTGATTCAACTCCTTCTAGGGCTTTCGTTATTTTCCATTTTTTTTCACAAGTATTTGGGTCCTGTGGGGCAGGTGTGCACCTGGGGTTTTAAAAAGCGACAAGCTTTAAACGCCTGAGTGAGGGGCCAAAATGCAAAATTTGTGCTACACCTTTTACACGCTGAGTGCTAGGGTTATAAAACTCACAGGGTACACTCTCTGGCCAAAGTTATATACGTATACACGTGACCCGAGTTGCTGGGTCAAAGGTCATGGAGCGGTCAGGTCTTCATTTATTTTTCTTTAGGATCCATCTGCTCCCACAGTTTTTGAGCAAGGGCGACAATATTTGGTATGTGGTTAGGTGGGACCAAGTTGTTGGATATGGCAAAATATGGGTGATTTGGAAAGGGAAAAATTTTCTGATAGGAGGCAAAAACCAAAAAATGGGGGTTGGGAACAGAAATGCATCGAGTGCCTACGAATAGTACCGTGTAGCATATGAAATGAAAGGTCTAGATGAGGCAAGTCGAATGGCATAGGTTAAAATGAAAATGGTTAACCTACAACCCCTCTAGAGGGCGCAAAAACTGAAAAATGGGGTTCGGGAACTGAAGTGCACCGAGTGTTGAGCAGTGGTACTTTGTAGCACATCGAATGAAAGGTCTCGACGAGGCGGATCGAATGGCATAGGTTACAATGAGAATAGTTAACCCGCGAGCCCGCTAGGGGGCAAAAACTGATAAACGGGGGTCGGGAACTGAAGTACATCGATGTCTACGAATGGTGCCATGTAGCATATCAAATGAAAGGTCTTCATGAGGCGAAATGAATGGTATAGGTTACAGTGTGAATTGTTAACCTATGACTCAGTTAGGGGCAAAATGGGGGTCGAGGAGACAACTGCCTTCCAGGGTCTACCAAAAGTAGGTTGTTGTATATCAAATGAAAGGCCTCAATGAGACAAACTCAATGATATAAGTTATGCCAAGATTGTTGACCTTTGACCCGTGGGTGATGGACTGAACAGTTAAATGCTGAGGCTTCATTGCGAAATGCACTTTCCATGTATTCAAGCAATTCAATAAAAGAAAATAAGCACTTCAAAAAAAGACTTTTTTGTAGACGATTTCATTTAGCCTTTAGTGAATTTGATTCAGGATATTATTATTCTTTTTCCAGTTCATCAGTTTCAGATAAATTTTTCGTATGAAGTATTTATTTCAGTTGTTTCTGACTCTGATTTAACAATTTCTTCATCACTTGATCTCTTTTCTTCTTGTTCTTTGTATCCAATGGCTTCGGCAGCAACATTCTTCATTGATTTTTTAAATTGTTTCCGTTTCTGAGTAACATCAGTTTCAAAGTGCTCTCCACTTAAATTTCCATTAAACTTGGTTTGACAACTGCTTAAAACATTTGAATCTTTTAATTTCTGTACATCTAGTGCTTTGTTTGACATTTTTTGTGCCACATATTCACCCAGTTTAGCGACATCTTCACCATTACCAGGGAATGGTCCGTGTATGTCAATGTGCCAGAGTATGATCTTGAGTAGATTACCCATTTTCTGACTAGCACAAAGTCGATTTGATTCCTGATAGGGATTTGTCCTTGGTTCGCTTTTCCATGTTTTTTTATTCTTACGTGTGTTGTGCCAAGCTGTTACATGCGCATATTTGTGCTGGAATACTGTGTTGCTTGCCATTAGGTTTTTGGAAGTTGGCTAAGCACTTCTCTGATTTTAGCATTAAAATCTCCGCAAATTATCAAAATATGACTTTATATATAGTTACCAAGCTCATCATAGGAATTTTCTCTTACTTTCGGATCTTTTTCACTAGTTATTAACGTTGGAGCATAGCTATTCAAAACTGTGAATTCTTTCTTACCAACCGTTGTCTTTAGTGCAATTATTCTGGTACCTATAATATCAAATGTACACGGGAAATCTGACAAATAAACAAAACCAACACCCGCACGTGAGTTTTTCTCATTCCCATGAACAAATACTTTGTATTTACAATTTTAGTCAAAATAATCAGTTTCTTTGTATTTCTGTATGTTTCTTGTATTGCTAAAATAATTTATACTTCTCTAAATCATTGGCTAAAGATTCCTTTTTTGATGTCATTTCTAGAACCTCTAACGCTGAGTGATCGAATTCTAATTTCTTGGCATTTCATGTATTCTGGTGAAATATGAAACCATTCTCCATTCCAAATCTCCAGCACATAAACTGAGAAAGCTGCAGGTAACAAGACGCATGGTCATAAAATGACCAGCATAAATACTGGTCAGTGGCGTGTCAGCACCACTTCTTAGCTAAATATAGTTGGACTCTGACATTGTGCATCTTTATCAGATTTCCAACTCAACAGCCCTGTACTTGTCAGGCCGCGCATCCTCTAGTGGGGTCAAACCAGGCTCAGTCCTGCACTTTCATATTTCTTACTTTCAGTCAAGTTTAGCTTGAAAAATTAAATAACAATGGATTCATTCTTCCTATCGTTAATTACTTGAATTAAAAAAGTACCTCAACATGCTTTCTGTGTTTAATATGTGGATTGTATGCAGGGCATTGAACACAGCACTGCTATGGGTAATATCATAACGTTTTGGGATACCCACCAATAACATTAGGTCCACGCCGTGTGTCTGTATATGATGACTGTCTTCCGGGTTAATTTTTGGAAAAAGCCTAAGCTCAGTTCCACCGCTCTCTCGTATTGTCACCGCAAACGGCGCCATCCAGTGAACACACTGAGCAATATCTTGCCAACTGAAACCTACAAAAAAGTAACATATTGGTTACAAGAAGACTTTGTGCAATATCACAACAGGTACCAAAAATATTGGCTCCTACATCTATCTTTAACTTTAAAGTTCAAACCACAATTATCAATAAACACAAACAACAGCACATAGTATATATATAAAGCTTTACAGTTGTGAGTCTTGTGACACATACTCCTTGTTATATTTCCTAAACTTGTGTTCATTAAAAGCCATCATTTTAGGTAATTTCTAAATTTCCGCAATATTGACAGAAAGTAGTTTTCTTTGGCACATAAGAAGTAACCTCCTATTAAAGTTGACAAGAAGACACTAAGAACACTCTTTAAGAACGTAGTTTTAGAATTAGCCCTATCCAATTCCATGAATTTTTAAATAGTACATAAATAACCAAAACAACAGATAATTGTTTCTGGTTCTTTTAACAATACTTGTTCAACTTAGTGCCCAAATTTTGTATGATACAAAGCTGTAACTACAGTCTAAAGGTTATTAGAAAAGTTTATTTAGTAAATCTGTTAAATCTGTTCGCACTATCAGAGAAAGTCCCAGAAAATCTACAATGAAATGCAACTCTGCTTATCTTCCATAAATCAGATTTGGTTCCTGATAACCCTTATAAGTTATATAACGCAGCCAAGTTCGCATCCTCGATTAATTATCCACACTGTTCATTACACGACCTGATAATTCTAATCAGGTAATAAATATCGCGCATGATTATTTCTTTAGCTACTGTATTTCAACCCCACAGCTAGAAAAGCAAAAAAATTAAGTGTTTACATTTAAGTTAATCTAAAATCAGCAAATTGTAAACCAGCAAGCACATGGCAAATCAAACTACTACTGCAGAAAAAGCACAGTAGCACAGATATTATACGAAAACAAGCCATAATTTTTTTAGAGGTTAGTTCTCCAAACGAAATTGTTTTTTAGTTTTTTAAAAAAGTACTTCAGATCACTAAAAAAGTCACCAACAAGGGGCTATTACATTTAACAATATTCACATAAAAAGTATATAGAATGTTATTTGCCTGTGCTGTACAGTGTTTACTGCACAGGTTTATGTAGCTGACCCAATGCCAGGTGCAAATTATAAGTAAGTCTGATAGATAAGGGCAAAAACAAAAACGTTCATGCCTCCTTAAAGCTGGTAAAACTTTTCACTTTACAGGATGTAATAACTGAATATTTATTGCAACGATAACTCTGCATGTAATGTGAACTGCACCGGTATTTGTTTTTTTTGTAATTAGGAAATGACTTAAATTTCTTAATTGATGGTGACTCGTAACCAATGCCTGCAAGTCATAGGTAATGGTAGCAAGTCTGTTGTTTGCAACTCATGTAAACACTATCCTCATCAACCTTGGTAGTTCAAATGTTAATAAAGTTTCATAATGATTAAACTAAATCGTGTGCATAAACTGATAAAGTTGTACAAATAGCGTACTAAAATGTCATGCTTCCAGCTTCTTGATTTCTTATTGTAATTTTTTAAACAGTTCAGCATGATGTTGACAACTGGCAATTTGATAGATTCTACAGATTTTGGGGTTCGTGCGGCTTGCTCACAAAGACAGCCCTTTTTAAATTTTCAGAAAATACCAATTTTCCAGTTCCTTCACTTAAGGTCCACTAGTGAATATTCTTACCAGAAACTCCTAGTGCTACATGCTGTGATGATAAGTGGTAGATTGCTGAAGCAGCTAGCACACTGTATGAGAACTGTAAGCACCCAATATCCAGCATTGCTAAATCTATCAACTGAAATGAAGTATAACAGATGTTAGTTGGAAAGAATATCTCACTGCAATTATCATCACCAAAATAGTGATAATCAACAAAACTTCATTCATGTTATACCGTCCATACTGTAGGCTGTCTAGACAGTGTGTGAGCATTTCTAGATTTACAGTTTGGTATAAGGAATTGATGCACTTGGGTCTGTGGTCACCATATCTTCTGCAAAAGGACTGGAACAGCCACAGTGTGATTATTTCAGACAACCACTTTCCACTAGTTACCTATTTTGCCCACAGCCTGTTTAGCTCTTCATGCTTTGACAGTTGCTTTTGCATTTTTTCAAATTGCTAAATTGTCCAGCAAAGTGCAGCAAAACATCGTGGGTAAGCTGTTACTGCACAGTCGCATCAAACATCAAATTTGTGCTTTCCAAAGTTTCCCAAGCAAAATCAATGTAAATTCTTTGGGAAAAAAATGTGTCTTCAAGCTTTGATTTCAATGGGAACAAATGAAGTTAATAACACATTAAACACCTCCATTTTTTATTTTCAGTGCATTGTCTTCTTACATCTAAATGTGCAAACGGCTTACTCTTTTTATACATAAATGTCTTTAGAAAAAAGTTTAGTTATAATAAGAAATGCAGTAGACAAAGGATTAGTTCAGCAAAAGAACTTTGCAGAAAAACAAAAAAAAATTTATTCATTTTAGCAATGCATCATAAATTACATGTTGCCATAAAAAGTCTTAACGTACCTGAGCTACCTGCACAAAGACATGAGGTGAATACTGTGGTACTACGAACATCTCCCCTTCTCCCTCTCTGTTTTCTAAGTTCGTTACTTGGAGATAAACATTTAGCCATGAATTGACTGTCATTGGCGTCAAATCCCATTTTAACATCTAAACACAAGGGTAGTGAACATTAACAATAACACAATACAAAGCAGTCTTGAATGTTGAAATTTTAAGAATCTTGAAATTTCACATTCCAGGTAACCAGCAAATCATCCATTTGAATTCAAAATTAAACTTCTTGAACAAACTTAGAGGGCTGCCAAAAAGGGTTTTTAATGTAAATTTCAGAAAAACCAGCTTGAAAAAATACAAATTTAATTATAGTTACATGTGTACAAAATACTTGCGCTAAGAGAAGTCTTGATTTGTTTTCATTTTAAATCATTCTGCTAAACTGCCCTAGGTATATTACCTATAAATAACGTCGTAAGCTTGAAGCTAATGCATAGCGTCAAAATTTGTTGGTAATAGTCGGATCCAGTATGTCGAAAAAACATTTGTATGATTTCCTGATAATTAAAAATGTTTGATATAATGTAATACCAAAAACGTTTTCTTTACATATCCTAAGTTACCTATAGTTTCAAGAATTCCTACTTAACCAGCATTTTGTAAAAAGAAACTCTGTCGTAGGTTAGGTGTCAAGAAAGCTCAAAATGTCATAGATCCAGTAGCCCCACTACCCAGTCGAACTAATTGATTTACTATAATGAAACAAGTCAAGCGCCAAAACGTTGATTTGGTTGCTAAAACAGACATTGACCAAATCCTAAACTTGAGTACTTTATTTGCATAAGCATTATGACAAAGTACATGTAACATGTTTCGTAATGTATGTTTCTGAAACTCACACTAAACTCCACTTTTCTTGTCCTTTAAAAAACAACCAAACCAGCCAAAAAACATAGTGGCATTTTAGTTTAGAAGATGACACAATTTACAGAGTGAAACAGGCAAAACCTTTTTCTCAGTACAAGAATTTACGACCTTATCAATTTTACAATACATAAAGCAAACCCTAATTTTCCCACATTTGCGGCAAAACAGGTGTTACTGATGTGTGTTGCATTTCTCACCAGCATTTATCACATGTAAATTTATCGTAATGGCAAGATTTAAATAACTGTTCAACATTTTATTTCAATGGCTAACATTCACAAAATACACTACCGTAAATATGCTATCCCACCACAAAAACGTAATTCACATAGAAAATTGACATTGGTCTTTCAAATTCAATCAGTTTTACAAAAAATAATGATGCCAAACATTCAATTAACATAAAGAGCATGGACGGAAGTGCTGGCTGTGCACATACCGAGAGGGAAAACCGACAGAAAAACAATTTTTGCAAAATCACACATTATTTGACTTCACACCATGATATCTTACTAAAAAGATGCACCAAACTGCAGGTGCACAACTCACGGTGACCTGTACAGCTGACAAATGTTAATATGGACATACAAATCTTTGAAAAGACCCACTGTCACTTCTGGTATAATGTGAAATGTTGTTAAATCAAGCCATACTCCATAATAAAGACCACTACAAATTTAAGTTAAATTATTGTTTTTTGCGCAGCAAACATGGCTTCAATATGGTAAGAAAAGTGAAACTCAACATAAAACAGAATTAATGTTAAATGAGAAAATAAGTGGCAAAATATCATTGCCGTTAAACTGACCCAATCTGAACCAACATTAAAAGAGTTAAAGGAGTTGTATAAAAAGTTCAATGTCATGAGAAACGCTAACACCTATCGACTTACCTTTAATACAATAAGCTCTTTATCTAGGATTTCAGCTTCTGTACATGCACCATCGGTTACGTAAGCAAATTCTTTAAGTCTTGGTGGATAAATTTCCTACAATATAAATACACAATTTTAAATATCATTTCTACTTGTTTAAATAAAATAAGTGATTAAGTATGTCACTGTCAGCTTTCTATTATTGTAACACATGTTGTCCAAAATTAGGAAAAAATCTATACTTCTGATTGGCCAAAATGCAAGATCTAATTTTGTATTACTTATTATGAGTGATACAAGACTTCTATTACAAGATTCTTCTAAACAGCCACCGTGTAACAGCCCAGATTGGTTAATTGTGATTTAACTTGCTCAAGTGTATCTGCTCCACTGGTAAGAAGTACTTAAATTGAAAATAGTGATGGGACCAACCATTCGGTTTGATTTGGCCCGGCAATGATAATTCAGCACTCTTGTTTGACTTTCTTCAACCCACAGCTTTTACTCGGCTTGCCAGATTCTGTTCGTTAATTAGTGTAGTATTTTTGTTACTCAATCAGCATGTGGCAAAGAAACTTTAACTCTAATAATACATTAACTCTAATAATCATACTACATCATAATCATACTAATAATCAAGTGCCTAGAATTTCTCGCAGCAGCGATAAACCTACAGTAGATGCAAAACACAAGCAGCAGCAAAAGTGTAATGTTAAAAAAGTGCCCTGCGCAGTACACTTGTGTGTTCTACCTTTTAAATTTGTGGACGCCAAATTTTTCTTTTTGGCTGTAAAATTTTGCTATTGTTCCTAGTTTCATAATGCTTTTTTGATAAAATATTAATAGTCCAGCATACAAGTTCAGATGCAGTTCAGTTCGAGCTGCAATGATAACATTTTTAGTTTAAGTACAAAAGATAAAGATCCCCTCTCAAATTTTGTACATTTTTTGCAATATGACCAATAAGGAAAACAATGTACTGTTCAACCTAATTTGGTTCTGCATCTGTTCAGCTCAGCCAGCAATTTCTTATTTCAACACACGATCCAGTTCAACTTGATTCTAAAATGAAAGGTTCGGCGATGGCTTCATTCAGCAAATTAGAGGTTCATTCCATCACTAGTTGAAATTTTTTTAGTTTTTTTATATATATTTACGTTTCACAATGGAATGTTCAATTGTTAATATGCAAATCTAACATTGGAAAAAAAATCTGATAGGCTGCCACATATAAGAGGCCGAAGATTGGCGGGATGCAACGGGCACAAATGTGATATAAAACTTGTATGCCACTCAAGAGACAGCTCATAAACTTGTGATATAGTATATTATTATACATTACACTGTAGTAGTTTCTCGTGGGATACTAACCATTTACAGTTCGACATTTTGCAAGTCAAAATCCAGGTTAAATCACGCAAAAAACTAATAATCATGACAGGGCCAGAATCTAGCTATCTATCAACGACAGCCAAGAATCAAAAATGATGTACACAACGTGTTTTATCGAGATAAGTGGCAGATGAAACTTTGTAGCACACACCCATCCATTTATTGACCAGGCTCAACATTGCTTGACTTTGACTACTGTGTACACACTGCGACCACTGAGCTATTCTGTGAATCCCCTAATGCTCTTGAATGCATAGCTAGTTAAAAGTTTATATAGAAAGGCATCCATCAGGGTTTTTCAACACAATAAGCAATGACTCATTAGTAAAACAAAGCCACACGAGTTTGCATCTGAGAGGCACAGAACTGCTCCAAAATGTAATTACTATTCAATTTCAAACTATTTCTCAATTGGTTCCTCCAAGTAAGCACTCCAAATTTTCTAAATACTTCACTATACCCTTACAGCTTGAATATTTTCATGGTGATGCCGTACAAAATACTTTTTAGTGTACTTTAACGACCAGTATTACCTCTAATTTTGCAGCTATAAATAGTGATGTGATGCCAGTCAACTGTAACTGGTGTTTGGGCAAATTTTCTTCAGAGGCTAAATACCGGTCAATGTAGTCCACAGCTAGGTAATATGTTTCCCTGTGCAATTTGTATACCTCGCATACCTAAGAAAATAAAAAAAATGGTAGATCAAAATGAAGGACATGCTTTCTTACAATTACAATACACTTATCATTAAGCAACTTATTTAAAATGGAATAAAATGAAACAAACCTCAGTTAACCAGTCCAACAATATAGATCTCATTCTAGATTGTAAACTGGGATGCCGATCCAACATATCTCTGTCTCGAATGTAGATTCTTTCCTTTTTGCACATTAGTGACCAGACATCGTCAGAGTCTGCCCATGACAAATCAGGTAATGGAGAAAACCTGAAAGTATTTAGAGTTGCAAAATTTATAAGTTAAGAATTTACGTGCTACCGAGTTAACTTACATAAAACATACACAATACAGCATATACCAAACATACATAATGCAATAGACCATCACAAATTTCCCAATTAAAATATGACAAAAAATTGTTTCTGTGAAACTGCAAACTTTGACTCGAATTTATAACCAGTTGAAAAAATAAATGTTATTGATCCATATTTTTGTATTAATAAGTAAATGAATATACCTATTTCATATACCTTAGCACAAAAAATGTGTTCTGGCATAATTTATGTTCCTTTACACTATAACAAGCATAACTATATCTGTTGCATATATCAGGCAAAAATGTTGACATAAAAACCACTCACTTTTATGCGGAATCTATACTTGTAAACACAATCCTGCTCCTATCATGACAGAAATGTGTAAAATAAATTTATGCCACTCAATACTCTAAAAAGCCAGTTTAAAGTTTAATAAAATTAAGTTAAGTTCGCAAACCTTAACATGTGAAGAGGAAGAAATGACTCTAAAGATGGGTGCCGAAAGTTGCTTCCTGTCAGTGGCTGTTCCACCGGTGTACAGAGAGAAATGTTGCCAACATGATCTTGGCATTGCAGATTTGCTGATGACTGAGATGGAATGCATTGTTCTGGTTCTTTCTGTGTTCAAAAGAACATGAATAAAGACCAGCACACAAGTGAAATTAAAAAGAAACAATTTAAAAGACTCTTGAATGTTAATGGAGCTGCTGTAAGTTTAAAAGCCAAGTGTGTAACATAGGTGTCGTGATTTCATTTTCGGTCAGTACGCAATTCAATGACCAAAGATGTAACGAACTCTTTAAGGGTCCATAAATTACTGAAATAAAAAATGACCCAGAAATGTGTTTTTTCAAATGCAGGTAATTAACATAATCAAGTCCCAACTTGAAAACAAAATCCTTAATTAGGGCAACAAATTAAAATTTTTTATTACATTACTTTAAAATAAAATCATTCTTTTCAAATTAAGCACAGAAGTCATAAATGTTACATACATACCAGCATCAATTACTTCAATTTGCTGCAGTGAAACAATTAAAAAAACGCTCTTATTTAACTTAATCATTTCAACATATTAATTTTGGAAGAGACCATCAATGATCTAATTATAAGACACAGCTAATTCAAAATGCTTCAAAACCAATGCTTGTAACCATTGTAAATATTCTTATACTTGCTAATGTTGGTAGGTCGCAAATTTATACAAACAAACGTATGAACAAAAAGTGATATTACTCTAAAATTAGACTATGTTATTTTAAGTAAAAACTACTGTGATATCGTATCTTCCGACTGAAGGTCTGTGACCGTCTGTATTAAGGCAGCCTCAAGCACTGTTTTGTTCTTAATCAAGTTCTAAACTGCCCTGGATTAGCAAAAAGCCTACCAGGGAAGTAACTGTAAACCAGATAATCTCTAGATAAGACTTTTCTACACAATGCGTCATTAAAGTAACCACTACAGTTGACACTGGACATATTCACATGGGGTCTGCGTCAAAGAATGTAGAAGTGTTAAAGCAAAGATGGGTGCAAGGTAAATTACAACTGAATATTGCACTTCACTGTCTTCAACCATGCAATGCAACACCAGAAAAAAGAAGCAAGATTAGTTAGCAAACTTGTAATCCCAAACGGTGACGCTAGAAACTGGAAAAGAACACGTGTATGTTACTTTGTATGTAACAAAGAGGCAGGTACGTTTTTTATCATGGGCAGGAAGAAGTCAAGTCATGGGTCCCAAAAATATGTATTATTACACTGTATCTTTAACTGCAAGCAAAATTTTCAGTTAAAGTTACTGATGTTTTTTATCGTTCTTATAATGAAGAAATGATTACATTTTACAAAGAATGTAATTCCAAATTTTCATTGACTATTTGATATTTTGTCATGTAAATCCAATAAACAAAATTTAATAAAACGCGCTCAACAATTGAAACCAAAGACAAAGGCCAAATAGTCATATATAAGAAGCATTTGGGCTCCCAAAAACACAAAAAGTTCAGCCAGATGTTGCCTGGTAAAACAAAAGAGCACAGCCGCTCTACGTAAAGTAAGCTTAATATTAAATAGAAATTCTTTTTAACAGTACACAGCACTACCCAGATCAGATCGTTAGCAAGTATGACTTTGAGTGAGACTCGCCTATGCAAATATAATTCACAGCCTTCACAGTTTATTAATTATCTAAACTTCTCATCTTGGAACATACTACAGACATGCTAACCAACTGGTTACAGCACGTATTTACTGTATGTGCTTCACTTTCGCGAATCAGATTCTATTGTCCTATACAGCCATGTGTATAAAATTTTGTACATGTATACAGTTGACTGTATCAATGCAAAGTAAAGCTCATATCATACAGAGATCTACTCTTTCTCTGAGTATGCTATTTTTTGCGTACGAACTGTATCAGCATAAAGCAATTTCCCGCCCGACTGAGCTGCTGGCAGACCCCGCACTACGTGGAAAAGCCGTGCCTTTTGTTTATCATACTTAATGGAGTCTCTCTGATCCATTATTGCGGAAAATCGAACTCGTTAGTGGAGTCCCTATATCCGACGCAATGTAGGGACTCCCGTCCAGGCAAGAAGGATATCGGCGCAGCGCTCAAACGAGAAAAATCAAAACTGTACACAAGTTAAACAAAGGGAAACTAGTTTGGCAGTAGCTGGATCTGAATCTCCGCTCAACTGGCACAGACTGTAAACTATTAACAACATTTGTATCAAATTCCACAGTAGCGCCAAGACTGGTAAGTTCAAAGATAGGTACAGTAATCTCCCACCAAGTAAACAACTACGCCCCCGCAAAATCAAGAAAATGTACATGTATCATAGTACATTTTCTGTAAGGAATGCAAAACCTACTAAACTATAAAGGTCATTAATAGTTTCTCATAAAATTTATTCTCTAAAACCGTCTGACAGAAGTTTGGCTACAAAATAACTTTTTAGTGAGAAATCCTCTTGCTCTGGAAATATCAGACAAAACATTGCTTTATCATTTAAAGTTACCTTGAATACATCCAAAGATCCAACAATCCAGAAAAGTCTACATAAACGTGCTGCAAGAGAAGTGTCTGGGAGTCAGCAATCTAAGAAAGCCTAGCTAAAATAGTGTCTAGGGAGTCAACTACTCATGAAGGTTTGAAAACCTAGACAAAACTTGCTGTGTAAATGCCATCTAAGCAGCCTATCCTGCGAATTCTGGATAAAACATGCTCCATGAAGGAGAGTCGGCACAGGTATTTGGATTGAAAGTTTAGATAAAACATGCTGTGAAAAAGGTGCTTGTGGATGCCAAAAAGTAAATTAGAAACCATGCTGCACAAAGAGTGCCTAGGAATGTATCTCAATAGAACATGAAGCACCTAAGTACCCGGGCTCCAAACTTTTGCTATGCAGGTGTAAGTTCAGGTGACTAAAAAGTTGCTTGAGAGACTAATAACACAGCAGATAAACAAAAGAACATTACTTCAACATTATAATTATGGTTAATGATGAACACGAAACTGTGAATTCAAAATTTGCCGAATTCCTGCATTTTGGCACACTCATAGCATCATGGCTTTGTAGGTTTCGCTTACAAACATATGCAAGATGTTAAGGAAAGATTTCTGCAGTTAAAAAATTGTGCACAAGTGTGACTTCACTACTGACCATGCTCACAGTCTAACTTTTAATTTTACTAACTTTCTGGCAACAATTACATGGAATAAAATGCTTATTTGAGACTACAGGTTAAAATGGTCTATGCTATGTTTGAAAATCGGAATAGTAACAGTTCTGCCCATACTGGCTCTTTCATTAGATAAATAATTGAGGAATTGACGGACAAATATTATGACTGTTGGACTGCATGAGAACAGTACTTAATTTTTTTGTACTGCAAATGAAACATGGATTATATAAAGGGGCATAAGACAAATATCCACATCCACGTCCCAAGTTGCTCTACAATTAAACCCCTGCTGGAGTACTAGTGTGCCAAGTGTAGTGAGCTTTACTTGACTACCATGACCACGATTGATTATTACATTAATGCACGCAAGTATATGATAACTCAGAAATACTAAAAATTTAAATATTTTTTGTTGCAGAAATCTCACCTATCCTTATTTTGTTGAAGTAAAAATAAACTTGAACTTGAACAAAATAACAAGCCAGCTTATTTTATTCATCAGCTGCAGTAGTTAAGTTTATCTTCTGTAAAATCTGTCCTATCACCGACATCCTTAATATTTCATTTTATTAAACTCTGCCACACTGTTGATATTTTCTAGACAGTTTGACAAATTAGTTAAAAAGTGTACAATTTGGGATTTGTAATTATTTTTTCAAACACACTGTACTTAAAACTCTAAAGTAACAAAACAGATAAACATCAGTGGATGATGGCTTCAAAGTTAATACTTGTTAAACACATTATAATGACAGGAAATAAACAAGACCGATAAATAGTTACATTTAAACTTGAAATACTGTAGGGCATTGATTATCTGAACAACAGATTTTTGCAATATAACAATGTAGAACTAGCAAAATGTATGTGCATGCTAATATTTCTAGGCCTAAAACTTGTTTTACTCTATTTATTCTTCTACCAGTGATCTTAGCTGCAATAGTTCTAAAATTATTTACCAATTTCAAAAGTATATTCTATACATCATTAAAGCACAAATATTATGCTTATTTAACAAATTTGTTTAATTTTGAAATGTTTTGTTTTGAGCCGCATTTTGTAATAAATGCCAACAAACATGGTGGCGCGCACGTGTACGTTGCTCAAGCTAACATAATTAATGTTTCAAATGCTGCAGATTTCATTGTTTTTTAGAAAAAGTAAAAAGACTGTTTTTCTAAGGTTACTAGTGTCAAGGTTACAATGGATAAAAACTGTGAAATGTACCTTTTGTCATCTATCCAGATAGGCTGGTCAGGGTAACTCAATATTCTGGACAAATTGGGTCTGGATGATCAGTACAACTGTAATAGGTTCTCAGTAAGTCTGATTATTCAGACTTAATACCTTTCAGAAGTCAGAACAAAATTGTCTGGATAATTAATGCCCAATAGAAACGAAAATTGAATAGTTTCACGATTATCAGACTTTTTGTTTAAGTATTACAATGATTTAAAAAAAACTCAACTAGCAACTTCCACCACCACTGAATTAAAACTCAGAAACACTTCAGACAAATTACTATAATGCGAATTTAACCAATCACCACAAATACAAATTGTGATGTAATCCATCAAATTTAATTTATAGTCAATTTGACAGCAAAACCCTTTAGTAAGTCATATCTTTCTTAACGTGAAATTTGTGTACAGCTATATAACATCCTAGTCTACTATGGGGTGCTGCTATAGCCATAACAATTAATGAGTTATGGCATTAATTAAGTCTATTTTGTAGATAGCAAATCAGTCATTAATTCCAGATTAAAATCCGGTGTAAAATAAATAAAATACATCCACAAAAAATTAACATAAAATTGATAGTGATACATAACGAACATAAAGTCTTTAGTGAAAGCATTATCACAGAAGTTTTGGCGCCGAGGGCACAAATATGGCGTCCAGCTGATGCCAATGCTTCAAAGTAAAAACGTAATTTATTAAAAAACGACTCACCATTGCGTTTGATATTTGCTTTTTCTTATTCTCCGGTATGTTAGTGCTGCAGTCAGAATCCTGTAATAAAATGAACCAAACAGTGAAAAAGGTAATTACAGTTGAGTTTATACTTTTTAACTCCACCGAAGTTCACGAGAATCACATCACTACAAATAATCTTAACTCACCGTAAAAACGTCCTCCGCCTTTCTCTTCCCACGAGCTAATATTCTTGGTACGTTAGACATATATTCTTTTGATTGCTGTCGAATTGGTTCGCTAAAATCAAGACAAAGAGAAGAAACAGTTTGAAACTACCTGCCATGAAAAATAAGCTTGCGAATAACGACATCTGAATTGTCCAAAAGTAAAAAAATCGGCCTATTAATTTTACCTACCTCTTTCTAGACATCATAATAAAATCAATCACACCAGACTTAAGACATGCTTTTAATCACCTAAAATAAATTTAACGAAATAAACCAATAAAAAACTAATAGTTAGACACCGAGGGAGTTTTCACTTTCGAGCCCGCGCGCGGGATGGACACGTACATTTTTATGTCAAAAGTTTGCACAAATTTTGTGTAAACTGTTCATTAAAAAAAAGTAAAAACTACACAGAACGATAAATCAGATCGTAAACGTTCATGAAGAGCAAGCAATCATAAAAATAATCACAAAAAATATGAAAATTACTTCATTAAACATAACCGATGTAGCTTAACTTTCCTCTACAATCACGAATGGCTTACAACCCGCGAAAGAAGAATGGGTTTGTGCGCATACCGGTCCGCGCAATATGTTAATTAGTAATCTCGCTAAGACACGCCTACTACGCCAAGCGCGATTTCATGACTTGGTTCACTACAAGTTCAGTTTCTCTCAGAGTTCTTTGCATTCGCGCAGTTGTGTATACTAGTTTTCGTTTCAAGAAAGCAACTAATTAGGCCCAACCTAGCTTTTGTTTTCACCATTCCTAAATCGAACTTTGCAACCCTGATAATTATTATCTTTTCCTGGAATTGTAAACTGCAACGCCTGACGTCTTTTTAGCATGCATTTCATATGTGAAAAAGTTTTCGTGCAGGCCATAATTTTGGACTGACATGAAGTGGCCTGCAAGCTTGCTAAAGGGCAATCCACACGAATGGCAGTATTATGTTGTTTCTCTTGGTTAACGGCACAGATTGAGGACCTTGGGATCAACTACTGAAAAATTATAACTGAAATTAACTCTGTCGTAAACTTAGGCTTACTGCTGAAAGTACGCTAATAAATAAAAAAATAAGAATGAATTAATTTCTACATGATACAACTGTGAAGTGACTTGAGCTTTCTAAGTTTATTTTCGCTAGTGCTGAAATTAGTCACAGTCATTCCTGTTTACACAAAGTTTACTCATATATATACAGTTATAGTAATGCTTTCCTTGAACAGTTTAGGACTGCCTTTATCAACATCATCGTCGTTAAAACTTAACAAGAGTTCTTACTTCAAGCAAAGGAAGTCCACAGACAGATGACCAGATTTTTATATTATTACAGTAAATATATTTACGGTTTATATATATATATATATGTGTGTGTGTGTGTGTGTGTGTGTGTGTGTGTGTGTGTGTGTGTGTGTGTGTGTGTGTGTGTGTGCGTGTGCGTGTGCGTGTGCGTGTGCGTGTGCGTGTGCGTGTGTGTCCGTATACTTCAGTTTATATACAATTAATATGTATTTACAGCACTGCATAATATTAATTTAATACTCAGCTGGGGGTGGCTGATTCGATAACTAATGTTCCTCGCCACCCATTCCCATTTGTTTTTTTAATTTATGCTTATCTTTCTATGTATTGTTATTGGGATGAAAAATAAATGATTTTATTTGATTTGACCATTATGTTTAATGCTCACTTAGGTCAGTTTAGTTGACCATACTGATTTTGGCTGTCTGACTCACAGAGGGGGATGTATTTAAATCCGAACGTGATTAAGACATCTCTGTCAGAGGATTACCCTACATAATAAGCTAGATTCCGGTTATGCCACAATTATCAACATTAAGTAGGCCTGCTATTGAATGCTGGATTCTGGGCTTGCACCAATAAAGCACAAGATTAATGTTTTGGTCTTTCATGCTATCTGCACTGTGCAGTTTGCAGTGTACATTACACGTATTTTAGTTGGTGTTCCAGACGAAAGCCTATGCTACTTTCTTATTCTACTTTTAATTTGATCCAAGTGAAAATGAGTTCTAGCTTCTGTCAGTATTAAGTATGAGTTTGAAGTGATGAAAAGGAGATGCGTATATTTAGTGGTCTTTTTGTTGATCTTTCACTACTTTTTTTGGTTTGAAAAAGCTGTGAGTATATTTTAATAAAATGTTCAATTTGACACCCTACCGAAAACTCTGAAAAGCGTGATAATCATTACTTGTGATTATAGAACACGCTATACCCACGGATTTTCTATATCTTACAGTTTTTACATGTTGAGATTTTATGCTGTCAACGCCAATATTATAAATCCATGATATTATTAATATGTACAATAAATTGTACATTATGCTGCTCTGCTCTTCCGTGCAAACATGAGGCGACCTCTTTTGATAAAAACAAAATGTTTTACAGTACGGAGGCTTTTTAACAGCAGTACAAGCTGAAAAGCCTTCTTTTAATAAAATTTGTGAATCGTTCATTGAGTCTGGCCTTTTAATGGTTTTGCATTTATGCAACCGTACCTTACAAGGTGAAACTGCTGTTGTAATGATAGTGATTATAGAACACGCTATAGAGCAGGCTATAATAGAACAGGCATTTGCTAGGCTATAATTATGAACACACTAACATGGTTTTTTAAATCCTGCAACTGGCTTCGCTTTTCAAGTTTAACTTTTCATCTATTTTAATAATTATCACTTGCTAGTACATTTTATAATAAAAGTTGCGTGTCTTTCATGGAGCTTAGCCTTTTAATGGTCTTGTGTTTATGCAAACGTAAATACCAGGTGAAGTTGTTGCTGCACATATATAGGCATTTGCTAAGCTATAATTTTGAACACATAAATATGGCTTTGTGAGGAGTAATTAAGCAATTAGGACGAGCGACTATTGGTGCGACGCGTGCCGTCATCTGTTCTGGTTATGAAAACAGAATGACTGGCATGGGAGTGTGGCGGATCAATATTAAAAAAAATCTAGTATTTTGATAAAAAGCACATCAAGAAAACGAAAAGTCACCCGGTTTCGGTCCTCCACTGTCAACTATTTTCAGGTGAAAGAAAACATAGCGTCAACGCGTTATAATAATTAGCACATCAACAATAATTTAATTACTATAATCTCTATAAAGACGAAATAATCATCTCATTAAGAAATATCATTCATCACTTGTAATCTGTCGCATCTCCTCATTATTTAAAAATAATTCGTATTATCTGACTACTTTTATCCTGAATGCCCATTTTACATTAGTGCTACTTTAAATTGAACAGCACGTACCTAAGAAATAGTTATAATATTTAAGCTAAAATAAAATTGCAAAAGTTCATAAATTGATATTACTTCCTTGTTCTAATCATGTGCGTCCTGTTGATTTGTTCATCCAATTCTGATTTATAGCATTTAAAATTGAATTGAATGGCATAAGGACTAAGAATTAAGGATAAATTGAATCCGTTGATATAGGGATACAAAAGTATAGCAGATTTTCTATATCTTAATTTTGTTTGTACCAAGGCCAAGTACGCCATGGAAAATAAAAATCAATAGCTCTAATCACGCTCATAAATTCTGCATGTAATCAAAAACTTGAATACGCCTTGCTAATTCCTAGTCACACATGCCTATGCAGACAGCGTGAATTCAATATACCTGCCTCGCGTTCATGCAGCTGCCTCTACAGCCGTGTCACGAAATGCCTTTGTTCACCGTGTTTTGTTCTTTGGGCGCAAAATATCAATACATATACCATGTTATAGATATAATACCTAGCAATACACCTCAGCCTTGGTTGGTTATGCAGTTTCCGTTGGTACAAAGGGGATTAGATGCATTTGAGTAAAATAATTAATATGTACTCCCGCATGCAAAGTAACGCACTCTCAATCTAGGGCACTGGTATAGGAGACTTAGTAGGCATAATAAGCATAATGAATGTATAAAATAACTTAAATACTAGTTTCAATACTAATTTAAATGCATAAGTTTTAATTCGGTGGCAGGCGGCAGATCAATGATTGGAATCTCTGATTTGAGACCCCTGGCCAGAAAATATCTTATATTTATTCTATAGTTATTTTTTATTATAGCTATATCTTATACTTATTTTTATCCACGTATTTATGTTTGTTTTTCTTAATCTATTCAACTATTGTTGTAGGTGTATGGCACTAGCCTTCTTTGCTAAATAAGTATTTCTTATCTCTATTGCATATATACAGAATTAATGAAGAATTAATTTCAGTATAATTATGTTGTTGTTCTAAGCACGTCAAGTTGTGTATAACATAAAGATTGATCTTCAGCTGGATTAAAGGGCAATCAAGGCAATTTTGGCTCTCAGATTCATACGCAATATGATTACAAGCAACTTTCTGTTTTATTTGTTTATTGTTTTCAAATTTTGTTTTGCAAAATAATCGGCACAAAGATATTGGAGCCGTTAGTAGTCGGTTGCAACGTTAGTTGGCTATCTGCACAACAGAATAAATATGACTCTGATAAATGAAAGAGTTGTAATGCCTATAGATGCATCTATATTCTCCTCGACTATCACGGGAGTATCAAGATCTAATGACAACCTTAGGTTGCTAGTTCAGTTCTGTTCATCCCACTATGGTTGTTTGTATATGGTACAGTACTTAGTGAACAATTCTTGTGGTATGGGCCTACTATTTTAGTAATTATGTGGTTATTATTATTATTATTAATTACATGAATGTTTCATCTATGACTGCGCAAATAACTGTAATGTCATACATTTTATACATTAACTGTGCAAACTATACTTGCTCGTTATTAAGCGCTTATCCAAAAGCAGAATTCGTATATCTGCCTGTGGTGTGGCACTTAATTACATAAAAACCGACCCATTAGGCCATTTCTTGCTTGTGGTTGGTTATAACTTCTGGTATTCTAAGGGTAGTCCGTAATTTTTGGACCTTCCAGAAAATTTAAGAAAGAATAACTTGCTGGCGTACACGTACACGCTTTCAAAATTGCTCAAAAGTAGCCATGCCTCATAACGCATAAGTGCACTCATTTTCCGAGGAGAATTTAAGAATAGGAATTTTTATTCTTGTCCACTAAAAATATGTCGCCCCTGAAAATTTGGCGCCATATTCTACACTACAGCCTAGTTGGCTACATTGGTAAATACGCCCTTGTCGACTATCCAGCTGCCGTTTGGTACCAATTGGATTTAAGTTGGAAAATCTGTTTCTGGCGATGCCAAGAATTGACAAACTGGATAAAAATTGACTTGCATGTCGACATTGATTTCCTGTGGCGATTTTTCAATTCCTTTGCTGTTTTGACTGTCATAATCATAACCGAATTTTCAAATATTCTCATTATTTTTTGTTAACCAAGAAAATAAAATTGCATATATTTATATTTAATTATGTCACTTAACTATTTAATTTTTATTGTGTTTTCTAAACTAAGTATAGGCCTATACAAGACCATGTGACGAAATACGCATTTTTACAACTGTGCGTGGTAACAAGAATGTGACAGTATTGATCGTAAATTATACGTTTTCCCTGCTCAAATATATTATACATGCATTGGAGAACTTTATTTCCATGGGTGATAACCAATATGTCTATTATCGACATGATATTAATGTTGTTTTACTAATTGGACTCAGCTTCAGAAAAAAAATAATTAAAATTTTTGTAAGTTGAATTTTATTGCCATAAAATCATCTATACATACATTTGTATCTGAACTTGTATTTAAATTAGACATATTCATCTAACAACGATCCACAGACAGTCAGACATACAGTCTCGCTCCTAGAACCAACCGGCTTTATAAACAATTATTCGCTGCTAAAGGCTGTAGTTGCTTACGGTATGGTAGGTTAACTGAAATTAAAGCATTGACACGGCTTATATCCGCCGTATGTGGGTATGTAAAACCCAACCTTTCTAGCGCTGATATGTCACAGGCTCATAATGTCCAACGGGCCAACTTTAATAGTGTACAGCATAATTACATAATCTGAGACTCAGAAATCTATGAAACTAAAGTGATTTTATTTGCTGCAAACGGACAATGCACTGTGCAAAATTATGGTTTCAACAATTAAACCTTATAACGACCAATCATGTGCGGCGATAACTATTGGAGTATACTGTAGAGATGGGCGAGGCAGCAAACGTTGCCTTACTATTGGCTAGCAAGTTTGTGTGACACACGTACGCTAATCACGTGACTTTGTTTACAAACATGCACGGCCGTGACCCTGTTGAAAGAGAATGAGGTATAGTAGAGAGGTACAGTAGTTCAGTTTATGTGTTATGCTAGGTTGAGTGTGGCGGTTGTGCTGCATAAGCACGTGAGTAATGGCCACTCAGCGTTCTTGTTAATGGTTCGTGTTTTAGCTCATTTCAAAAGATTATTGTAAAATTTATTATATTTGCACTGTAATTATTTGCATACAGGCGTTTTGTATCAAATTTGGGTTTCATATTTTAGCCAGTCGTAATGGTGGTAAATTATTTGCATATTTTAACCGTTGTGTTAAAATGAAATAAGCTTGGCATTAGCAGTTATTGATTAAATTATGGTATTATTGGTATACATTATAATGCAAGTATTTGTATAGACAATTTAAGGAAAGTTACTTGCATGGGCCATTAATAATGGCAAATCAAGCATTCAGAAATTTATTTGGAAGAATGAAAACGTCTGTTATTGGGATGATCCATGTCAGAGCATTGCCAGGTAAGGGTTTATTTCTCTCTCAGTTTTACTGTAGACGAATTATCTCTAAACTTTTATTGGCATTCGATATAATTTAATGATATTTACCTAGCTAAAAAAAACTGATCCACCCAGCTATAATTATTTTAAATATGCGCAGTGACGAAGTTTTCTGGTCTTGTTTAGTTGTCAAGAAATTGATAAAATTAGAAAAAATGTCACTTTTAGATAAATAGCCCAGTAGGTGAGCTGGTTGACTGCACAGTTGATTGCACTTTTTGGCTTGTTTGGGAAGTGAGTGGATGGATGATTGCTAGGAAAATTGCTTGTGGACATTTTATTTTGGCTTGCTGGAGGTCCAAATATATTAAAAAGAGATAAACAAAAGGCTGTTGATAAAATTATTGCAGTATGCTCAATGTTGGAATGACTTTTGAAGTTTCTGCTGACTTTATTGTATTTCCTGGATTTGTGTATATTATTAACAGTTCTTTACTTGTAATTGCGTGTATAACTTATGTATGAAGCTAGTATCAGAAGTATAATTGCTTTGTTGTTATAGGAAGTCCAAATGCTAAGCTTACAACAGAAGAAATCACTAGTTTAGCCATTCACGAAGCAGCCATGTATGAGAATGCTGGGTTGGTGAGTGTTAGGGGTTGCTTCTGGTTCGTTTCAAACTTATAAGACTTTTTTTATTGCATGGAAACTCATAAATACTTGTTAGATTGAAAAGATTAGTGGTATGGAGTTGAACTTGCAATCCAAAGTTTGGTTTCTAGGTCAAATGCATATTTGAGTTCTGATTTTTGTGAGTTTTCTATCATACTCATTTTACAAAGTAACTTTCGTAAAGTCATTTGTTTCGCCGTGAAACTGGTTTCATGCTTGTTGTTCATGCAATAGGTTTTTAGCCAGTTTTGACACAGTAGAGTAATTTTGTATTCTAAAGTTAAATGACATTTTAAATAACATATTGATGACATGGATCCCTGGCAGTGCTAAATGGTCAATAAGCGAGTAACACAATGCTTTGCATTCCATATTAGTTTACATGTCTTTTTTCGGCAAAATTTATAGATAGTAGGCTCATTCTATCATATTTTGTCTTGTGTTATTGGCTTAGTTATTTATAAAAATGGATGGGTATGGTTTTAGTTAACCATAAACTTCATTCACAAAAATCGAAATCTCTCCATATAATGTTGACTTTCGAAACAGTTACTGCTCTAACCCTCTATCTGTTCTTATAAGTTTGTAGGAACAGCAGTAGCCCTTGCAATGATACTAGTCATCTTATCTACCCTTACAGGATGGAATCTGCATTGAAAACATGCATGATGTTCCATACTGTCGCACAGATGATGTTGGAGCAGAGACGGTGGCCACAATGACAAGAGTATGCGTAAATGTTAGAGAAGCCGTGCCGAGTTTGCCTCTAGGAATTCAAATTCTAGCTGGAGCAAATAAACAAGCATTAGCAGTGGCACTAGCTGCAAGTAGGTATGTTATTAGGCTGTTATTATACTTAACATAATTGTAACATTATACAGTGAAACAACTAGATGTAATTATAGCTCCAGCTTTATGCACAAAATATGTTGCAAAATATTGCAATTCTAATTAATATACATTGTAATAATTAATTTAATCCTCTTACCAGTGATACTGTTTCTGGTTCTTAGCCCTAGCAAAAATTAATCTCTAGATTTGTCGACATATTTTCTGCACCTTGCTTTCGTGTTAATCAATTAAATAGCTAGCTAGGAAGAGTTTAAGCTTGTTTTGCAGCAGATCTGTAAGCCACATTTTCCATCTTTGGGAACTATCTAACAACCACATATTGTATCAGGTTGTCTCTTTTTATACTTTTAGTCTTTAGTATTTTGAGCTAAAGTTTGGTTCTACCTTTTTATTTGTAGCCACACAAGATGAGCAGGTAACATGAATTAAACTAACAATCGCAGTTCATTTCCATCCTCTGAGCTCTGATGCAGTTTATTAAAGAGACATTGGCTAAGTGCACTTTTAACTAGTGCTTTTATTCTATTGTCTCTCATTATTTAACATGCTGTTTTTACTACCAATAATATAACATAGCGTGTAGTGTAACACTGAAGTGTAAGTGTACAGCACAGCAACACGCAACATAGTACAAAAGCTATAGCACACCACTATCACTATGTTTTAAAAATTTCGGTTTATGATTATGATTTATCTTTGGAGCAAAAAGTTACTCATAGATTGCAATTTATAATGAATGAAATCAAAGCTGAAGCTCCATGGCACGTTAAATGTAAAATCATTGTGATTTGGTTTTCATTAGCAAAGAACCTGCAACCTAAGTTATAAAGCAAACATTTGACGCTTCATTGATAGGGTGTTTTTTATTGGTACATACCTCATCAGAGTAACTTTGCTGGTCAGCTTGAACTGTGTGATATTTACTACAAAAAAGTGGCTATACATTTTAAATTAAGCCATCCAGAGTCTTGAGCCTTCTCTTCTATAGGGTATTTAAAATGTCAGTTAGCAAAATTTTTATTTTATTCTGTTAAAAGCCATTTTGTAGTTTTTTTTTGTTAGTTAGTTTTATATTGTATCATAATGTTAATCTTTTGACCTCTTAAATGTCTCAAAGATCGGTTTTTGTTTGAACAGGCTTAGATTTTGTGAGGTGTGAGGGTTTTGCGTATGGCCACATTGCCGATGAAGGTCAAATGAATGCTTGTGCAGGACCGCTATTGCGTTATAGGAGATATATCGGTGCGGAACACATACTGATTTACACTGACGTTAAAAAGAAACACTGGTAAAGTCTTTGTGTCTTCAAGTTGGTTGTAAGTTTCGTTGTAAATTTTTGTAAAGATCAGCTAGGATATTGTTATAGTTACTGTTTCAATTAAATAAATTTAAAGCCTTTATTATCTTCCATAACTATGTGTTTCTGAATTTTCAATTTTGAACGGAGGCTCATTTACGTTCTAATGTATTTAGTCACTCTTTCGTCATCGCTAAGAAACTAAGCCAAGTTTCTTAAGGTGAAAGGTTAGATAATGGTGAAAGTTATCAGTAGTAAACTTTTGTTTTGAAACATTTTCATTGCTTTAGCTCACATGCGATTACTGGAGATGTGAACGTGGCTGAAATGTCTAAGGGCTTTGAGTTTTTTGGCAGTGATGGAATTATACTGACTGGTTCATCTACTGGTGAGCCTACGGATCCAACTGAACTGGAAAGTATGTTTAATAATTCTTATACAGGTGAGCCAAAGCCATTTCTTATGCAGTTGAGCACTCTGCAAGCCCGGATTTAGAATTTAGTGGCAGGACCTATGTAATGTAAATAGCTACGGCGGAACCTTCATTACTAAGGATGAACACCTAACAGCAGACACTAAGCTAGCAGAAATATCTCAGACACAATCATACGTGTACAAATGCTCACAAAACAGTATGGCATATGAAACTGTTGAGCATGAGTCACCCACTCATTCAATTACCAGAATTAGTGCAGCTTAACTTCAGTTGCTAAACATGTGCAGTAAATATTCAGCAATGTTATGAGTTAGTAAATTTAAATTTTCAGCTATTGGTATAATGGATATTGCTGCCAAAAGGTGTATTGTCACAAATGCAATGTTACTGGAAGAAAATTAAGCATGATTTTTTTATCATACACCATTAGAGATTACATGAATTATTACTAGTAAGATCAAACATAGACAGTACACGCCTCTTAGCGAATGCTAACAACAGACACACAATGTCACTCTACTATTGATGGACTGATCGTGTGACACTGTTGACAAATTGCAGAATTTGTTTGAAATGTGTGCATACTAGTGCATGGTTTTATTGCACAATTTACATAATAGCAAATCCATTTTCCGTCACGTGACATTGTTTTGACGTATTGCAAATTTATTACAAAACTGGTGTATAATAACAGCAAATAGCAGGTCTTTCAACATGCATATTTACATTTAGGCACCAATACAGTACATGTAATTGTAGCATTTCAAAATACATATAATAGTGGCAACAAACAGTGGCTTCTGAGATGTAATTTGTGTGGCATAAATCTCTGCATCTTATAGGCCAATAATTTGCTATGTATATGGTGTGGTAAATTTTACTTTGTTATTAAATTGAACTGTTTTATTGCTGTTTATTGTCGTGTTTTTGGTTCCGTTTAGCTGTCAGCAATGCTGTGAGTTTACCAGTCATCATTGGATCTGGCGTAAAAGAAGAAAATGTCCATCTATTCACAGAAGCGGCAGCGCTAATCATTGGTTCTTCTTTCAAACATGGAGGACATTGGGCAAACGAGTTGTCTGAGAGTAGGTTAGATAGTTTCATGAGCAAAGTTAATTTGTTTCGGTAGTTATTCAAAAAGAACCATGATATAATTTAATTTGCTCTGTAAGTTTTGAGCGCAATTTATGCCTTTGGTAATATTTTCTTGGATTTAACGGCATAAATAATGCGGTTGTGAAATATAAAAATACTTTAATTCCACAATTTTTTGAAGGTTATTTGATGCAACAAACCCATAATTACACGCATTTTGATGAAATGTGCCTGGAAATTTTTTTGACAGTAAGACACGAAACAAGAGAAGGCTTGTTACAAGCAAGCTACGGCAAGTGCAGTGTAATGCAAACTATATAGTTGCATACCACAAAATAACAGAAGCAACGAAATGTATTGCTGTATATTAACATGAGGAGACGGAAATATTAAATATACGAAGTGGTACTACAGGTTTGCTAATCATATTCTTGATGTCTTATCAGTATTTGTGTAATACACACTTTTTGCTGTTATTTGGAGAATAACAGTATAACGAAATCCATTGCACTTATTTCAATAGGCTGAATATTTCACAAACTTTTATTTATTAATGAAATGACTCAAATATTGGTGATTTTATCAATTTTATTCAGTGTTACTAAACAACTTAATATGTAGTAAACTTTGTTCTGAAATATGTCATCAACTGTAACATGTATAATTAAACAGCTATGCATGTATGTATGTATATATAACTATAGAATAAATAAGGTTTCCAAAGAACTCTTCCTGAGATCTGAATTCAATAAAATGATGCCTGTTTTGCGAACACATTGGGCACGAGAGCACCTTTCGTCTTTTGCACGAGATAAATGAATCACTTCCGTGCATCCCAGTAACATGCATCCTTTTTATCTCAGTTCATGTGCATGAGAATATTAAGTATATAATACAAACACAACAAAGTCAACATACTCCAACATCCAAAGGTAAAATTATAAGCTAGTAACTAAAAACTATAGATACCATCATAATCTATCTAGATACTTCGAAGCAGTCGAGCTAACTACATGCAGGCTTAAGGTTAAAATCCCTCAGTTATAAGACAACATAAATAACACTCCAAACAGCAGCGAGGCATTTTCTAGGAGATATGAATCTTAGCTGCGCCATGTCTCGCGCTTATTGCTTCTACCACTGTGGGTCACTGCATTGTTGTTACGGCGATGGTTTGGCTGGTGGTTGGCTCGCACCTTGTTGGACCTATCTAACTGTGTCTTTTTGTATCTGCATCAGAAGACAAAGCAGTCCATTAAATAAGCTTAGAACCTTAGAAATTGGAGATCATTTTATGTGAAACAGGCAGTAACTCCTTTGGGTTTCTAAGCATTTTAACTGTAAGAACCTACCACATTTTTTCATTGTAAATTGCCCGTTTCCCATTGGTGTAAAAAAAGCTGAGAATTTAGAGTTCAGAAGAACTAGAACTCAGAATAATTAATGTAATGGAGTAAGTGGACTAAGACAGGTTATAAATTAAAAATGAAATTTAGAACATTTATGCAAAGTTTGACTATTAAAAACAGTCCACTAGGTGGAAATTCTCAGTTGTTGTCTCAGATTCATGTTCAGAATATGAGTTTAAAAAGAAAAAAAGCATGTTAATAATAGTAAAAACCACGTAAGGAGAAATAGGTTATAATTGTAAATTCTTGCCTGGCATTTACTGACATTGCCATTGATTTTGTATTATAGAGTTAAAAACGTAGCTACAATTTTTTTATATTGATTAATGTACATTATTACAGCTTTACATTACTAGCAGGTAAATATAGCACAACCTTTTGGGAAAAAATTGGAAGCTGGCAACCTGGAAACAACTGTTAAAAAATTAAGTGAGCATGCTAATTTGTTTTAACCATTAGTAAATTTTAGTTTTCATTTTCACAAACTGTAATGCTTCACAAATAATTTATGAAAAACTGAGCCTTACTTCTTGTTTTTTTCGGAAGATTCCAATTTTTTGGCTATTTTTGCACCATATTTCAGCTGTTTTTCGACAACTTGTGCTCCCCGTACCAGTGCAGCTCGCTGGGGGATGACAGCTACAGCTAAAATATTGTAAAATGTACAAACGTGCAATCAGTAAACACCCGTGTCCACGCTTTATATTTTGTAGATCATAATTTGCAAGTGTGGGGAAATCATCTTAGTGTAGTATAAAACAGGAAAAGTAACGAAAATTGCATAACTTTGTCCACTGTAATGCAAGGATTAAACCTTATGGTTTATTTGCTATGAAAGAAACCAAAAATGTGTTGCACAAGCTTTTTCATTGGATAACAGTAAATTACATACTGTTAGTTTAGCATGCCATTGGACTTATTACTCACACATTTGCAATAATGGCTATCAGATAAATCATTTTATCAGTATAAATAAACTTTAACCTTACGTTTTCCTTTTCAGATGTATTGGGGCAATATTAAGCAAATTACTAACGAATTGAAATGTGTAAAATACCATTATTGTAGTCCGAGGGATTATATAAACTTGGTCAAGTTCAACTAGTCTATGGCAAAAATTTATTGAAATAGTTATCAGACTTGGAGCTACTGGTTGCAGCGAATAAGATCTAATTAGTTATTTTTTGAACATTGACTGGATAACTGGGATGGCTCGGTCATTTGGTGTGATAACTAAGGTGCCTTTAGACTCTTTTATGACTTTTTTCTCTCTTACACCATTTAAATCAGATCATGTGATAGTTATTTGAATTTAAAGATTAAATACATGAGATGGTGTATAGTGAGTAATCTTGAGCAACAGCTGCTGTATTGTAAGCGCTCTAGGGTTCTGTTTTTGTATTCTCATTCCGACCATTCAAATTGAATGCTAGTCTGTCATAACTTTTATTACATTCAAAACCCAGTACCATTGCTTAAAATAACCATTGCCAGTTGTGGTGTCAATTACAAGTCAGTCTGTATGGATGTGTAAATCATGCAGAACTCACACAATCTGAGCCTTTAAATTGAATATCCCTTGAAATATATTTTTAATTTCAATTATTAACATAATTTCTTTTGAATACACACCAGTTGATTTGGTAGATCCAAGTTAATAGTTCATAGCAACTGCTGTTAGAAGTAATGTGATTTCAAACTTAAGTAAGGATTTCAATTATACTTACAGTTATTAGCAGAATTTTCATCACCTCCATCACGGTTGCATGTTGCAACATCATCATCTGGGTTTTCACTCAACACATCTACAATGAGTACAGTAATCTCTAATGAATCTTAAATGGTAGTAAACTAGAAATTAGGAAATTAGAAATTATTTTAAAATGCTGCTTGCTGGCCGATGTGTATAATTTTGCTCGGTTTACTTGATTAATAGATATGTGCAGACGTTACTGCAAATGAGGAGTTACATATATATGTGACATCAATGCGAAGATTACAGGGACGTCAGACTAAAATGTTTCCAATTTTTTACCAGTAAATGCCACAGTATCACTTATAATAAACTGTTGCTAGCACTGTAAACTTACAACATTGGTGTCTTCTGAAATTGTTATTAAACGGAAAGAACCTGTTATACCTTTAAAAAAAGTTCAGAATATTTTTAGCGAAGCTTAGTGCATATTCACTACAACTTACCACATTTATCGATGAAAACCCAGTCACCGTCAGCTGCTTTCTCTTCAGATGATAGGGTTGGCACATCATTTGTGCCTCCCCAAAAATAAGATGATATTTTGGTGAACATTGTCTGTAAATTGAAATCACCCCTTAGAAGTAGTCAAGCAAATATGGCACCGTTTGTATACATAAAAATACGTAAAATATAATAATAATTATGTAAAACAGAATGTATCAGATTTTTGTGTATATTGGCAATGCTGTATACAATTTTAGCTACTCGAATTTGAGATGGAAAATGAATTAAAAGTCATAATATCACTAAGAACGATTATAGCCTTTGCAGAAAGATAGTAATAGTTTCCAAAACAATTTACAACGTAAAGTAATATTAAGTTTATAAGCTTAAATTAGTTTTTGTTGCACCTGCTCGGAATTACATACCGTAATTTACAATAATAGCAAAAAAAATTATGTCAACGAAATCATCTAGATTAATAAAGGCATGATGAAAGCAGGATCGAGTAAATTTTTCAGTATTTTCCTATTTTATTACAGCTGTGCGTTAATAAACATTTTAGAATTATGTTTAGTACATATGATGTTTATTTAACACGCGTTTTGTTCTATAATATGTTGACAAAGTGCTTCTAACTTTGTGAAAAACGAAAGAAATTAGTGTTATACGTACCCACCCTGCGATGGACAACAGGCACAGCTGATGCCAAGGACGTTGCCAATCGATACAAAGAATGACGCTCTTAAATTTTATTGGCTGCTAAGTAAATGGGCGTGTAGTACGCGTATGCGCATAAGACTTCATAACGGCTAGCCAGCCACTGCCACTAGCCAGCCAAAAGCCGAAACTACAGTAAAAATAGCTTTTCCACTGAAATGTGGTAAATGAAATAATGACTTCAGCAAGCTTTTACATAATAATTATTTTATATCTATATGGTTATATATACAATCAGATTAAACTCAAATTACTCCATATTACTTGCGTTAATTAGTCTTTTAAAACATCTTTTTAATATAGCAGGTAGGAATAAATGAAGTTAAAAAAATTACTGTAAAAACTATAATCTTGAGATGCTATTATAACAGTGCATTTGAAAGCATTTAGAGAGTAAAAGACTGAGTGGTAGCTACTATAGGCGCTTACCCACTTACTATATAATCCAAATCGATTTGTTCTATGGTATAGTAATGTCTCAGACCCAACATGGTTAATTCTCAATAACTGCCTTTTTTGGCAGTACGACAAGCAAATAAACACATGTCAATGTTTATTTGCTAGTCGTACTGCCAAAGAAGGTTTTTCATAAAAATTATGAAAAATATAAAAACAATTACATTATGCCATTCCAATGCAAAAAAAAACTAAAAATGCAACATAAATGTTATATATATATATATATATATATAACGCATCCTAATATGTATATATAATACGTATCCTAATATGTATAATATCCTAATTGTATATATATATATATATAATTGTTTTTATAAATATTTTTCATAATTTTTATCTTTGTAATATTTCACCAAAATTATCCAGCCATCATGCTAAACATTTTAATAAAGCATAGGCATAAGTGTATGTGAGGAAGTTTTGCAAGAGAGGCAGAAGGAATTTGCCCTGAAAATTGTCTAAGTTGCTCTAGTTTGAGTGATTTCATGCAAACAACAGGACAATATTATGTAAGGTATAGACTGACAAACGTGTCTAAAAACAAAGTATTTACACTTATAGGTCTATACGTTCATACTTATTTGTATTTATACATATTTTAGTTCAGTGTAACATACACAGAGTGTGATAAAAATGGCAGCTCCCTATGTATAAAATACCTGTACCTGTAAACATGTTTTTTAACATTTTAATCAATGCGATATTTTAGTACGTTTTTTAAAGTTTTTTCATTGATTATTGTCAGAAATCAAAAATTCATGAAGAGAGAAAAAGAAATGAGAAATGACACCATTCTTTTTGGGTTCTTCTGCACAGTGGGGAGCAATCATTTCCTGTGACACACCATAGTAAAAGTAGTAGTATATAAATGCAAGAAGTCCAAATTATAATAAAATCTACTAAAAAGATCATAAGTCTAAGAAGACACAAGCATTACTTTTTCACCGAGCAAGCATGCAAGTCCTTTAACACAGATATACTCTTTCTAAAGTTTCAGGAATTCAACAGAAATGTGATGACGGTTTAAATTTCCCTTTCACTTTATGTAAACATGTTTATAACCTTGTCAGTACATGATAGGCATGTATTTCAAAAGTTTAGAACGAACTTATGAGATTTAGTGATCTTATGAAACTTGATAGCAGGCATTATTATTAACTTTAAAATTATTAAAGTTAAAAGCAATTCGTTGTACAAGAAACACTTCAACTGCATCTAGTAATCAACTGCATCTAGTAAAAATAGGTAATGCAGCACATAAGTAATTTTTATGTATTGAAATCTTAAATTTTGAAATTTTAAAATTGAATTATTCGGTCAGCAAATTATCAGATTTTGCCCTGGAAATACTCAATTCATTTCCCCTCTCCTCGTGTGCCTATGGGCATAGGTTTATTTGAAGTCGTTAGCTTTCTGTCCTAGAATTTAGAGTTGTCCAGTTCTGTTTGTACGTTACTTATTGATAAATTTATATACTGAAACTATTGCAATGTTAATGTAGATTCAAAATTGTTAGTCGCTTTGAGCAGGGACTGCGTTTGAGGGACCAGCCTGCTTCTTTGATTTATCGACTGAATTATCTGGAGAATTTGCCTTCCCAGAAACCCGCTGCACACAACATGCGCATCTCGCTTGCGCAGCACTAAAGAATGATTATGGTTGTGAGTTTTGGTTTTTAGTTAGTTGCACATTGAATTTGCAAGATGCTGTGCACGTTAGTTTTAAATTTATGATTTTCATTTTAGAGCGAAACATATTGTGCAAAGATGTCAGCTCCAAAGAGGAAAAACTCTTTGGTGGAAAGTCAGGGAAAAATCGCTGGCATGTATGATCTTTTTGAAACGCTAGGCCGAGGGCATTTTGCTGTAGTAAAATTAGCGAAGCACGTATTCACAGGAGAGAAAGTTGCAGTGAAAGTAATAGATAAATCTAAGCTTGATGAAATATCTCGAGCTCATCTATTTCAAGAAGTAAGGTGCATGAAACTGGTACAGCATCCGCATGTTGTGCGTCTCTATGAGGTTATCGATACACAAACAAAACTGTATCTGATTCTGGAATTGGGAGACGGTGGAGACATGTATGATTACATTATGAAACATGAAAAGGGTTTAAGTGAAAAGAAAGCTAAAACATACTTTCGGCAAATTGTGCACGCAATTCAGTATTGTCACAAACTACATGTAGTGCATCGAGACTTGAAACCAGAAAATGTGGTCTTCTTTAGAAATTCTGATATTATTAAACTTACTGATTTTGGATTTAGTAACAAATATGCTCCTGGTCAAAAACTAGACACTGCATGTGGATCACTTGCTTATTCAGCTCCAGAGATATTATTGGGGGACTCCTATGATGCACCAGCTGTTGGTAAGTGAAGTTAGAAATCAGAAATTTACAATTAGAAATAAAGGTTGCAGTTACTACAGCTTATGAAATCACCATAAATTAAAAGTTGGGCACTACCATCCTGCCAGGTTGTCCTAGACGACAGTCTATAAGGCGATTACTTTTGAGAGGAATCGGAGTCAGTATGTACCTGATTTATTCCAACTCCTGCTTAAAACAATGCATACCTAAGACAATACAGCATTATTACAGGAAAACTGCAACTGAAACAACAAAAACAAATTTTTCTTCGAGTAATAAGATGCCATAATTAGTTGACACTCCTGCCTTTAATCTAGTGTAATAATCTACCTTTGCTGAAGGTTCTTAATATGAGACCTTCGGAAACGGACCACCTGGATGTGCTTTAAATCAGGAGTGGACGCAAATTTTTCAGGGAGTGGGCATGTTGCCACACTGTTATAGTAGCATTGTAGTGTCAGATGCAGAATGAATTGATATTTTCCAAATTAAAAAAATCTGCGTAAATGCTAGGTAACAGCAAAAATGCAAGCAGTCATTTCTAGTCTATTCAGTAAAGCCTGCTGTAATTAAATTCCTCGAAACAAATTGACTTATAACTTTCATATAACTTGGATGATGACTCATCCAATGTGATACATCTGAGTACAGTGTTCCCTCACTTATCGTGGGTGTTCCGTTCTAGGCCCACCCGCGATAAGTGAATTTCCACGAAGTAGGGACGCTATACTTATTTTAGTAGTTATACATTATTTTAAGTCTTTATAAACCCTCCCCACACTCTTATATCTAACCCTTTCCCATTCCAATAATAACTTTTCCCATACTGTACATGTACCTTTTAAAAAACTGGGATACAGAGCAGCATTCTCTGGTTGGTTGCTTTCCATCAATCAACCAGTCGTGTGTTGTTTCTTTTTTGGTGTGTATTCATCCGCCGAATAAATACACTGTTTACTGTAAATGGTAATTTTTTATGATTTATAATATTCTTTTAATGTTAGAATTAATGTTTTTAATATATTTTTATACATATTGTGATTTTTTTATTCAAAATTCATCAAATCTATACAATACTGTACCATACGTACTACATATGTGCAAAAATACTTTAGACGGAGCACCGCAAAAACCCGTGAAACACCAAAAATTCCTTGATAAATATTTTACATTAATATTTTTGAAAACCCACGAAACAGTGAGTCCGCGATAAACGAACCACGAAGTAGCGAGGGAACACTGTAGTGTGTTTGTAAAAGAGCTGCTCATTGCTTAAACTTGGTCTCAAGAAGACATTGGGAAGCAGTCCATTTTTGGTAAATACTGTGTTTCATGCAGAGCATTTTGCACATGGCCAAACTCTGCGTCAAACCACTCTGCCTTAAAGGACAAGAAAGGGCCTAGTTAAAGCATGTCTCAGAAAATTTTCGCTAAAGAATTATAATGGTTAGAGGCAATCTTAAGCATTTATCATACTCGCGTTAAGAATTTCCTCTTTGTCTTCATTTTAAATACTCCCGCGAGACTGTCACGGCGGCGCCATATTAGATGGTGTCACAGAACCACACCACAAATTTTTATAGTACACGTGCTCAAAACTCATTGCGACTGTGTTCGAGTGATGTCATGCCACGTGATCAGTCACATACTGGCTTTTCAATTGGCGCATTGCGCCAACGTCTGTGCCAACGTTTACTGCAGCATTTGAAATATTTTACAAAAATTGGAGTAAATGAGCGAACGTAATTACTTTATTCGCTTAAGATTATACTTAGGTGATATAATTTTTTATTGCGAATTTTCTGAGGCTTACTTTGGTTGGTCATTTTCTTGTCCTTTACAAGGCAGAAAACTTCTTTATAGTGTAAAAGGAGGCTACTTCATCTAGTGTTGTTAATCAATACTAATTGGGTGACACGGCATGATACTGTTTTTCTGTATTGATTCGATGTGATATGGGATTGGCATTGATTATTATCAATTCGATGATTATCATTTAATAATAATAATCTCAATGTAGGCTATAGAAAGGCCTTGTGCATTAAACTGCATAAAATTTCTGAAGTTCAACACACAACAACAGGACCTTCTTAATGTCACATGATTGGAACTGTTATTATTGATAAATCTATTTGATTACAATATATACACTGAAACAGCAGAGGTTTATGTCTTGACCAAATTCAGAAATTATATAAATCCATCCTTATTGAGGCATATAAATAACTGGGACCAGAGCCAGGGGCAATTTTCCTAGGGCGCACCTATCAATTTACTTACTAAGTTCAGCATTGCATTATGTGGTCGCTAGGTGCACTTCGTGACTACTTCTGGTGTTTTCCTCCCTTCTTTTTTTCATTTTTGGAATCTTTGAAGTATTAAAGCTGTCATATTGAAGAACTATCCAAAACATGATCACTTTTCTTATTTAAATGTGTTTGTGAAAGTCACTTCACTACAGTGGATTTTTTGATGATTTTAATATGTATGTCTGATATGGACATGTGTTGTTGACTTGCTGTCATTGTGGGAAGCACTTTACAGAAATCCTGTCTATTATTTTTTTTGTTATGAAAACTTAAGTGTTGAAGTACATGACTTGTATTAGTTTGTAATATCATCTGTTTTTTTGGCATGCTACTGAACTTTTGCTTGTTTTTGTACATTAATTAGTTTATTTCGCCAATTTACGAATATAATTCGCAAAATACATTGTAACAGCAGTGCATTGCTACCAGCAGTCATTGAATTGGCATTGATACCTAGTTTTTAAGGTGGGAAATTCCAAAATTGGACTACAGAAAATCTATAATGCATTACCTGTGTATATACAATAATTAGTTTTTAATAATTACATGGTTTTGTATTTATGTATTTTGCTATATTAAGCTCGAGCATACTGCTTCATAATATTATGATTGGTATAATTTAGCAATAGATAGAAATTCCTTCGCATTTGTCACGAAAATCCCCACTACAACAGTATGGTTGTCGCTGACCTATTTATCTTAAGTAGCTAGGCAGGTATGGTCTACCAGGATGCAGAAGAAATGAGAATTTGCAAATTAAAAGCTATACGTGACAACCTCACACTTGCTGATGTTTTATCCAGAGCTTGCCTTAATATCTGATGAGTCTACTTTGCTTTTTGCTGTGGATACTTCAATGGCTAACTTCTGCCACAATAAAAATAACAATTGTGAATAAGTTTAAGTAAGACAATTGAACAAAAATCGAACAGCGATGACATTTACTTGTATCTTTGTTGTAAAGTTTATAATTTCAATTCACTACACCCTTATCTACTTAGAAACTTTGCATAACTGTCACTGGGAATAGAAATTACTTTATTCATTTGGTTGCCATAAGTTGTAAAGATATAAAAAGAAAGATGTTGAATTTCGAGAAGAAAGCATTAAAATTAAGATGCATAAGCTGGTAATTGCCCAGCTTGAATAAAATAAAATGGCTGGCTTAAAACAACATGAGAAGCTGACAAATCATTGTTTAAAATGTCATTAACTAGTTAGTAATAAACTCATATTTATACTATTTTGCCTTGTCACTATTTGCAACAAAGTGTTGCAGATACCCGTGGCAGTAGAATCTCCTACCAAAAAAAAAGAAAGATGACTGACATAGGTGATACAGTGAAGAAACATCAAAGTATCATTGCAGACATGATAGCAGGTTATGTGCTTACGTATTTACTTGATGTAATGCTGTCTCTTCTTATTTTGCTGAATGAAAACCATAGTGAAGATAAATAGGTTGCTTAAGCAAAGGCACTCCCTGAATTTACATGGGTACACCTTGCTTAGATGTATCAAACCACTAAATTCAGTAGTGCATGCTTTTGTCATATAGAATTTTGTAAAATGTCTGAATCAAAAGTAGCTGTTAGGTGTAAGAATGTGAGTAGGTCTGGCGCTACTAAGGCACCAATGCTCCTGGGAAGCACATAGGAATAATGTAAAAAAAGCACACATAACATGCAAGCATATACATGGAAAAAAGCTTAGAGGTGACCTACTATCAGTACTATGTGTTAATGGCACGAAATATGGATTTTTAAAGGATGTAGCATCAAAGTCATTGTGAGCACAAACCATGCCTTGTCGTATAAAATCAGAATGCCAAATGCTTTTTTCTGGAGTAAATGCGTAGTTGTTGTAGTATAACTGTGGTTGCAGTAAATTAATGCAAAATTAGCTAGCACTGTGTTCTGTGTATGTTAAAGTTTTGATGACTGTCATAACAACAAACAAAAGATAATTTTTGAAAGTGATGACGAAACTAAGGATGAGGAATTTAAGAAAACAGTGACATAGTTGTGGGAATAGTGAAACAATCTGGATAAATAAATGATTAAAAAGTGATGAAATGGACTAACTTATACAAGGCCAAGGATACTATTACAATTGGAAAGAATGACCAGGACCCAATTGGATTATGTCAGTGGGATTCTTGAAACAATGTTCAATGGATTATATGAAAAAATTAAAAATGCAAGCATTTTTACTTGTTTTAAGAGTCTTTCATATTAACAATGGTAATATATTAAATTTTGTTTATTTGGTGTTTTTATTTGCCCAAGCACTTATGCGCTTCTACAATTTAACACTTGTTGGTCGAATATCTCAAAGTGCTCAAGGATGACAGAAGGCCACCCTCAATGTTCTTAAAGGTGACCATCAGAACATGAGAAAATCACTGAGAAAGAACTTCCGTCAAAAATGCAAGGCTCACTCAACCAGCTGCCTAACTAGTTGGGAGACACTCAATACTAAAAAAGTAAATTTGAGAATAATATATAACACGAGCACTATAACTCTTAATTAGAGAGATTCTGATTACAGTGTCCCTTCTTTAACTATTCCCATTTCAACTTATGTTGTCATTTAGCACAACAAATTTCAATGTTTGTCCGTCTCTTGTAGATCTTCTCATGATCAGTCTCCCATTCACCTTTTGGCCCTTCTATCTATTCATATTTTGTGTCATATGTCCGAGCTCTTTGAGCTTATTCGAAGCAAGCCTGGTACTTCACAATACATGGCTTGAATGTTGAAAAAAACTAGGTTATTGTTCCACTGTGGCTGTGGACTATAATAAAAACTTGTGACGAGAGAGAAACTACTTTTGAAGATGGCAAAGGTCACTTAAACATCAAAGTAAATCAAAAACACGAAATCAGACAAGTGTGTCATAACTTGTGATTGATTCTGTTAATACACAGGCAGACCAACGCAATCACGATACAACTCCCTTTTTGGCCAAGTCTGTCTTTTTAACCATTGATTGAAGTGCAGAACTTTACTTTTAGCTGTGCTGTGTGTTAAAGGATTCAAAGATTTGCTCTTTATTTCCTGTCATTTTCCGTTGGGTATTGATTCACCAACTGAAGGATATATGAAACATCAAGTGCAAGTGCGCTGAGTAATCAATAGGCTTCGCAATTCCCTGCAAGATTTCTAGGTTTCCAAGTTCTTGTCAGTGTTTTGTTTAATGCGCTGTTGACGCGTGCTTCAGGCTGTAAAAGCAATTAACCTTCATTGATCTCGTAAAAACTGGAGCCTAAATTGATTCCCTGTGCACGCCGTATTAATTAGCTATCTTCTTTGATCCTGATTATTAGTCACTAGTGTTGCTCCGGATATCCGACTCGTATCCGAAAATGGGGATATTCACGAGATTTTGCAGGTATTCGTGCCCGATATTATCCGGTAGTTATAAAAATTTGATATCTGCAAATATTCGCTATCCGATTTTCGTAATGTGCAATTGATAACGGTTTTCGAATAATTTAACAGCCGAAAATAAATAAGTAAAATATTACCCAAAAAACTTAGAGATCGTTTTAGCCTATGTTTGTGTTTTCAAGATGAAAATTTTACCCACATCTATTTTCTTTTGTGCGTGATAGTACGGTGTAGCTTCGGACAAGGTCCTTTTAGATGATAGACTAAAGGAAAACGCTAAAGTTTGCAAACACTTACTAATTTTTTATTATCCGAACAGATCCGCATATTCGATCCGAATATAGTGACCTATCGGGTTATAATCCGAATCCGTAAGTCAATTTGAGGAAATATTAGATGGTATCCGGTATTCGCTATCCGGCAAAAAAGTGTATCCGGAGCTATACTATTAGTCTCTGAATTGCAAGGGTCCACCTATGCCCTGCCCCATCCAATTTTTCAGTATAGCCTTAAACACATGAAAACACTTTATAAATAAAGCTCAAGAAATTCATCTTCAATTCTGTTAGCACTTACATGTTGTCTTATTGCATACAGAGCTTGCATTGGCAGTAATGCTGTATAAAACTGGAAAATTTAAGCACCCGTGATGACCGTTAGGTGCAGCAAATTTAAAAAGACAAAGGCAAGATTTATTTACTGTCGTTCATTTAACAGACAACATTAGCACTAACCTCTATTTAGCAACTTACACTTGCAAAAATATAGGTAAGGGTATTATGGTTACCCTTCGTTAACAAAGACGGCAATCTCGGTGAGGACAGGAGCACACAAATAGCATGCAGGGTATATGTCCTGGCATTTGCAGCCGCTAGTATCGAAATCAAGACTGCGGGGTTGCCATCTGAAGTCTAAACCACTCGGCTATCGAACCCAATTTAGATAACATAAGAGAAAAACAATCAGAGTAATCGTAGTATATTCTTTGCTAACTAAACAAAACTATAAATTACAATGTATTTTATATTGTCCGTAAGATCAGTAATGTGTTTTTTTGTGAGACAGTGATGTACAATGGGGAAGTGATTGTATGATGTTTACCAATTGGCAAAAACATTTAAACTATTAAGAAATTTTTTTTCAGTTACATAAGTCTTTCAAACGTTTAAGCATAATGCTAGGTAATATAGTTTTGTATGGAAAGTTGGGATGTGCTTTAAAATTCCATTTCCTGTCCCTTTAAAACATTTTAAAGATGGTGGTGGAAAAAATCATGCACATAAACGGCATTATATGTAGCATTCAAAATGGCTACGCTGAACTCAAAAATCTGAACATCTACATACACGCTCTGTTTTCTTAGAAAGCATTTTTAATAAAGATATCTATTGCCATCGAAGACACTTATTTATCATTTAACTTACTGCTTCTCAGCTAAGAAAAAATACGTATTTATAAACACATTTAAAAATTCAGATATCTGTAAAGATATCTAAAACTTGGGTGTCTGTGCTGTGCGCTTGAAATATCCTGAGGTTGTACTCCATTTTTACGAATAGAACTTACAATCGACGTGTTTCTACTCACTTGCCGAATTGTGTAATGCCGTTGCAGTTTTTATGTGCGGTATTATTGTCTTTATAATTTTTTCCTGCCCCCTGTATCTTGAGTGTAGAGAGTACACTTTATTTATATTTGCTGTGTTCTTAATTGAATGGTCCACGCTGAAGCCATTAATGTAAATTTGTAGTGAACTTGAAAGTATATGAAATCTCAGTATTGTAACCAGTACTAGTGCGTAAACTGTCGTGAATTTCTTGTGTCCCACAAATTTGGTGGCATCGTTTTCTTGTTTGCTCCGTGTTGTAGTTGATATTGCACGTTCACTGATTACGCATGGGCATCCCGACTGCTACGTACTTCTTGAGCTGCATTTCACTGTAGAATGCGATGACGTAGTGTTTCTGTTCACATTTATGTTGAGTTACATTTTATCAAATATAACCGAATATTTGCGATCAGTCAATTATTGCAAATTGATTTCGTTTCCTAATTGCGTGTACAACGCTTTGAACTGGTTTTCGTTCATGCAATTTGAGCACCCATTATAAAATCAATAACGGCTCGAGGCGCTTTTCCGATAAATAGGAGATCGATTATTCATAATGTTCAGAATGTACAGCGCGTGGATTTATATAATCCCAGCAGAGTTACATTGCTTTCACTCAGGATAAGCGATATTGGCTGGCTTCGCGAAGCCATTGATTGATTCTAATGAATACAGTCTAGGCTAGAAGCCAGATTTCCATAACTCATATTTATCTTGTCAGGCCAGCAATGTGAAGTTCCTGTCGTGGATATATAGCATGTTGGTGCAATTCCGACATATAAAATTGCTTTTGCCATAATGGTGTTATGTTCTAGAGATACTCTATTACAGTTCGCTGGCCTTCGCGTGCAAATGTGTAATGTATATTGAATAAAATTAGTTGCAACTGTGTATTGCTGTATGAGCTTTGTCGATCAAGTTTACAAACCTTACAATAAATACTTCCCAGTTTTTCTTTTGTAGTCCAGCCAATCTAGCTCATTTTAGGTTGTCGTGTGAATAAATTGTAACATAAATGTTTTTGTTTGTACGTAGGTACAAGGCTCTCCTTAACATACTAAAAATCTACCGTACGCAAGTTGGTGGAAAACCCTCAAAATTGCGGAAGACTGCCGGCCATTACCAAAAAATGTGAATTTTTTTACACCTCAGCAAGAACGTGTCTAAAGAAGGGTAAACTGCGGGTACGCCTATGTTTTTAAGGTTACAGAAAACAATGGTGATATTTATAACCTTATCAGAACATCTCAGAAACTTAGAAATGGAAAATATATCCTCTATTGGGGCTTTGCGCTGTAACAAAGCAATAAAGTGATTAAATGTGGCTAAAGTTGTATCCATACCAATGTTTTTAAGGTCAGAGAATGTGATGAGCATATTTTTCTCACCATTACAAAAAAATGTCTTAACTAATTTCATCTGTATGCTGCTTATCAGTAATTTTAAGTAGTGGGTAAAAATAAGTAAAATAACCAGCATGGTGTTCACAGTAAGGTTTTAAAGGGAAAAAAGAACCCATCATCAATACACCATTTTTACTGTCATGCTAACTGTATTTGTCAAGAAATTAGAAAAATCATTCACGATGTATTCTATAACACATTCTATAATGTGTGCAGGACTGTTGTCGAAACTACGTATTAGTGGTCAGATAGTTTTATATATTTTTTATTATAGAAGTTGACAAAAACATGACATAATCTATTCATTAGTTCTTTAACTATTACAGACAAATATTACAACTTTGCAGAAGACAACAACAAATATCCATTTGGTATAAAATATTGTTCAAAGTCGTTTTAACATGAACCTGATACGTCCACTTCAAATATTAATTTCATTGTTACCATTCACACTTACAAACTCCCCCCGTGGTGTGCCTGTAGTGTACAAAAACTTTTGGCACCATAGGACCTTAGGTACGTAGTGTTTCATTGCGTTACTTGAATTACATCGCTTACACATTCTACCTTTTCAGTTAGTTTAATCACAGTTTATAGGTTTCAAGTTCATTGTTTGAAATTCTCTGAGAATTACATTATTTAATATAACCCGAATTTTATAAATTTGTTCTTATTTTCTGTATAATCCCACATGAATAAGTGTATAGTTTGTCAGGAAAGTTTAGATGATGGAAGGTAAACCGTCAAACTTCGTGAAAGGGAAGCGAAGGCGTTAATCGAGCAAGTGAGTTAAGAGAACGTAACATGATAGCTCAAGAAGGTCAGCAAGTACATACTGAATGTCTTCATTAGTCTTAAGTTTCCCTCGAACAGAAAAAGAACATTGTAGTAGAGGAATAATCTTAATGTTCCATGATACCTTCGAGCGTCTTTTTACACCAACTATGTTGTAGGGTGAAAGACGAGTACCTGGATTCTACCGTTCAACAGAAAAAAGACTTGGTAGTTAGCTCTGGTCCCCTTCATCTTATGAGAATCACTATCAGACGGTATTCTTAGGGAGAAATTCTCTACTTGTATTGATAAATCTCAAAAGCTCTTGCAAAGGTCACGAAGAAAATTCGACCAAAAGACTATTATAAGTCAAGCAAGGGATACAGGATCTCAATAAATGTATGAGTGAATTTGAGAGTGACCGTTTTGTCCAAACCAGACAAACATTGAGATCTCTCCAATCAGGTATGGTGGCATCCGATAAACTTGTTCATGATTTTGACACTGCTCACAAGGGTGGTTAGCCTCTAGTCTAGTTATTATTCAAGGAGAGGATACATGCGTGAAGAACTTTGAGATAATAAAATGGGTTCGCAAGAGGTTTCACGATCATAGAAATGGTTTTCTTTGGTTTTCTTCGACCTTAAAAATATGGGTGTACCCGCAGTTTATCCTTCTTTAGACACGTTTTTGCTGAGCTATAATAAAATTCCCATTTTTTGTAATGGCCGACTATTTTTTGCAATTTTGAGGGTTTTCCACCAACTTGTGTACAGTAGATTTTTAGTATGTTAATCAGCACGTTTTTCTGTACCAGGTACAGTGAATACATTTTTGTTGCAATTTGTTCACGCGACAGTCAGCATTTGACTGGACTATTGATCAAGTTTGCAGTCTGTCGAAGGTATAGCTGAGTGGGCACAATGTTGGCTTAGTGACCAAAGATAAGCAACGCTGATGTTGATCAGCGAATGTATGGATGACTGTTGAGTTTTTCTCCCGCTCTCAGAGGTTTCATTTACCATATCTATTCTGGTTGCCGTTGGTTTCCTGGTTAATGGAGCATGTATTCACAATGGACCTCTGCCAGTTCATAGCCCTATTTTAGATGATTATCCCTGAATCTAACTTCCTATTGCTTCCTACCCCCCATTTTCAGTAGGCTGTGCTATTGTACGTTGGTTTTCATCAAAATTGCAAATCCGATATAAAATAAGCAAAAAGAGAATAAAAGTAGGTTTATCTACACAGTTTAGCAAGCTAAAGTTGGAGAAAAATTAGGACTAGAACTTAGCTAGGCACCAAGGTTAATTCTCTTGTGGTTCCTAACTATCAGTTCATGGACTCCTGGTGCTCCATGAATGGACTACAGAGGATCCGTAAAATCAGATGAAAGCTTAAATAATATTATGCCTTTCGTAAATCTATTCAGATTGCCCTTGCACAAAGTTATACTTAGCATTAGGCCTATCCTTAACCTACCTTACCTACCTTACCTTGAAAGAAATATGTGACTAGAAAAGGAAATGCTTATTAATTTAAAATGCTCACGCCAAATGGCAAAATGTCATCGTATCACCTTCCCAGTGTGCACCACTGACTCATCAAAAATGTATTTTTAATTTTATTGACAGCGCAAAGTAATCTGTGTTTTTGCTTAGTATAGCAGTGTGCGCTATGAGTGCTCTAATTTTTTTAAATTTCACGCAATGTCATCAAACTGGTTTCAAAGGATCTACCATCAGAATGCTTGAGCCTAGCCCTTATCGCGGGAGTTTAAATTTCGTGTTTTATGCAGAATTGCTGCTCATACAAGCTCTCTGGAGGAGCCCATAACCATTCACCAGATGCTCAAAGGGGTGCGCGACTCACAGTCTCTATTCTAAGATGAAGTAGTCAACTGGCAGAGATGGCTTTGGTACTTTGGATGTGTCTACATACCTCAACGAAACAAATAGCTGATGGCAGTGTGGCAGATGAACCCATACTAATATTCAATGGATGATATTCCAGCTGATGTACGGATCCATTTGCGTTCATTTGTCTACTAAGTCTACTAATCTGTTTCAGCATTGCATAATTTCATTCGCTAAACACACTGTTACATACGGCTTGCCTATTTGACTAATCTTGCCTATTTGGCGCTTTTAAAAGATTATATTATGACATTTCTAGGTTATGCTGGCTTGAGGCGTTTCTATATTAACTTAGGTGTTGGCTGGATCTCAGTCTATCATCCATATTTAAAGAACTTTGGGAATTTAGTTTTCCGTACCAAATTGAAGATTGCCATGTTAAGGTACCTTGGTTTGGTGGGACAGTTTACTTGTACAGCTTTGTTCAGGAAGTGACCTTTTTCAGATTTTTGATGGTCTTAGACATCACCGATCCTCATTCACTTTGCTGTGTGGTATTTTGCGATTGCATTTTATTGTCAACTACCATACCAGCAACGCTCATAAATTCTTGCAGAGGAACTGCCTTCCACCTGGAAGCCACGTGCTGTGTTATGCGGCTGCCTATTCAAGCTGAGCTGAATGAATTTATGGACGAAAGAGTGCGGCAAGTTCTTCCGTTACTAGACAGTTGTTGCGGGTGTACGTCACGACTAAATACAAGATAATCTGCTTATAGACCGTCCACATTGTCATTTGAAACACCGTCAATGGCCAGTTTGGCAGTGTTCAAGGATCGCCTGGACGCCGAGAAAGGCAGTGCAATTTGAGTGTCATTCAGGTTTGACAATATTATCGGTTGTCATTCTCAGAACGATAGCCAATAATAATAATAATAATAATGCGCGCTGGTGGCTCAGCTACAAAAGCCCATTTACAGCGGGTGCCAAATCGCGTGCTGTCACTAAAAACAACGAATTATTAGTAAATCGAGCATATATTTTGTAAGTGCATGAGCTCACATATTTCCATGACTTACTGTACGTAAGTTTTATAAACTGGTACAGGGAAATTTACAGGAACTTGCGCTCCAACTGCGTCCACTAACCTGCAAAAGCACAAGTTATTGTGCTTTAGCTCCGTAATAATGCTCTACATTATTTAGAGATGAATTAATTTATTCACTAATCGAATATTATTGGTGTTATCCGAATGTAATTTAAAAATTTGTTCGTTATTAATTCATGAACATTTGTTAATAACTTCTTGTATCTGATATTTCATTACAAAGTTATTTTTTATTGATTTCTTTTCCTTCGTAGTACATGCTACAACTAAGTTCCTTTTTGTACAAGTTTTTTGCGCTAACACCAACAAATGGTTGTGCAGAGTAACTGTCAGTGAAAATTGATTATGTGGACAGAGTTCAGTGTTTTGAATGTCATTCTTGAAGAATCGTGTTGAGTAGGCGTTGGTTTCCCAAGGAACTGTAGAGGAATAGCATCCCGTAATTTAATTCAGGATTTTAAATCTGTGTCCTTAGACACATTACTCATATGCTTCTAAAGGGACTTCGCGATCCAGTCCGTGGCGCTTCCGGCAGCCATTGCGGCCTTCTCGCCAAACATTGCGCGCGCTTTCTAAATTTAATTCCTCCGTGACGTAGATGAAAACAAAAAACTGCAGACGGAATTCGCTCATCAAGCGTGTAATGTACGGATCTTTTGACAAAAACGCCAAGATAGACTGAAGTGGGGTCATAAGTAGAAACAGCCATATTCCTTATCAGTTTTGCTGGGCTTTTTTGAATTGTGCATTTGGTTACCACAAGTGCGTCCCCTTTCTCCAAGTAAATACCGTTTAATGGCTTCACAGTTTTCGGAATTAACATTCGAAGCCATCATTGCTCTATCGCTTTCTGGAAATTCCCAATGCAGTTGTAAAATTTTCGTAGAGTTTATATAATAATGAATGTTATATGCGTTGTATGATCAAGTCCATTTCATGACTGCAGGTGAAAGATGGAAAGTGATGCAGAAAGTTTCTCGATTCCACTTAAAAGTATATAACCTAACTTAATAACACTGAGCTTAGTTAACGCTTTCGAATAATATCTAAATTTGTACTACAAAATCCTGAAAATTCTAGGTCTTCTATTTAGGATTTGAAATAGGAACTGCAAGTTGTCACAGGTCTTTGTGCTGCGCATATATGCGTATAAGTATGCATTTACATCCACTTGATAATTTTTTGCATTGGCACCACTTTAATTTTAAAGACAGAAGGAAAGAAGCCGAGTTACCACAGTTACAAGGGAAGCAGTTGGCAATTGTGTTTTGTTCCCCTGTGTTTTAAAGTGTAGTTCCTCGGTTCAAACCCTGGTTTGGAAAGAGAGATTTTATCGCCTTTCGTAGTTCAGTAGCTGTGCTCAACATTGTAAGCTGTGCTTGCCTAATGGTCTGCTCATATGCCTATGTCATGCAGAGGTTTGAGGAAGAAATTAAGTTTAGATGAACTTTAGACAAATATTGCTTTATGTGTTTCCTCTATTAATAAAAAAAAAACAGGGCAGGCTAAAGTCGTTAAACCCAAGGCAAACTTCAACAATTTTTTAGCAAACTGGTTAGATCTATTTAGTTGGTTAATATTTTAACGCCGTGGAGTTATTTTGCAAACCTAGCCTGTTTTGCTTGTGTTTTGTTCTGCTTGAGAATAAAATTCCGTCTGGACAAGTTTGCAGTGTCTTTTTACATAACGTAATTATTAGAAACTGCCAGAGAGCAAAGGTCTGTCGCCACTTCTGTAGATCATTTAAACATAGCGAACAGCGTTTATAAATGTTTAGGTAAGCTAATATGTTAGCGGTGTTTTAGACGTGGTGTAGGACCAGGACCTAGTGCAGGAATGCAAATCCCGTTTAGAGAATAAGCGACCGAAATGCGAATCCTGGTCAGCCTCCTCTTGATGACTCTGGGGTGTAGTGTAGTTGTGTGCACAGTGGATAGAATCTGCGGCCTTAACGAGTCTATGTTGTTTTACTTAAACCATCATCACATTATGTCACCGTCATCATTAATATATCAATTTGCATTTGTCGCGTTTAGATAAAATTTAGACGTTGTAGTTTTGGTGGTTAAAGTGATTTATGATTAGTGTGTAGTAGCAGTCTAATAATCTTAATTAATATTATTGTAATGTCAAAGCTTTCTGGTCAGTGACACGAAACAGACAATTGTTTTGAATTTGCATCTTTAATGAGTTCGCAATGTTTGTAAAAATTTGCTCATTTTCTTGTTGTGTTCACCATAGATGCCTTTTTATATGATCAAGCCTTCATTAGCACAAGTTTGAAAAACAATATGCTTGCTCCAAAATTTTATTTCTAATCCCATTTATCCTTGGTATTCACTGCCTAAGCCTGCTGAATCTTGTGAATGGAGAGGATCTTAGGAGTTTTCTACTTTATTATGAATTCATCCCGAATAAATCATGGCTGAAGAGGATTTACTCTGAAAAGTTGTCTAAATCTGATTTATTCGAGAAGGACAATGATTAAACTTTTGTTCAATGTGTTTCAGACGTGTGTGGAACGTCTGGGTACGGTCATGTAAATGCTGGCGTGCGGACAGTACCGCAAAAGTTAACATTTTTCTGTGATGTGTTTCAGACGTATGGAGCTTAGGTGTGATCATGTATATGCTGGTGTGCGGTCGGCCGCCTTTCCAGGAAACCAATGACAGCGAGACTCTCACTATGATATTAGATTGTAAATACACTGTACCACCTCACATATCCTCCGAATGTAAAAAGTAAGTAAACTGTAATTAAAAATACAAACTGTATAATATGTTATGTGTGTGTGCGTGTGTGTGTGTGTGCGTGTACGTGCGTGCGTGTGCGTGCGTGTCTGTGCGATTATAATTCATTTGATATCCAAAACAGTTAATTTTGTATATTGTGTACAGTGTATGTGTCTATAGAGTACCAGTGCACATATATCAAAATTTGCACTCAAAAGTAACGTGCTTGTAATGTCTAGCTTGCTCGTACAGAGTCCCCTTGCTCATAGAATGATTTATTATAGGGTTCGAGGATCAAACTTGTGTTTCCAAACTTGCGTTTTCTCTTGACATTGAGTATCATTTTTATGTAACTTACACGTGCCTTTGTTTTTTAATAATTGTTTTTAATTTTATAACACTGATTCATTGAGGTGGTGTAGCCTGGCCTTAATGTTTGGATGTAAGAAGTCTTCTGTTTAACTAGCAATTTTAATCAAACTGTAGAGCTTTTGTGCAATACTATTAGGCTATCACAAAAACAAGATTTTTACCTTTGTAGCTGTTAATGTAAATGTGTTTCTATTTTGTAGTATTATTTCAATGATGCTACAGAGAGACCCAGAGAAACGGGCCACGCTTGACCAAATTGCACAGCATCCCTGGCTGAAAACGGATGAGCCATTGCCGACAACAGGATTACCTCTCATATCTCGTGAGATGATCTCCGACGAAGATCATGCTTTCATCATCCAGAAAATGCTGAACGGCAACATTGCACAAAAAGAGGAAATTTTGAGGTAGGTTTCTAGTGTTAAAATTGATAATTGACATGCTCCCATCCTTGAGTTTTTTCTTTCAGTGCAAGTCTTTCTGTGCCAGATTGTACTTGTACTGCTTACAGATGATGCTGGTGCTATTAAATTTAATTTCATTATTTTTGTCTTAAACAGCAGTGTGAACAATTTCGTTTAACATCACATTTGTATTATTTATTCTTCTCTAAGGTTGATGTCACCATTTATTGAGAAAAGCTACATTTATCTTAAGGTTGGGGAAATTGTTTCAACCATAACATTGTCATGATCACACAATTCTACCTAATAAAAATATAATATATAAAATTAATATTGAGGTCCAAAAATACACATTGTGAAAAGCAAACTTTCAAATTTACAAATAGTAAACTAACAGATTGCACAGTACATACTTAAAATGTCAGAAAGAGTAAAGTTATTTTTACTAAAATTATTTTGAACTGGGTTCTTGAAACTGCTAGTTTACACTTATGTGTTGGTGCAAAGGTTTCTCTTGTTCCCATGCACAGGCATTAGAGAATAAATTGTATTAGAATAAAATAACTTTATTTTTTCTGTCATTTTGCAATGTATTACATGATATGTAAGTTTACTATTTGGAAAATGATTTGAAAGTTGCTTTTCACAATATTGATTTTCGGAACTCGTTTTTAATTTTTAGGCATTATATTTTATTAGGTAGAATTGCATGATCGTAAGCATGTATGGTTGAGACGTTGCATATGACTGTGTTGGAATAAATAGTCATGTTTTAGCTTATGTGCGTGCTCGCAGTTATTTTATGTTTGTTAACAAGTTTCACTTTTTGATTGTAAGACTTTTATTACTACATTTGATAACAAACCTTAGTGTTGGTCAAATTTGAGGATCCTGACAGTGTTCATAGCAGAATTAAAATTATTTTGGCATCTAGGCTAGAAAATTCTTTTTCAAGTAATCGATGGTTTATAAAATCGTTATTAGTTAATCAGATGTATTCTATTGCTTTTTTGGGTGGGTCGTAGTTTTCTGTTGTGATTCTAGCCTTTTAGCAAAATGTGAAATAGGCTTATGAACAAAGTAACATATGAGAGTAATCAAATCAAGGGTTTACTATAGATTTTGTGCTACAAGGTTTTCATTCTCACAACCAGCTAACTATTATTGTTGTAGAAAAATTTTCAACTCTTATCCGCTGAGTTTTTCCCTTGCACAACTGCCAGTCGTATGTCTGGAACTGTCTGTGATCATACTTCCATACTAACAATGGAACTTTTCTACCAGTGAAAGAGAAAATATATAATTTTTGGGAATGTCATTGATGTTCCAAAATAATTAGGAAGGGTTGCAAAATCGGTAATTCTTAAATTTTGCCTGGTTCTCGCGAGCTTTAATGATTCATTGAATTATTACAGCCTTAACCTCGGTCGCTAAGCATGTACTGTGACCACTTAGTTATTCTCTCACCCCATAACTTTTTCGTCGCCATATTATTTTTCAATCTAATTTGTACAATTTGCTGTGACGTTTTGAATTGAAAATAAAGCCAGGAAAAGTACAGACTGTATTTAATTGTCGAATTTAATTATTATCATTCTTCTTCTTTTCTCTAATGAACTATATTGCTGATGTTACTACCAGAGCCAGTTTGCTTATTGCTGTTGAGTGTTGATGTGAGCATTGCATTTCCTGGTCTTGTAACATTGGATGGATGTTATTGCAACTGTTGTTAGTCATCGTCTGAAAATAGTCTTCGATTCTGAGTTGAAATAGCTGTTTCACTTCCCTGTGATCCTTAGCCTGTCTAAATACTGGCTAAGGCACGTAGTGACGTGTCGTTAGCTGCTCCAGTTTCCTGAATGTTTGAGGAGTCTTTACCTGAAAACTGGCATCCTTAATTTCTTTAGTTTTCTAAATGTGTTTATTAAAATTACACAAAGTTAAAAAACGATTTAGATCTTTCTAGCTTGAGTGAACTAACAAATTGGAAATGCTTAACTGGCTGTCAGTTATAAAGGGGCAAAATTTAGACTGTCATGTTTGCTGGGGAACACGTTAATCTAGCGTCATAGGCCACATGGCGTCTGTTGGGTGAGCAGAAAGTCCCTACTTCGAATCCAGACTGTGTTTCTACTTTTACAGATATGCTGTTTTTAAGTTTATTTCAGAATTTGCTTAGATGTGGTTTGTACCGTAATTATAGTTCATTTTTATAAACTTAACATGAAGTTCAAAGATAATTCTTAACCTGGAACTACAATAAAATTTCTGCAGTGAGGAAATGAGAAGGGGATGTTTCAGCTCACAAACGGTTAAGAGGAAAAGAACAAAACAGATCACTAATTACAATTTTATTGGAATTTTTATCACGGAATTACCACAGAATCCATTTCGTGAATATATTATTTGGAACACCATTTAGCGTTGCCACATAATCCGTTTTATGATATCATCAATTCATCATCATGTGTGTAGGTACTCTCATTATGTAAACTCAGCGCCATTCTCGGTTCGATGCCATGATCCTCAATCTGCTGTCTCATGCTAAGTATATATGTTGTTTAAGTCAAGTGGAGTATTTAATAAGTCTTTCTTCAGAGCATCCAAATATACTTCAGATCAGCTGTCCCACTCTTGGTTTTCTCAAGGTGCAAGTGCTTAGTGTAATGCTGCAGTAAGTGAAGAATCCCATGTGGTAAGTTATTGGCACGTCAAAATTCATCTTTAGTCCAACTAAGCTGACACTTTTTTATACAAATCACTCCATTCATTCTTGTTTATTAAATTATGTAGATTCCTGCTTTGAAATTTTCTTTAGCCATTCAGGTGGCATGTAATTAGTTTCCTTCAAAGCTGTTGCAAGATGAAATGAAAACTGCTTGTAGAACACGAGTATTTGAGTAAAATTCTGATCTGAAGATACCATCACAACTTATTTGTATCTACAAATTTTGCAGTAGTATACGAGTTATTTAGGATATGAAATTATTCTCGTGTGATGTCACATTATAAGAACTGACTGAAAACTTTTTACATGAACAACAACAACGAGAACGAAAAGCAGAGAACGACTCCGGCTTTGCAACGAAACAGACCTGTTTATAATGCTACATCATACGCGAGTAAGCCAAAAATGACCTGATTATAAAATAAGAAACTCGTAAAAAGAAAAGATAGTTTTCTTTTTAATTTTACAAATTAAACAGCCTGAAACATGCTTTTCCTTTGTGTATGCTTCAGCTTTGTAGTCAGGTCTAGTAAAACTGTGAGTGTAGTAACTGCTTATAGAGCGTTTTTAATTTAATTAAATCAGGGTACTGATAAATCAGTAGAATGTAGATGCTCTATTAACAATTTGTCTTAGATCGCTAATGTAATTCTCAAAGAACTTCAACTAGACTGTCCGAAACACTCTGTATATAAGCGCGTCTTTAGAAGGGGCCGCGCTTTAATATCAGATCAAAGCAGTTGAGATCAGATTTACAGCACAAGTGCATAATGCCTCTTTATGATCCATTTGCGTGTAAAATTTCTATTTCTTTTCGGTGTGATGTATTTATGCGTCAAAGGAAAATTTAGTGTCGAATTCTTTGCCATAATTTTAGCTTGCTTTTCTATTAACTTGTTGACAGCATGTCGTAAATCTGGCATCTAATTTTAAACGTTTTCGTTAACGTTATTTGTTTGATTAATTAGCGATGTAAACCACATTCAAGATGAACGTACTTGTTAAGAAGTTCACTATTTTTTATGCTATTTGAAATGAGAAATCTAAAATAAAGAAAACCAGTAGGGGTTCTCTTTAGATTCTATAAAAAAACCGACTACCTATTTCTTTTATTATCTAGTAACCTGCTCTCATGCCAGATTCCTCGCAGTGTCAGATCTTATCTGAATAAAATTGGTCTCTGTGTGAGTAAAAATTGTGAGTAAGACTCTAGATGTCATTTTTGACATTACAAAAAAGACTGTGTAACTGGCATGCACAAAAACTGCTTGCATAGCTGTCAAATATAGTCGCAGGTCAAAAACTTTTCTGCTGTCTTGTTGCCATGAATATTGTTCAAGAAACAATACCCAACAAATGTTTCACAGAACAACACCCAAGAACAAATATTTCTAGTATTTACAAATTTATTTTCTCCTTTTTCTCCTTTGTTTTGCTTTCGAACCATCTCGACTTTTGCTATTAATTTGAAGTTGTTGTTAAATGTATTTGCAAAAACCTCAAGTCCTACACCCTGTATTTTTATGATTAGACCTATTAAAGCAATTGCAGACATTCGTAAGACCACTCTTTCCTATGGGACAGCCTCATCTTCATCTTTAGTTACGTGCCGGACATCTGGTCCATAGATAATAACATGTTGGTTATTATTTATTGCAACAACGGAGACTGTTACTTTGTACTAAAATAATTATATAAAAAGCCTGCGTATCTGGTTGCTAATGATCTCCATTAAGCATTGGCAGTGAACGTGCGGAACTATACTATAGGTGACTAGTGAATTGCGGTACATAATGATAATGACTGTCAGTACGTGACTTTAATCTGCAGAGTATTGCATGAGATTGAAGTAGTGTTCCTGCCAGCACTTCGTTTAGGGCATTTCGCACTCACATTTTCTTTGGACATTGAATGATGTAGTACTAAAAGTGCCACCTGAATAATTGCAGTGCTGTGCTGCCACTAAATGGTTCAAGCTGTGACTGCCGTCTTGATGTTTGCAGTGTTGTAACTGCGAGTAAGTGATCCAGTGCTGTGATACCTAAATTACATCATTGTTAAAAATCAAGTGCATTGAGGTATATAATACACGCACTTCAATTACTCCAGGGTTTCTAACTGATTCATTTATGATGTAAGCCACTTGTTGGCCTAATGAGTTTATCTTTATCTGGGCAACATCAGCAGAGCTAAGTATTCAATGTGTTTAAAAGTTGTTTCTAAATTGGGTTACTGTCTTCATGCCAAAGTGGGAAGCTTCATTAGTTGAAGGTTAGGTAAGCGTTTTAATATTTATAAACATTCCAGGACATGTTTAATTATGAATGGTACTCTAGTGTATATTCTAGTACCTTGCAGTAATGTGTAATATGTACGCAACTGTTTACAATACTAATAACGCAATGCGCAGTTTGCTGATAAATCGTACACTATTAGGATCAGTGAAATGTAAGCACATGTGTTGTAACAAGTGACTAGGTTAGGGTCACATACTATTCTATTTTTTGTTTTAGTACGCAGTAAATGAGGCAGTACGTTTAGTTGTTAACCTAAGATTACATTACACGAAACGTGCAATATCCCTCTCTCTCTCTCCCTCTCTTTCTCTTTCTCTCTCCCCTCTCTCTCTCTCTCTCTCTCTCTCTCTCTCTCTCTCTCTCTCTCTCTCTCTCTCTCTCTCTCTCTCTCTCTCTCTCTCTCTCTCTCTCTCTCTCTCTCTCTCTCTCTCTCTCTCTCTCTCTCCTTCCTCTCTCCCTCCCTCCTCTCTGTTTCTCTCTCTCTTGCTCCCTCTCTCCCTTTCTACCTCCCTCCCTTCCCCTGTCTCTCATTCCCTCCCACTCTCTCGTTTTCTGTACTTCATCGCCCCTTCTCTCTTAGCACGAACCATTACTTTTATAGAACCATACTAAATTTGATCAATCATTGATCTCCATCCAGCCTTTCTCGAGGGATTTTTCTTGATTTTCCTCATCTTTAGGCGAACTACTCGCAGTCAATAGAAGTACAGAGACAGCAGTCTTAACAGGTGATTGATTGAACCAATTAATCACGCTCTTTTGATTGCGTGCGACTTCTTGGTTAGGCAACAGCGGACATCTTATTTTGAGTCACCATGAAAATGACCATACTGCTACTTGAAAAAATCAAAGCAACGTGCACTGGAAAACTAGACGAACTGTGGAATGTTCATTACAGTCTCAAATCTGAACTCAATATAGAAGTTTTGAAAGTTTGCGTGATAACTCACATATTTAGCAATGCAAGTTAATCGAAATTAAAACATTTGAAACATTTTTGAGTTTAGATGTTATAACTTTCTTCTTTACTTTCCCTTAAGCCCTTCCCGCAAACTTTTCCCAGCCTGTTTCCCTACTCACCTTGCTGTCTAGGTCACGTTGCTGCTGATAAAATACATGCGAGCTTAGGCACTTTGATTAATCTTTTATTGGAATAAACAGATTCAGGTTAAAACATAATAGTTACTGTTTGTCAAATGTTTACACAAAGAGTACTTAGAGCGAAAGAAATAGAAGTGTGGTCACTGAGGTTGTGTTTAACATCGCAAGCTGAGCAATCTTGTGTCTGGTCAGTAAGTGAATGGGTGATCATGTTTTTGGGTGGCATCATTTGCCATGCTGCTTTAAGTTATTTATCTTGTTGAGGAAAGATAAATTTATATTCTTCCGTATGTGGCTGAGAGACTTCTACTGGTGTAGTATTTCGTGACAGAGAATTATTCTTGATGATTCTGTTCCCGCCACAAAATGTTCAGCATCAGGAGAAGGGAGACAATTCACAATGGACTTAGGAGTGGAGAAGCGTCATCTCAATAACAGAATTAACGCCTCAACTATGCTTAAAATTTTTAGCTTTTATTCTGGCTGGTTAACATTTTAGAGTTTCGGGTTAAAATAACCCATTCTCAGACTACAAATAAAAATAAAGTTATAATTATCAACAAACACAAGTACAATTCTATATTTTAGAGGTAAAATGTAAATGAACTACTGTATATCCTAATAATAGCTGTAGTATGTGTTTGATTGAAGGAGTAGTTTGAGCTGGTGGATAGATGGTTGTAGTCTCGTTTTGGTTCTGGTTAGTAATTTTAGTTTATTTTTGTTATTTATTTTGTTTTTATCACTAAAAAGATTGGATTGCACTTGGTTCCTTGTTACTTAACTTTATTTTCATTTGTAGCTTGAGGATGGGTACGTTATTAACCCGAAACGTCACTCTGAACAATTCTAACCAGCCAGAATAAAAGGTGCTATTTTTAACCTTAGCTGTGATGTTAGTTCTGTTATCACCAATAGAGCTGCCATTCAATGCCGAGTATTGTTAGTGTAGTTGGTTTTCTGTTCAACAAAGTTCCTTTTTACCCGGCTTCGATTGTCATCTGTCCAGTAGTGGTTACAAATTTGCAATAACACATTGCGAAGAAAAGTACTTTGTTTGGCGTAATACTACTCACTTGTGTGAATGGCAAACAATTGCTTGGTTTTGTTATTGTTACTTTAACCTGGAATTTCCTGTGAGATGTTTGTGTTGGCAAAAAATTGCTGTTTCTCCATTTGTGAGTGTGAGAGAGAGGAGCGAGAGAGAGCGAGAGAGAGAGAGAGAGAGAGAGAGAGAGAGAGAGAGAGAGAGAGATGCGGGAACGAAGGAGAGAAAAAGAGACGGGAAAGATAATTTGCAGCTGTTTTAGTTTCACAAACTTTAGCTTATATAAGCACCTGGTCATAGAGTACCCTGTCAGTTAAGTTCTTCTGTCTTTGTATGAATTATTGTTCAAATTTCAAACACAGTCGAAAAGCTCACTGTCTCCGAGTTGATCTGTCTGCATTTGTATGAAACTTGAGAGCATAGTTAATTCCCATACAACGTTTGCGTTTTACTATAAAGCTCTTGTAGCAAGCCTTAGCAAGGTCATACCAGTTTCATCGGTACGAAGACCGAGGGAGCTATTTATAACTCATTCATGAACATTCATCTGCCAGGAGTTTACTGATGCCGGTATACTGGTAGTTAATTCCATGACTCTTTTATGCTTTTATGATATTTATCATCATTTTTATACACACGTGTGCCCACATCTGTTTTCAGACTGTTGTGCCTGGCTACTGAATTTGTTTGGATGCTCGCGAAATTTTTATGCTCAGCAAGTTTGCATACTATATTCAGTGGCGGAGCCTAGTGAATGTAGCTGGAGCGTGGCGGGACGGGAACTTAAATAATTGTCACTGTTAATATTCTTAGTTCTAAAATGGGACAGCGCGCTGGCACTTGCCAAGTCACTTTTCGGATGCACATGCCTTCCCTCTCAATGAACTACGTAATTATATATTCATCATTTATGGTTCAATAAAAGTTGGTGTCTGTCCTGGTGTTTTTTATAAAAGCGTGAGAAATTTTGGAACTTAATTGTTACCAAAGAGTTCAGACTGTTGTTTTTTCTGACACCGTTTCGGCTTATTACCAGCTCTACTTGCAGTGCTAGTTTCGTTACCTGCTTAAATTATTGTTGAATTAACAGAAGGTTTCACACAATACAGTGTTATCAGCTGGTTGTTGGTAACTGACAAGTTAATCAAAGTTGTGCAGTGTAAGTTGTTATTGAACGTCTTTTTGCATCTAGCAGTAGCTAGGATAGAGAGAGATTGAAATTTCGTATAGACGCTTTTATGTCCTTTCTGTCGCCTGTCGTCTGAAATGGTTTCAATTCAATCCATTTATGTTTAGCTTTATGCTTTTCTTACCATGTCAGGTACTTCCCAGGGCAAAGCACTTTACTGAGTGAGCATTGAATACTTTTTATGCACATTTTGGCAGTTTTCAGGATTCCGTTACATTTTGGTAAAATGTGTTTTTTGCATTTACCTCTATTAAAGCGATAATTTAAAAAATTAATTATAATTTATTTATTTGCACTTTGCTTGGCAACGTGCAATGAAAAGATGCTTGAATTTGTAATGAGTTTTGACTTGTAAGGCTTTAAATTGTATAAACACCCATTTCTTGTCAAACAAGTGATAAGAGGAGAAAAATTTGTACTTTTTCAATTTTGCCTGTTCACACTGTGTGACTGTCATTTTTGGCTTTGGTCAATTTATCATAGTTATGTTACTCCACTGAATAATATGAACTATCATTTGTGGCAAAATTATTATTTTTGTTAACGGTGTAGTTTGACCTGTTTCATTTTTCGGCGGCTCGAGCAAGATGGCATCACAATCAAATTAATACACTAACTCACGTATTTTCAGGTCACTAGAGAGAGACGAGTATGACCACGTAGCTGCAACTTATTATTTATTAGCAGAGCGAAGATTGAAGAAACATGCAGTAGAGTGTGGTAGAGCAAGCTTAACGCCAAAAAGAGACTCATCCGGACGGTTAGCATTCTGTTTATTTGTTTGTTTAACTACCTATCGCACAGGGATGCAAGCACCACTACTAGTTGGTCACACGCAAAAAGTTCCTGCAACTAACTATGCAATTATGATGCTACTCTCACTTCATTTTCATCCTTTTCTTCTCTTCTTCTGCATTGTACACTGTTCTGATTATCTATGTACAACTCCATTTTTGCAAGAAGGAAAAAATTTTCACACTTTAACACTATACCTAAAATGTTCTTCATAATTTTTACGTATGTTTTTTTTAGTTCTTAACAGATCAGAATGACATTCCCACCTAGAGAGCCTTCAATAAAGGGTCGTAGTTGCCCGAATGAGATCGGCTTACTTGAAGACTACTGCAAAATGTATTTTGTGCGTTGACACGGTTGTAATTTTCACTTAAAATTATACTAAATCTCTATAACCACCATTATAATACTATATCATAACTCTAATTCTTTTGAAATGTATCCAGATGTATCTAGGTTCAGATACAGATATAAAGCTAAAATGTATTTTTTTGGTGCATTGGCACCATTTGTAATTGAACATTACACTAAATGTATATGAAAAACAGAGCTATACCCTTAAATCCTGAGGGTCTAATTATTATTTAGTATAATTTTCATTTAACATAATTATGTAACTGATTTTGTTATTTTATACCTGCTAATGGAATTGTAAATCATTTAGCTGTGATTGGTTTAGCCTACACCTGAGCAGTGGGCCATATTACGTTATACAGAATTTATTATGCACAAATTCAAAAGACTGTAAAAAATTCAAACATCTACCGATTGGTCCAAAAATGAATATGTACCAAGTTTAAACTATAACCTACCCGTATGCCAAGTATCTACTTCCTAGATTACCCCAAAGCCGAGAAAAGGTGGGGACAAGTATAATAAGCTGAAGGCCTGAAGTCTTTATAACTTGTGAATTACTTGTCAATGCTTGGGCAATGCTCTATTCGTTGGAATTAGAAATCATTTACATGGCCAAATCATTTTCATGGTATACAGTGCACGGCCCCCCCCCCCCTACAGGAAATGGCTCATCCTTGTGGTTTTAGTGGGTTGATGGCCAGGTGCATTTACCAGCTGTGCCAGATCTGTAATCTCAGCCAGCACGAGGAATAGGTGATTGAAGTCTAGCAGTTTCTTTCTATAAATGTCTTGCTTTCAATTTACATCTTTATGCCTTCACAACTGGTTATGAAGTACAAGTTTCACGAATCCAGTGTTGAAATCTAGACCTCTTGGCTGCCGTCATTACAATATACTTCAATGTTCTATTGTTTTTAAAATACATGTAAGTGAGGTTTGAACCACAAGCACTAGATTTGCTAAATAAATTTGCATTATTTGAATTAGTTTTCCAGAACCTATTTTTGTGATAGATTTAAGAAATTTACACTTTGGTAAAAATAATGGTGATCTACTCTCCTTTTTTTGCACCAAACATCAGTTGAAAACATTTCCAGTGATCCATTTTCATTTTAAAATACTACCTTAAAAATGAAAACTTCTAAGTTTTCAATCTTGTGCTTGTTTTATTTTCAGTTTAACTGATGTTGATGGTCAAATGAGCAGAAGTTTAAATGCTGCACAGGGACGCGACTCTCCGTCTACACCAGAAAAGCGCATGGTTACATCAGAAGTAATTGACTCAGAAATAACGCCTCGTGTGCGCACTTTCAGTATTGTGGCTGAAGAAGATGAAGAGGAAGAAACTGGGGGTAGGCGTTCGAAAACACCGTCGCCGAAGTCTTCCAGAACCGGCAATGACCTTTTGTCTATAGCCCAGGTGGCAAATAAAAGGAATGTCTTGTCCCCAGTGTCTGAAAAACCGCCTGCACCTGTTCAGTCTCCAGCACGGCTAAGGTCTCCGGGTGAACGCCCCGTAACATTGCCAAATAAACAAAAACATTTTGGAACATTACCGAGAAGCTGTGACACGTCGAACAATGCCAATGCGCGGGCTAAGATAGTGAAGAGTAAAACGTTACCTCGTCAGTTGAAGACTGTTAAGAGTTCGCCGCAATTGGCACTGAATGAGATTTTCGAAGAGGGAGAATCGGACGACGAACGAAGCTCCGGTTACAGATCGCCTTATGTTTGTTTAGATAGTCAGCATTCTGTGCCCGAAGGAAGTGTACGCATGTTTGAACAGCGGAGAAAGTTGTCGAAACATCGAACAGGGTCAACGTGCAGTAGCTCTGAAGCGAGCGACGACGACAGCGAAATAAGAAAGGAAAAACTGAAAAATATTCCACGGCGAGATAGCCACGATGATTCCGGTAATGAGGATCGTCCTCCAGGTAGCGGAGGAGGAGGCGGAGGGAGTCGGGGAGTAGGAAGCAGTAGCGTAAATGGTCACACCGAGAGTGGCAAGAACCGAAACCAAACCTCAAAGCCAAATGACAAGAAAAGTAACAAAAAATCCAAAAGCGGGAGCAGCAGCGGAGGGAAGCAGAAGTCCTCGAAGAATGAGATTAAAGTTTCCGACTCAAAGCAACTGATTGTCGATGGTACTGCCATTAATTCTTGTAAGAAAACCAGAAAACTAGGAACAGAAATACAGTTTGCCCTGAAACGAATTAACAATAGGATTAAAGAAAAAGAATTCAAGGTGAAGGACAGTCGAATTAAGACAGATTTTAATTATAATGGGTTGGGTAAGGTAAAAGAAGGCCAAAGTGATACAGGTAATCTAGTATCTAGTAGTAATGCAGTAGTTTCTAAGTGTTGTAGTGTTGTATGATTAAACGTTCTATACGTTATAGATTCATACAGAACATGATGATCTGTTCTAGTATTCTGTTATACAAATGACCATTCTATAGATGGCAATGCTTTATTTATTATTGACCTTAGCAAGAAAATGCAAAAGCTTTATATAATATACCGAGGAAGTATTCATTCACTCGTAACATAACATGCAGTTTTCATATGAAAATGTGAAATTCCCGTGTAATTGGAAAACTTCCTCGCAGGTGGTGGTACAATACCTCTGTGGGCAAAGCCGCAGAGAAGCTTATGTTAATATTCTAAAAAACAAACTGCATGCTACTTAAGTACCGTTCTTTCATAAGTACGGTGACCTAAGATTCGTTGTAACACCCGGTGTTTTTTCCGCTAACAGTTATTTTCTAAATTCACTACATGAGCTTATATAAGGTCATTTGTACTTCTACGCATGTCTTATTTCACGTGCATATAGAATTTGTGCGTTGCTACGTAAGTCATATGCATAATTCTGCATTTTATTATTTATTTGTCTATACATAAAGTCATTGTGATATTTTCCGAGATTTTCCTTTGCTACTGACGCTGCGGATAAGTTGTTGAGTGCATAAAATGATGCACTGATTATAATTTTATATGTAACTGTGCTGTGTTGACACGTCTGGCTGCATTTAAGTTTTATCCTCCAAACAGATTTCATATACAAATGTTGTATGTATAATATATTATACAAGTGCAGTTTTCTGTTATGCAATTTTGCGTCCCATTGTATAGTGCGCGTGTGAGAAACATTTTACTATTGCCATTATTGGCAATTCACTTTTGTCGTATTATGAATCCATGGGAAATTTTTTCCATTATTTATTGTCGGCTAGTGAATGTGTTTTAATAATTTATAGTCTATTTTAATGTGAGCCTGCACAATATGGGTACGGTTTATTGTTGTTTAATAACAATTTTAAGTGTTTAAAATGTGTAAAAATGTTTATATTGGCCTTGTTGCATAATGGAAAGCTTGTGAGCTTTCTATTTCATACATGTGACTGTTTCGGGAATTGAGTGCAATTACAAAAACCTGTTTTATACAACTTGGAAGAATCCTCTCAACTTAATGTACAACACTGATGTTACTTTCTCTACGATTGTATTCAGTTACGCTTAAGCTAGGGTTTTATGGGAATAAGGCTCTTTTGCGATGACCAAAAATGTTGTTAATCCAACAGTCACCAAAAAATTGTGTTTTGTCATCCAGGTCACAAAACATTCGTGCAAAATTCTAAATTTTGTGTGATTTTTGCCACTTTCTTTGTTAGTTTTGGTTTTTTCTTGGGCAAAAATCATTAGAATGCCGCACACCACATTTGCTGCATATTTGGCGATCTGACAAGATGCACAACACTCACATGAGTGTACTGCAATCATTTCACAGAATTTTTGTGGAAAGAAGTGTGAGATACCCATGGTTCTCTAAAATGTCGCCAAAATATTGAAAAATTAATTGCAAAGTGGTCACATCAGTCTCAAAAGCGTCTCAAAGTGTTTTCTAAGTTTTCATGAGTTTTGAAATTGTTGATGACCGCATCAAATAATTGGTGACATATTTGTCCGTTTCGTGCATGCTGAGACAACTTCGCAGCAGTTTATCAAAGTTTTGGCGAGGTGGCAAATTTTGTGACTCTGATGTTAGAATTTTCTACCAAAGCCAGCGACCTTTTGAAGACAATGGCGAACACTCGTTTATGTTTTGCGACTGTTTGGAGCCAAATTAGAAAATTTTTACTATTGTTGGACTAATTTTTGGATAGTCGTAAAACGTAGGTTTAGTACGATGTGTAATTATTAACATTAACCCATTGATATGCCTATCTATGTCACTGTGCATTTGTTACCATTCTTGTCAGCATCAAACAGCTTTTGCATATGCATTGTACTATCATTTTGTAAATTGTGCATATTCTGTTGATATACAGTCAAACCACTTTATGCCATTTAGTTTGGGACTGCAGAAAAGTTAGCATTATAGCGAGTGTGGCAATATAACGAGGTGCATTAATACGCAATTGTCTATACAAATATAGGTTGTTTTGGCAGTCAGCGAGGTTGGCATTATAGGTGGGGGGGGGGCGTTATAACGACGTAAATATTTACGTCACTGTGCATTATTTTCCCAATGTGAGCTTTTTTCGCAATCACTTGCTTTGGTAGTAACTTTTAAGTAGCTATGCAGCTTATGTTATTCACTGACTGAACATCTATATTAGCAGGAAAGAAAAAAAGAAGCTGGTGTCCCAAGCTGGTGAACTTTAAAGTTCAAACATTATCAACCCCTCAGCTTGTAAAATAGTGCCACATACTTTCTTCCAATATGAAACTGGTTTCATTTGGTGGCCTAAGTTCCTTGTTACGACATTTTGAGAACAACAGTTGTTATGTGAATGTTAATATCTGTCGTGTGTAACAGTGCAAGTGTTTTTGTTTACATGTTGCTGTAAATTATTTATTTATTAGCGAAATTAAAAACTGCACAATATTTAGTTGAAACAGATGTTTTAAGCAATGTATTTTTAAACATAGTAAAAATCATAGTTCTTATTATACGTGCATTTTACCGAAAATATTAGAGAATTTATTGTAGTGGTTATTTACACCTGATTAAAAATTAGCTTACACAACTATAAAATGTCAGATCATCAAAATCAGATTATAAACTGTGAAAAAAATAATGCTAAGATTTGGCAGTATTTTGAAGAAACTAATTCACTCTACCTTTGAAAAAATACAAAAACTAAACAGATGCAAATTTGAAAAATACTGATAAACCAGCAAAAATCAACTAGTATAACAAGAACACTATGAACATATTTTATACTGATACACTTTTTTCATGTAAAGAATGCAATCCCATACAGTTCTTATGCACATTTTACAGAAAATATTAGGGAATTTATTACAGAGGATATTTGCACCTGATTAAAAATTAGCTTACATAACTATAAAATGTCAGATCATCAAGGTCTGATTATAAATTGAAAATATAATGCTAAGATTTGGCCATATTTTGAAGAAACTCATTCATTCTACCTTTGAAAAAGTACAAACAACTAAACAGATGCAAATTTGAAAAAATACTGATAAACCAGCAAAAATCAATTAGCACAACAACCACTCTATGAACATATAGAAATACTACTAAGTGTAGTTTACTGTACATAAAATTTGTGTTACATAAATTTATTGCACTACAAAACTGGCTTAATATCACAAAATTTATACCTTTGCTATACAGCACCAATATGAATGCATCATTTTAATGTTTATGCAAGCTGCCAACTCAAAAACGACCAGACCATTTAAAGAGCCAAATGATGTGTGATTACTTAATGAGCTACCGGGTGTATGATCGTCAATATTAAGGTTAGCAATAAGTATCTTTACCTATCTCTTCTTGCAAAATGCATGATAATTATGTGCTCAGTAGCAGTGCTTTTTACACCCGATAAGTTATAGTTGTTTCCTTGATTATCGCCGGTATTCCCATACTCACAAGAATTTCTATTTTTGTATATGATATATACTTGTTATATGGTAATCATTAATCAGCCAATAGACGAGGATTCCCATGAAAGTTTAGCTTTCTAGGTACATGACTTGTAGCATAAACACAGAAATAATATATTCACGCATGATCGAGTCACATCAATGACTTGACCAGTAATATGTTTCAGCCCTGGCCATGCCCAAATGGTCTGTCTCCAGCCAAATGAGTTAACATATCTGATCAAACTATTCTGCTGTGCAACTTTGATATTGGCAATTATCATCTAAAATCTAATTTGAGCTCTAATTATCTAAAATCTAATTCAATCTAAATTCAAATAGCAATATTTTCAACTTTCGTAAGGTTAGATGCACAAATACCACAGAAAAGTAATGCTACTCAGTATCACATGAGCTAATGCTAAAGTAGAGCGTGGTGCCATCTACTAGTAAGAAAAAAAATTGCAAAGTTTCACACTACTTTTCTGCAGGCTATCATTAAGAATGTTCACCAACTTCCAGGTCTTACAATTTTGTCACTCTGTAGACCATATTGTCAGTGAAGTAGTTGGAATCCTAACGGTTCCAGTCCAAGTCCTCACTCTCATAAGTTCAAATCCAAATCCTTCAAAACAACATAATAGCACAGTGAGGTGTGCAACACAGTTGAACACACAATGAATAATCAAGCTTAACAAACCAGAATACTAAATTAACGAATTTTATCAAAGTCGTTGCAATAGAGAAGTGTCATTCTCACATCTTTGGCATAAAGATGAGGTCGCCAATTCTAGCTGTTCATGGAACTTACCAATCTTCTAGCTGGTGGCAGACAAATACCTTCAAGATTGAAAGTTGAAGGTTCTCTACATGAAATACCACTAGATGAATTGAGAATACCTCTCTGAAATGCCACTACTAATTCTCTCTGGAGTACCCTACTTCCTGTTATGGTCCATTCATCAGTCATCCTGGTTAGTCCAGTGCTCAGGACTCCTAACAGAGGAAACATTTAGGAAGAATACACATACACTCCCAGCCACCCAAAAGGAAAAAGTCAAGGAAGCAGAGTCCCAATTTCGATGCACAAGAGTCACATGGGCTACGGGTACCCCCACAATATCTATTTCCAAATTTCTGGAGTTACTTCGCTCTTCGATGATCACCCTTGGATGCTTGAGTTAACCAATTTGTCCTACCGTCCAGCTTTGTGGCTGTACAGACTACGTTTGCTGGCAAAGTCTGCTCCCACTTCATCTCTGTGGCAGGATGACAGACTTTGCCAGCTCTAATCTAAACCCATCGTCACCTCCATGACTGCATTGCCGATTATGCCTGCGGATTATCTCCATGGCAGGATTATGGACTATACCGCTTAGCTGATCTGTTCTCACTTTTATCTTTGTGCCTGCTGACTGATCTGCTCTAACCCTCACTTTCATAAATGGACTACTGACTGCACTTGCTAACTGATTCACTTTAAACCTTGCTCCGAAAAGTGCCACAAAAGCAAAGCTTGAATAGTTAACATTTTACCTTAATTACTTGCTGTAAATATTACATTTTCAAAATGCAAAAGAAGAGTAAAATGCAAAATGCAAATAAAGAGTAATAACTTATGCTATTGGGGATTCAGGTGAAATGTTTCAAGACATCACAAAAGGGGTCTTCTTAACATTACCCCTTCTTTAAAACCACATTTCATTTTCCATGTCATAAGGTAACACTTTAGCAAGGTAAGTGGTCACAGGTGTTGTGCAAACATTAATTTTAATGCAGTCAGGTGCCTGATATACAGCTACTGTAATTAAGTATTTATCAAAGCTCATCAGGAACATGCCGTGGCATCATTGCTTTCTTCATGCTTTTTACTATACTTTCTGGTTTAAAATAATAGTAAATATAATTTGGATTTCCGCCTTCATTGTACACATCATCGCGTAAAATGCCACCAGGAGTGAAAAATAAAATCCGTGGAACATAACCACCATCGGGTTGATATTTAGGATCATCTGGTTCGTCGTCATCTAGTAAATTAACCATTACATAATTCTCACTCAGTTCACCTATTTCTGTGGAATCGGCAAATTTAGGTTTTAAGGCCTTACAAGCACCGCACCAACTCTTGTGTATTAATAACATGAGTGGTTTATCATCAGAAATTGCTTTCTCAAACGCTGTTTCAAGTTTAGTTTCCCACTGTATATGATCACCAAAGCCACGTGCACTGCTTGATTGAGGTTCTTCACACGAAACCTCAAGAGGATCGTATATGACAACAAAACAGCATAAAAACCACAAAAAGGATATCAGGGAATACGTGAACAAGGAGGTCGCCATCTTTCAGCATGGCATTAGCAATGGTTACGGCGCATTGCGCAGTTGCTGTACTGCCCTACAGTACCATGCGGAAACGCGCCGACAAAAATATAGTTCGTTAAACAGAGTGGGATAATCTATTATAAACGAAAGGGGTGTTAATTACATAATCGACGATCCTCAATGTTAGCAATGATCTGGCCGCCACTGAGTAGTTAGAAAGAATAAGTATCCGTAACTAAAATAGTAGTTAAAAAGAAGAGTATGAATATAAAAAGAAAAATGTGGAATAATTTTGAAACTGGAAATCTTTAAAAACTAACGTAACTTCGTGATAAATCACCCACTAGTAACATTATGATGCCCTTTATGCTGTAGTATTCATGCCCTATTGTAGCCTATTGATTCTGTATTACTGTTTGGTACCTGCAATTGATATTATTATAACTAATTAAACAATTAGTTAATTAATTAAATTATGACTCGTAGTGAAAAATGCAACAAATTATATTTTTTCAAAATTAAATAAATTTATACATTTTGAATAATATATATATATAATATACGAATCAATGTAATGTATACGCTCAAACCAAAGTTGCGTTCCCATGTCTATGTTAGTTTATTCTGCAAAAAATACAAATTTTCTGTAGTCTACAATTACTACCTCTACAAAACTACTGAAATAAGTGCTAGAAAAATAAGTGCTACAGATTACTACGTTACACTAAAAAGCGAAAATGCATACATACATTTTTGGTCCAATATTGAGTCGAGAAAAAGCCAGAAGTCAGTAAAAGGTAGCAGTATAATTATAAGTCAAATTTTAAATGTAACAGAGTCTACAGAGACGTGCGTACATAACAAGTTCCACCTATACAATCTCAGAGTAGAAAAAGTAGTCTAGCTTGTTGAACTTTGTTTACAAAATTGGAAAAATAGCTGAACCTCAAAATGTAGTGAATGTAAAATACGAAAACGAATAAAATGCATTCCAAAATTGTGTATTTTAATTATTTTGTGCACTTAACAAAAAAAGTAAAAATAAAAAAATCAACTCAGTGTTTCTGAAAAAGATGCAGTGTTAGTGTCTGCTTCTGCTGCACGTATAGTACCTTACTCTTTAGCTTTTAGACATGGGAAATCATGGGAATCTATATGTACATGTTAAATAAAGAGGCTGGGCAGATTTTTCCAATGGACATCCCTGAATTAAGAACTTGAATTGGATTGTACTTTATCTGCTGTCATTCACAGATCTTTTCGAGATCTAGGACTATAGAACTTTTTAAGATATTCTTTTGCACGTGCACGCTATACTGTATTTTAGTACTTAATGATAACCTAATATTATACTAAAAAGTTATTCGTAATGCTAAAAACCCAAAACGTTAGGAAAATGATTGTATGGCGCAACTGCAGCTACTAAAATATTACTTAACTCAACCACAGCTAGTGCGTACGCCTACCAACTAGCTTTGGTTTGTATTCCTAGCTTTCATTGCTTCAGTTATTTGGTACACAATCATTACTAAGTTATATAGTGGTGACTGGGTGATTCGATGATCTTTTGGTCCTTTGCCACCTCATCTCTACATATCTTACATAATCTGTTGTAACTGCCTTAATGAACTTTGTATTGGAGACAGCCTGGATTCCATCAAGATTCTGTTGAATTACATATCCGATGCCAATTAAGACCACTGATGCACGAGCGCATGTCTTAATTCTAACCTAAGTTACCATCTGATCAAATACAGAGATTTCGCATAGCAGGATACTATTCTCAGCCCAATATTAATTTTACCATTGTTAGTTTATAATTACTAGCTAGAATATATAAAAACTGATCAGATTAGGCCACCTTAACTATTTGAAATTCAAACATAGAGCCTAGAATGCACTAATTATTAAAAGTTAATCAAAAGCTAAGCTAGAAAGCTTATGCGCTAGATAGCTGAGTTGCATCATGTGCACACCATAAAAACCAATATTCAGTTTTGTTCATTTCACATCTTCACAATCTTTTTTCTAACGTGTTGGGGTTTTGGTGTTGCTAATAACATTATACTACATGTATTACATTCCGCAAACTGGAATAGCAATTAAGTACTACTGAAAAAACAGCATCCACATCGAAAAACAGGGAGCTTCTCACCCCCTTAAAACATATCTAATTAAGGTCGTCCCAGATACGCCCACGTCGCGGATTAATACGCTGGCTATCGCGCGGGTAAAGCGCGCGACCGTTTTGTTTGAAGTTCGTGTACGAGATTCAGTTGGTGCGTTGGCCGGTCTAGTGTGTTTTGTTGTCGTTTATACTAAAAAGTTTCTTAATTTATTGATAATTTAATAACTAATCGAACCATCATAATGAGAGAAATTGTGCATATTCAAGCTGGACAGTGTGGAAACCAGATTGGAGCTAAGGTAGAATTTTTGGTTTAATGCTTCTGCGATTATACTAAGCTTTTTAAATTTACGTTACAGTGTGACAAAGTATTTTGCTGTCGTCTTTCACGTATGCTTGAATTAGAAAAGTCCCTGTGGTCCACACTATATTATACGATAGATGATTGACGTAAAAATGTTTCTAAAAGGCTTAGTTTTTTAACAGTGTGAAACTTCTTAAGTAGGAGTCTGCAGTTTATCTGGCATTTATTTTAATATTTTGTTTCAGTTTTGGGAAGTAATCTCTGACGAACATGGCATAGATCCGACTGGTACATACCATGGCGATTCAGATCTTCAATTAGAACGAATAGATGTTTATTATAATGAAGCTTCGGGTAAGTATAATTTTATTTATTACTGTAACATTTACTATTATTTAATGTGCAGATAAATAAAAGCTGTATGTATACATATACATCTATACATTCATATATAGTGGAAAAAATTAACACAGTTTTTATTATTGTAATTACTAATGGTGTAACAGTTTTCTTGTTTTGTGTAAAAGTGATTTCATCTGTAGGGTACTATAACTAAAATTAATAAATTGTAAAGGAATTAAATGATCTGTAAGTATTTGTACTTTTGAGCACCTTGTAAAATTACGCTCATGTCATTGTGACTTCAAGAAATGCAGAATTGTACTTTCTTTTTCGTTCATTTGTGTGTGCACATGTAAACATCAAAAAGTATTGCTATGAATGCAGTTTAGTGTTCATAGTGGAAAATTTCTCAGTAATGGCATTTTGCTGCACATTTGAATACATGTAATATAGTGCCTTTTTCTGTACTTTTCAATTTTTGTTGTAAAATTTGTAGCTTGTCAAATTACCGTTTGTTTCTTTATTTAGAATGGATATTAATGGCATTATTGGTTTTCCTCCAGGTGGCAAATATGTACCTCGTGCTGTGTTGGTTGATTTGGAGCCTGGCACCATGGATTCCGTGCGAGCTGGACCATTTGGTCAAATTTTCCGACCTGACAATTTCGTCTTTGGTGAGTGTGTGAGGCAGTAAAGATTTTTTGGTCTGCTAACACGTGCTTTATAATTGGCTGCATATATATTTAATTTACATTCCTTTGATAAATGTTTCCCCAATCATTTAATTGCTAATTTCATGATTTTAATGTATGTTTTGTTTAAATTTAATTTGTAATCTATTCTAATGTGTACTTGATGTTATTGCCTCTTGTTTAGATTCATTTGTTTTATTGATGCATAATAGATTGCTCTTGCAGAATTTTAAGTTTGTTTGTTTTCCCTTAAATCATTTCGCATATCATTTCACTTATTTTGTCTAGTTCTAATAATATGAAAATAAAGGCACATTGAGTCATCAAGTTACTTACATATGATTGTCATTGACTGGAAAAAGAAAATGGGTTAATTATAACTTGTGAAGATGTGATTTTATACCTTGGTTAATCTGTAACCATATTAATCTGTATTTGTTAATGTCTCACTAATGTCTTGGTGTTTTATTCACAGGTCAGAGTGGTGCAGGTAACAATTGGGCAAAAGGTCACTACACGGAAGGTGCTGAACTGGTCGACTCAGTTCTTGACGTCGTGAGGAAAGAATCAGAAGGATGTGACTGCTTGCAAGGATTCCAGCTGACACACTCGTTGGGCGGAGGTACCGGATCCGGGATGGGCACTCTACTTATATCAAAAATACGAGAGGAATATCCGGATAGAATTATGAACACATTCTCAGTCGTTCCATCACCAAAGGTGAGTGGTTAACCAATTAAGGCATAAGAAAATAAATCTTCTTAAATAAAGCTTAAGAAATTCGTCTTGAAAGTTTGTGTCCCTTACATGTTTTCTTACTGCATACAAAGCTTGTGTTAGCAGTAGCGATATGAAAAACTTGTAAATTTAAATTTCTGCAATGACTTAGGTTCGGTAAATCGTTTTAAACAAAAGTTTAAGTAACATTGATTGCGTAAAGTTTAAGAAAATAATTAGGGTACTCGGAACACACTCCTTGCTAGGCAAGCTAAAGGATAAATTAGTCAGTGCACGCTAGGATGGTAATACAGTGATGTTTTACCAGTTGGAGTAATGTATTAAAAATTTTTCTTTTCCAGTTAGATCTCAAATGGAAGAGCATAAATAATATAATTTTGTGTGAAAACTCTTTTAGGATATACTTTAAAATTCCCTTTTCTTCCTCATTAAATCCATAACCTTGGCAATTGAATTCTGAAGCTTTGCTGAACATTTGCTTAATAGCTGATTTGCACTTGTTACAATACAATTTCCTAATTGTGTAGGTAATTGTAGTCAGACGTTGCGTTGGACAAGATAAGTTATTCAGCTGGTGTCTGTGACTTTGTCCTGCATTAAAGGTTCCACTTAATCACTTTTCATTTCTTATTTGAGTTCCAGTAATCTGAATTGACCTTATGAAGTCGTAAAGTTGGTTAGTGGTTATTTATCAGTACTTGGGTAGCTTTTTTAGAAGTTTAACAAAAGAACTCTGGTATCAAAAACCTTCTGTAGGATAGTTTACTTGCCTGTTTGCTTGAATGATCTGCATTTTTTGGTGAAATTTTTCTGTATTTGCTATTTAAAGGTATCAGACACAGTAGTAGAGCCTTACAATGCCACATTGTCTGTTCACCAACTTGTAGAAAATACTGATGAGACATTCTGCATAGACAATGAAGCACTATATGACATCTGTTTCCGAACGCTGAAGCTGACCACACCTACATATGGGGATCTGAACCACCTGGTTTCCATGACGATGTCTGGCGTCACCACATGTCTGCGCTTTCCAGGCCAGTTGAATGCAGATCTCAGGAAACTGGCAGTTAACATGGTACCATTCCCGCGCCTGCACTTCTTTATGCCAGGCTTTGCCCCTCTTACCAGCCGAGGGAGTCAACAGTACAGGGCGCTCACCGTGCCAGAGCTTACCCAACAGATGTTCGACTCAAAGAACATGATGGCAGCATGTGATCCTCGTCATGGTCGTTACCTTACAGTTGCTGCCATGTTCCGTGGCAGAATGTCCATGAAAGAGGTTGACGAACAGATGCTGAACGTTCAAAACAAGAACAGCAGTTACTTCGTTGAATGGATACCCAACAATGTTAAGACGGCTGTTTGCGACATTCCACCACGTGGCCTGAAAATGTCGGCCACGTTCATTGGTAACTCTACTGCAATCCAAGAGTTGTTCAAACGAATCTCTGAACAGTTTACAGGTGAGCAAGAAGTGCTTCAATGGCAAAAATTTACAGACTTATTGCAAATTGATTGTAACCTGAACAAAAATTACTTGAATCAGCAAACTAGTTCAAATGAAGTGCAAACAAATTATCAAGTAACGTTGACTTCATTTCTAAAACTTTCTTTAGAACTGTAATGGTTATTTCATTTGGATTAATCTTTCATAGGAGTAGTCAGATCGTGTCAGGGTCACTTCATAAACCCTAGGCCTGTTAGCTAGCTTTTTCCCTCTGTATTATAAATCATTTTGGACAATTACAATAATTATTTGTAGAATTTTTGTAACCCCTTATTGTAGCATGACTTAAAACAATATAGAAAAATATTAAATATTTGTCTGCAAAACACAATCTCGAAAAAGGTTCATGATGATGTAAAAAAAATTTTAAATACATTCCTCCAGTGGAAAATCTAGGTTTGCTGATATTTGGTAAGCCATCTGCACTGTGTTTAATGGCTGTCTGGCTTTAGTCACGCGTTTTTACGTATTTTTGTACACATGTAGTCTGTAATCTTATGTTTGCAAATCAGTAATGATGACTAATCACTACCTGCCTTTTAGTGGTGTATATTATAGTTTGATAAATCTGTTAAGCTAATACTCATTTTTCTGATTATTTTAGCTATGTTCCGGCGCAAGGCTTTCCTTCACTGGTATACCGGCGAAGGCATGGATGAGATGGAATTCACAGAAGCCGAGAGCAACATGAACGATCTCGTGTCTGAATACCAGCAGTACCAAGATGCGACTGCGGAAGAGGAGGGCGAATATGACGAAGAGGAGGGGGAGTACGACGAGGCGTAAGCACGTTTCTCTTATTATTATTAGCACTGCCAGAGGTAATATTTCTGCTTAAAATACCAGGACAGCTCCCACATAATCGTGAAATCAAGTAATGTTGAAAAACGGAATATAAACATCTTATTGTAACTTTTTGCTGTGTATAAGATATATCATTGTGAAATTTGTTTTCTCTTTAATTTATATATATGATGAATATAAATTTGCTGCTAATCATGGTAAGCTGTGCCAATAATTGTTATGTAAATGGTACTGCTTAATTTTCATCTTTGGAAAAAATCATTTTAGATCTTGTGACTCTGAATTTTTTCAGTTGTTGAAATTTTGATGCTGTCTTTTTTATCATGATCAAAGCTTTTGTAAAAAAAATTTCACAATTTCCGTTGACCAATTTTAATGTATCATGTTAACATAAAATTGTGCAATTGTTAAATTGTTGATAGCTTAACTTCTTTATACAACCTACCAGTTTTTTCTTTGAATAATGTAGTTGAATTAATTACGAGTCCGATATATTGTGAGGTAGTTAATAACAGTTCTCTTTGCATGATATTTGTGCTTTGCTGTACTGATCTGTGATTCTGCATTTATAGAACTCGATTTGTTAGTCATTTATGGTGTCTCGTAATCATGTAAAAAATTCATTATGGCTACTTGTACACAATTCTACAAGTATGGAAAGACCTGTCCTCTGTATTTGCTAATAAAAGCATGTTCTCTTATGCCCGATTTGAGTTTGTTTTTTGCAAAGTGTAATTTTCATAGTGAATGTGAGTTTGATAACAACCAGTCCAGTTTACAGTTTAGCAATACTAATTTTGGAATGGCGACTGTTGCTTATTGGCAACTGTTGAGTCGCAGGGTCATGTCAACAATTAAAAGCAATGCCACGCATACATAAAGAGTAGAGTATGTTTAGAACTGGAAAAACTTGTCTCGATTTTTCACATTAGTAAATGAAAACAAAACTCTTAAGTTTTTATAATTTGCCATCATTAAAAAGCCAAATGGTAGTGCTTATTACAAGAATCAATATTTTATTGATGGTTTTATAGAAGTTTGCAAATGCTCGTGGTCAATAATAATCGTTTAGGCAGCAGTGCTGTTACAGCTAGCATCTCCTCAGCAAAGAAACTGTCTTGAAATCAATATGAAATCATGGAGGGAATAGAAAGAACTCAAACATGCCTTGCAGGCTACAACAACAGCAGGGACCTTCTCATTGTGATAGCAATGAACTGTGATTACAGACTGTAAGAATGATGGATTATTTTATTGAATAATGTGTTATTGCACTTTTTGGTAACAAGCATAAGAGGAAATAGTTTATAGTAGAAGGGCCTTTTTAACCGACTGACCATTTAACTCCATTGTCACTTTTGCACAAAATATCCTAATTGAAGTAGGGTAAGTGAATTTAGGATTTTGAATTTACTTCGAAAGGAGTTGTGGAAACATCTGAATACTGCCCGAATTTAAACCAGGTACTTCTTACTAACAAGGCGGATGTCATGGCTGTTACACTACTCTGCTCCAGAGATCATAATAGGCCCTAATTCAATCCTTCATTCTTATACAGTAGCTAGATATTATACTTTCTCGCATTTCTTTCAAGGAAAGTTTGGCTTAAAAATTTACCAATTGTGGGTTTATTCCATCACTTATAATAATATTGAAGTTAATGTTTTAAAGTTAAGTTTTTTCAAAATTAAATACACTGATTATAGTATGTGCTTAATATGCTCTGCCACACGTATATTGGTGCTGTGTCCAAGCAAAGCTCATTTCTTAAGTCTCATCAGACCTCCCAGTAGCTAATTGAAAGGCACAATATTTGCTGCATGCATGAGTGTTTACTCAAGAGCAATTATTTAGTGTGCAAACATGTGAGCGGTTACAAATGTGCTGCACTAACAACCTGTTTTTGTTCTCTTGTTAACCTGTCTGTTCAGTGTTCTGAGAATGGAGAAGTCATTACACTTTTAAAAAACAAGTGGTTCGTCCACATCTGTGCTGCAGATAACAAGGTAGTGAAAAAATACCCGTGCCTGTATTGTCCTGTGTTTAATTATTAATTGAGAACAATTACATTTTGCGAGTTCATCCAAAACACCTATGTCACTTGTCTAGTTATGCAATAACGTATTAGGAGTACTGTATCACAATCTACAATTATAGTATATGGTATTTTTCGGTTTGTGGGTATATTAAATGTCTACAATGCATCGAAGTTGGACTGCAAACAACAGAAATAACATTTTTAACTTGATTACTTTATTAATCACCTTCAAGTTTTTTTTTGCATAATTGATTCAATATATATTGTTGCAAGTACACAAAAATATAATAGTCAAAATTCAAATCATACATACCACAGTCACAGATGCGTATAACAGAATGAGAAATCACGAAAAGTGACTAACTATATGCAAGCCACTGTCACCAAAAATCAGCATTCTTACTATCCTTTAGTGATTACATATCACATGTATATAATATATGCCTGTCAGGAATACTGTGTACATGTGCATACCATATAATCTCACCGTTTATATAATGCTGGTTTAAAATTACAGTTTACAGGTTCTTCAGTGCAACAATTAAAGTGTATTTCATACTAACTATTAATATGTATTCTTACTATTCTGGTCCCATTTTAAATGAGGACTACTCGTTTTATAATATAATTATAACAACACAAAGCAGAAATGCTCTTGTTAATAATACGTTCACCTATAAGAAATAATCACAGTACTTTGGTACAAAAAACTACCTAACTGTCAATCAGCTTTGTATACTAATAAACGAAATTATTAAACCAGATGGATTTACAGATAGGAGACTAGTCACTTATGTAATAAAAAATCTTCCACTATTTTGTTGAATTCATCAGCATACTTCAGATGCAGGTTATGTTTTCCATCTGTGTAGGTTACCAGTCTGAAAAAAAAGAAATCATTTCTTTCATACGATGTTTTGCAAATGGCTAAACAGAAAGTCATAAAAATACATCCTAGGCGTTAATTTATAAAACAATGCATATTATGATACTAATGATAAGTAGCATTTTCCAAATCTGTGATGATACAATGTATATTATGATACTAATCATAAGTAGCATTTTCCGAATCTGTCAAGATCCATGATGATGCCCATTGTACCTCCCATCACTAACAAATTACGTGTAGTTACAAGAATCCTATTTCTCTGGACTTGTGTTCATACTTGTGATTTATAGTTAAATTAAAGCGTTATATTCTAGGTTTCTTAAACGAGCTATAGTAATTCATGATGTCTAGTTGCCTAGTTGTTGAAACGCCACACCTTTACCAGCGCTTGACAATTAATAATGCATTCCGTTGGTGACAGCAAAGTAAATTGTGCTCATACACAAAATGTCATTGATCAAGTAAGTAATGATTGGTATGCTCTGTCATTACACCTGTTACTTAGCAGCCAGCAGTGTTTGTCACCTGGGTAACAGGCACAGCTGAACAGTAGTGTTACCTGCGTAACAGCTGCACTCGAACATATCGAATGAATGGAATCGGGCGAATACATGAGTGGCCGTGGTGATATGATAGTAGCATAGTATTGGGCCCGCTCAGTAAACTAATTTGGATTATTAGTTGAATACACTACGCAGTGAGCCTAATCAATAAGTGGATGGGTGATTACCTGGAAATTACATGTTTGGTTTTTCTCTAATTAGCAAATTCACATATGGTAAAATCTGGTCCCACTTCAAGCATTTACATTAACGTGCTTATTTCCGTTTACAGTATGCCAAACTATGTATCAAACCATTCTACAACAGAGGGCTGATATGAAGTTAGCAATTACATAAACAATACTAGTTACACACTTATGACTACTTGACTGGTACTGTAGAATGCAGATGCAAACATCACACCGTAGTTACAGGTGCTCTCTCTACTGTTTTCAAAATCAAATACTAGAAGACTAGCACAGCAAATCATTGAATAAACAATTTACAAGTAGCTTGTAAACGCGAGACATTTTTCCAGGGGGAATGGTAGCTACAAGTTTCATGCAATTAGCCTCCAGCACCGAACTAGTCAGACTGTAGGAGACGAGAGTAAGTAAAACATTATTGACATTCTGCGAAACGTAGTGTGAATCATCCTGTTTCTGCAGTGTATGACGTGGGAAGTATTCCTGCAGAGCGTTTAGGGTGATGGCTAAATAACTTGTTTTTACATTTATTTCAGACTCGTTTAACTTTTTATTGAACAAATTGAAAATCCTGACCTTTGGCCTAAATTTTTGTTGGTTTGATTCTGCTCAGCGCATTAAAGCTACGTGTCATCTCAAAAGTGGGCGTGGTTAGCTATATCATAACATCTACTTTTATATAAAGTATTCGACACTCTGCAAGCAGGGATCCAGCGCTCAACGAGTGCTTATTTATTATGTTGATAATAGTGGCTGGATTGGCATCTTTGTATTTATCAAAGCTGACCATCTGAGACATCGAAGTGGCAGGGGCTTTTTAATGTATATAAATCCACCTTGAGGCAATAAATAACTAGAATAACGAGGAGGACTTCTAAGCATTAATTACCTAGAAGTAATTTTCCAACATATCACCCATCCATTTAGCGACTAGACTAGGCACTGACTTACATTGCTCAACAAGCACAAACTGTGCTGACTTAGCTTTTCCCACTCACAAGGAAACGAGAAACCTGGATTTACTTGACCCAGTCACTTCTTAATCTTATAATAATTTTAAACTGTATATAGTGCATTTTAAATTTAATTGTAATTCAGAAATTAGTATTTAGGCTAATTGCTTCACTTAACTTTTAGTTGTTACAACCGTCAACTTAGGTGAATTGCAGAGCCAATATCTCTGAAGTGGTTAGGCATTAATTATGAAAAGACCATGAATAGTAATGAGGGTTGTTCTGCAACAGAAACAACTGCTAGCCAATCAGGAAATGAATTATAATCAATGAAAAAGCTATTAAGCTGATAAAATTATCTCATTAAGTCATTAAATTAATTGGTTAGATGCAAGAAAATGGAGGCAAATAAAACAGCTGGTTAAGAAAGTAAAAACATTAAATAATTAACCACGTTTTAACCATAGTGATGATGAGAGCTAACTGCGATGGTAAATGGAAATTAGAAGATAGAAAATAGTTTTACACTTCAAAAATGGCCCCAGTAAAGGAAGAACTTCTTTTTAATACATTCTGCCACATCTTGTTAACATCAGAATAAAAATACTTAGATACATGGATACATACTCAATGCAGCTTTTATTCTGATTACTGCTTTACAGCTTTTATTCTGATTTAAACTAGCAGATTTTATTCTGCTTAACCTGAATTACCCGAATATTGTAATAATAGACGATGCAGAATATAAAAAACAGAAGGATTTGGCTTAAAGCTGAAAATTGCACCATAAGCAGACACATTAGTGTGCTTTATAGTAAGAAAATTTGAATGGTTTCATAAGTTGCTCACATGGTGAAATACCTCTGGGATTGGAAGGTAGTTTGAGAACATTTTCAAACAAATCTGTGATGGTCACCTGGAGATTGCTCGGTGATCTGATACAGAATGACCACGAGGTAAATAGCGAGAATCAGTACAGCAAATGAACCTGGCAAAACCGAGTATTAAATCAGTCCACCCATTTACTTACTAACCAGGCTCGGTGCTATTCTTAACTTCAGTCTCCAAAGACAATGCTGTGACCACTTGGCTGTGCACTTTTCCCCAAGAATATGCAAAAACGGGTTTATGATACCGCTCCCAGTTCAGTGTCCCTTCTTAGAGAATCATGTTTGACAATAAGCTAGATTCTGATCCTGCCACAACAAATTATTAGTAGTAGTCATTATGTGGATATAGGCTGAAAAATTGAAAAAAATTATAGTAACGAACTGCCATCCCTTATTATAACCATTTTAGAAGAACGCTTAGATGTTCACCTTGTTTCACCTTGACAACAAAGGCGTGAATAATATAACAGGTAAGGGCGTAAAATTTAGAAAAACGAATTTCCTGTATAATTGATGATGTCCAACTAGCTAGCAAAGCAACGTGGATTATGCAAAATTTCTTGAAATATTTTCACCAACAGCAAGCAGTCATCTACTATTTCACAAAAATCTCAACGTCTGGTGCGTTTTTGCAAATTTCTAACGCAACACAGATGCTACAACTCGAGTCCCAGTTTGTTATTTCTAGCTCTCTTCGTCATCGTACAAATCGCGTTTGTTTAAATGGCACTGTCAGTCTGGTCAGGTTTGGAGCGGGGGTTTAAATGCTGCAGTCCCTTCCTCATCGAATCTGTTGCCACATTAAGCCTCTTATTTCTGCTTTTAAGGAAAGTGCTGACAGAAACTGCGCGTCACTGGTTCTTAAATTTAGACAGTTTGTTTGTAATGCTGCTAAATTTGTTGCTTCTCATTTTTATCCCAGAAACTCATAAATGTAAAGCGCTGTTTATACATCCAGTTTTTTCCATCGGGCTTTTTACCTGGGGAATATTCTGCCAAAAAATTGTTTCTTGTTAGTTACACACTAGCTTCAAGAAGAAAATCAGCAAATTCAATCTTTTAAGTGCATTTGCTTTTTGAGATCATTAAATCAACAAGTTTTTAGCCACCCTGAAATTTGCAATAGCTACAGCATGCGAGCTCTTCAAGTGTAGCTGTTTGATTATTAAAGGCCAGCTGTAGCCGTCCTGCGATTAATGCAGCTTTCATTATACAATCTTGCAATTTCAGTCAATGGCACGCATTCAATTCTATTTGGAGCCTGTAATTGATCATATTATCATTTACTACATTCGTTACTGATCCAGGGAATATAAATGAAGCTTATGGCAAGTAGCGTACGTGCAGTTGAAACATCATTTGCCTGACGGGTGCAGGATAATTAGTCCCTTAAGGAGGTGAACTAAAAACATGACGATCTCAAGAGGAATTACCACGTAAAAAAGAGTGGTACGAGTTTTTAGGAATTGTTTTGTCCCTGTTAGGCCGATTAATTGTGCTAAGAACGGCTTCAGAGTTGTCAGGGAACTTGAAAAGTCATTAAAAAGCAGTGTTGACACATCATGAGTTCTAGCCGTTCAGCCAAATTAAAATTTGAAGTGACAAGGCTAAAACTTATTATGACGCTGCCTGGCTTATTTTGGATGATTATCACTTAGCTGATAAACTGCCCGAGTTACTTTTCCTGGTCATAATCATAATTATATTCCCCAAATCTTAGCTTCCCCAAAACCAAACCATTCCTCCATCATCCGTTTTACTCTTTAAGATAAATAAAGATTGTGCGCTCTACTGAGACTTTTAATGATAATAAAATTCTCCAGAGGAAAATAAATAGATGTGATGATGGAAACGCTGCACGTCAATATGAGGCTGAAGCTTTAGAACAGAATACGCGATCAAGTCATCGCTGAGTCATAGCACTGTATTAGCGTGCACACACAATACATGGCGAACGCCCTGATACGTAATAAATCGATTCATTTAGTCTGCCTGGCTGTCCGTTTTATTACAAAAGTGCTGTTACCTCTACAAATTATCAACGAATTGTTGAGAATTATCTTTAAAAACTGCTGTTGGACGAATTTCACAAATTCATATGTCGTTCAATGATTTTCAATCCTTAAGTGTAAAGCGTTTTAATACCTATTAAATTGACTTATTCAGTCAACGCGGTCAATGTAGTGATTACACTACAGAATTAAACACAGGCAACGCATCCTCCTCGCCACAGATCTGGGCCACAAAAGCTTTTTCAAGTATTTAGTCTTGTAACTTCGACATTTGACATCGCAAGCTAAAAAAATCGACGCAGTTGTTTCTCTATTAATGGGAGACGTATGCGAAAGGTAAAAGCTTGCAGTCAATTTGAATATAAAATGCGTGTGCGAGCTTCCTCAAGTGCTGTGTCCTGTGACCTTGACTTTTGCATTCAGTACTCCAAAATCGACAGGATTCTTCCCTTAGTAATGGATGACGTACATGTGAAAGGTAAAAGCCCTGAGTCAATTATTTGGACATAAAAAGCTCACATAAGCTTTTTCAAGTATTGGGTCCTGTAAGGCTTTAACCCTAATCACTGGACTTGGTACCAAAGATCAACAGGGTTCTTCCTCTATTGATGGGCAGCATATATGTGAAAGTTGATCATGAAAGGTTTAGGTCAATTTATTTGGGGCTTAAAATGCATCTACAAGCTTTCATGTATCAGGTCTTGTGACCCTGACCTTTGACCTTGGGACAACAAAATCGATAGGGTAATTTCTCTATTGATGGGTGATACACATAAAAGATGAAGGCTTCTGGCTAAATAGCTTGGTGTGAAACTAGCCGAATAGTGAAACTATGGCTAGACGAACGAACCATATGGATGCACGAACGGAGGCGATACTACTATATTCCTGCTGAAACTTCTTTGCGAGAGGATAACAAAACTTTGCCTATTATTATACTTCACAGTAAAAATGCAAATTTCCATAGTTTACACAGATCTGTAATAAATGACTAGACTCAAAACATGGACTAAAGTTCCACTGTTTAAAAACAGCCATGTAGGACTACTGGCTATGTAAAAGTATAAATATTATTAGATACTTTGCGGCATTGTCTATTGACTACTACACTGTAGTATGATATACGGGATGAATGCAAAAAAAATAAAACCATTTTTAAAACAGCACAATGTGGAGAATTTTAATCAATTTGAATATAAATTTAACAGGGTAAACTAGAAACAATTTAGCATTTACCCACTAATTTTTGCTAAGAAAGTCCAAAAAAATAAATATTTTATGCTTGGTAAAGTCATTATACCTACAAAACTGAAAAAACCTAGGTATTAGTACGATTGCATTGTGTTTATGCAGATGAGTTAATTTTGTTTTATTAATTTTATTCATTTACTCGTTTTATTTTTTCAGATTTCTAAATTTTAAACGATAAACCTAAGTCAGTGACATCAATATTATTTATCAAGTTATTAATACCCGACCTTAACCATTTCATCATGTCCTTATGTCCAAGTCCGAGTCAAGTGTCGAGTCATTATGTCTATGGTTGAGTTGAGTCTCAAGTTTCTGTAACAGTATCTATAACATAAGTGGCATTACAATCAGCAATACTAATTATAATCTACAGGAAGTTACTTATTACATTTAACAAATACTAAGATGTGTCAAAATTGTCAAATAAGCTTTTATCTGACAAACTGAGCTCAGTGTGTTTTTACTAACAAACCAATTTTATTTAAGGCCCACTCAATTAGTAGACAAATTAGTAGCTTAAAAAAGCTGTGTACGATGTATTTTGAATTTTTGTAGCATTGTCGAGTGTACATTTAACAATAACATGGAAAAGTTTTATAGAATGTAAACACAGCCAGCTAACCTAGAGATTGTTAGAATTTTTACTTTAGGCATAATGTAAAAACATGGTTATACAAAATTTTACACATTGAATAATGGCTCCAATGTGGAATTGAAATAAAATGCTAACATAAATGAGAGGGTTGTAGTTACTTGGTTATAACACGTGTCATTATTGTTTATTTTACTGTCTACGCAGCTTGAATCACTAATCAGGTCAGTGCTTCACCATTTAGAGTCCAGGTAAAGTAACGAGTCAGTGACACGTGAGTCCGAGTCTAGAGCACAACGTGATTCGAGACTGAATATGGAGTACTAGAACACTGATATGTATACATCATAAAGCTTATTATTTTATCATTACCGTAGTTCAAAAATAGGCTTTTGTAGAAATACCCAATTATGCTTTTCAATGTGTCAATACAAGGTCGATGAACATTTACGGGTTCATTTCATTGATAATAGCTGCTATATAGTGGTTCTCCAAAACAATGCAGCTTTCTAAACACACAATTATTTAGAACTTGCCTCTAGGTACTGACAATTTTACTCTCTTGCATTTGCGCTTTCAGTTATTTAGGGTAGCAAATTTCACTAGCAAAGCTCGTTAAGAAAGACTTCAGTTAAATATCCAGCATAATAATACATTATCTGGAATCGTGTTGAAAGTTAAACAACAATGGTCACACTTAAAAAGTATGGATGCCAGTGTAGTTGACAAAGCCAAAGCCAAAGCCCAATAGGTAGCAGATTTTTGTGGAATAATCTTCACATTTAAGACGCTTTTCAGCTGCTGTACAGTCATTAAACAGAATCTATTATTTCACGAGTATGAAAAACAGAATAGTGCTATAGTATAACAACTTGAACGTCATCTTCTAATAGTATTAAAACTATTAAAAGTGCCAAAAGGTCAAAATTAGCAAAAATTTAAAGATAATATTTATTCTACAAATTTCCAGAACAAAGCTCAGGAAACTTGTAGAATAAAAATGGTCATATTATCGCTGATTTTGACTGTTTACAGAGTATGTTCAACATACTAATATAACTAAAGGACTCAGAATAGCACACAAGTGAGGAAGATTGAAACTTGAAAATTGGACAGTGAGGGCGAGACCACATCACTGGTCCTAATACTGTATTATTGTTAAGCAAATAAAATTTCCTTCGTGACGGTGATGCCATCTAAAAGACAATTATGATATTAGACAATTTCTTTATTAAAAGTGGTATGCTAGCATTATCAAATGGCCAAAATGCACTAAAGGGGGTCTATCTTACTTTAATCATAATCGTTCCGTTTTCTTGCAATCGATGGCATCACATGCCACATGACAAAATATATCAATTAAAAGTGTTTATCTTCAACTTTCACCATATACTACAGGGGCCTATGAGCAAATGTTTTGCAACAGGCATAAGAATCATAGCGTTGTTGACACAGATGAACTACTATATGTTAAAGTTAACCGCCCTCCAATCTTGATACCGAAAGACATTTCAACCAATTTCTCCCTACTTACTTTGATCCCTGTATGGTAGAGTGAAGAAAGTCTGGATGTTCTTGTGGCACCATGGGATCTTTAGCTCCGTGCACAATCAGAGTGGGACATTTCACCTAGAATGAAAACAAAACCAATATGTGTAGGAACAATCTAACCTTGACATTCATATGATATTCAATTATTGTTTGCTGGGCTATAAAGTCACACAACTCTGACTAATATGTGATTATTCTGATCACCACTCCCTTATTATTCACCGTAAGCCACAACTTCCTTTTGTTATACATTTTTGTAAACGAAAATATCATCAGTAGTTTTTAAACAAGTTACTAAATTTGTATCTCCTAACACAAGCCTTTTATATAACAAGGAGCTATTAGCTAATCAACATTTATTTTGCAGCAATAAGCATAAGTAAAATTCAAATCTTACTTTACTGGCTTCGTCTTTACAAATATTGCCATTCTGCTTTTCTTTAAACTGAAGCATCCCAGCAATCCAGTCATGCCAGAGCTCTTGAAAATATTCCTCTCCATACATTTGCACCATCGGAGCTCTCATTCGCTCACTCCACTTTTTCACATCTTTGGTTGCTGCAAAAAAAACCGTGTTTGTTTATATGAAACAGAAGTAATTTTGGCAAACATAAGTTATTACATGTAGTAGCTAAATGGAAACTAGGCATACAGAATTTAATGCGCAGGAGATTGTTGCAATGAGTGGTTTTATTTATCATTATAACATTTTATCTCCTATAAAATCATAATCTGCCTAATTAATCTTCATAGTTTACTTATAAAATAATTTCACCCAATGAAGTGCTCCCAGATTTAGCCTTGCAAAAGTCACCCCTTATTCAGTATTCGTAGTGAAGTAGAAACGTATAAACTATAATTAGTTCTTTTAAGTTTACACTAGGAAGTTGATTACTAGAAATGTACTTTTTTAATTGTAAATAAAACTTCTAATTACACTAGCCTTCAAAAGAATACTGCTAGTCTTGTAATATATGGACTTATTCACAATTGTGCAAAGCAAGTGCAAGGCACACAAGTTTTAGCATAAGTTACAACAGAAAAAGTGCCCTAGAGCTTTGGACATTTTTGTAAACTTGGTATTTTGCACAAATTTAAAAAACAAAACTTCTGTATGTTGTATAGGTAAAACTAAACACACAGCAGAATGCAAAAAAAAGTCACCAAAAATGACGAATAACAAAGCAGATAAACATATTTGACAGCAGGCAGCAGTAGTTCGTATATTTTCCCAAATATGTTTGGAAATTAAATGTGAAAGAAGACTGGAAACAGAGCTGATAATAACTAATGTATGTTACCCTCAAACTTTTAACGCTGACCTTCAAACAGAGCAACATCTTTTTCTGTGACGTATGAATTGGCTCCCCACAACACCAGCTTGCTAACATCATTAGGATATAAAGCTGCCATGATGATGGCAGTAATACCACCGTCACTCCAGCCTAGGGCGGAAAATTGGTCGAAGCCAAGTTTCTACAATTAATAAGAAAAGATTATGACATTAAAAAACACTTTGTTGTAGCTATTTAAATTTTAATGACTGGATGATCTTTGAAATTTATCTATGTTGTGTCTGAATGTTGTATAAAGCAACTTTAACAGGGCTGTGATGCCATAATGAAAGCCCAGATGCTGGAAAACTAGCCAAGTATAATGTAATGAATATGCAATGATGTTTTTATGCTGACACTTACTCATCGCACCAGGCATTTTAGACAGGTTGCTTTTAGCAGACAGGGTTTATTCTAAAGAAGTTACTCTTCTAGAAGAATCTCTGGAAGCTGTAACCCCTTTCTTGCCTGAAGATCAAGAATTTTCCCATGGTAAAAAATGAAGTTATAAAACACAAGATGGCTATACTGCTATAATGACGTGACATTAGGCATCAGAGGTTGTATTGCACTGTTTATGTCGTAAAGTTCAATGGGATCAGAATAATTATAGCATTAATTATCTACCTATGGAATCCAAGTACTAGTGTTGTTGGATGTTGCTTTTTTTTCAAATTCGATGCTATACCGAACTTAACCTTAGGCAACAATTTGATACAATCCAGTATTGCAAAAAATATATATGTATATACTTCCATAAGTAGACTTAGTATGAAAATAGTACATTTGTCAGTGCAAGAAATGTAGACAAACACTATGTGGAATGAAAGAGTTAAATATCAAAAGGAGTACAAATTTTGTTTGCAAATAGGCTTATTTACTGAAGTTGATGATCCGAAATTTATTTACTTTCTTTATGATGATATACATAACAGTATGCATGAGCAACATGCTGTTTAAGAAAAGTAAACTTAATTAAAATACTCCACGCAACAACGAAATTTGCTAGTTTAATGCTGATATTAAAGTTTCATTAAATTGAAAAATAAGTACGAATTTAATTTCTCGACTTTGATTTGCTTTTACCGATGACTATTTTTGAGAATATATGAGATACACAAGGTCAGCCTTACAAGCAAAATGACAAAATGCAACAGTGATTCTGTATTTTATTTTAGACTCAGTGAAGGCATTTAAGCAAAGCTTGGTTGTTCACTTTGGCTAATTTACCCTTGGTCTGTGCTTTGCCAGTGGGTGTACTTTTACGAATTTCAAAAATGCTAGCTCTTCTCTGTGAACCGTCAGTCATACAGCATGGCTACAAGTTTGTTTCATGATATTACATATCATGTTTCAAAGCATTTCTAACAGATGACCATTGTAAATGCTGAACTAAAGTTATGCAGACTTTTCATTTTATCTTGGTATTATGGAAGTTTATCAAATAGCAGTCACGAGGAATGAGTACCTCAATTATTACGACATTTCACAAATGCTAGGATTAGTTGAAAACTATTAAAAGTAGCGATTGCTTAGAACTAATTAATAAACTTGCATCTTGCATAATTTGCACATGAAAATAAATAAGCCCATATTACAATGAAGAAAGTGTACCCACGTATTGCATTAAGGTAGATAAAAATAGGCCAATAATTGTTGGAATTTTGCTAAATATCGAGGTTTTTATTAACTAATATCGGGTATGAGTCCATACTACCAAATACTTATATTGGTTAGCTGAGATTCAATAACTAGAAGTACTGACTAACTGCTGTAAGAAGTCCTGCTCAATGCAGTTTGGCTTTATAGCAATTCCACTAAAATATAAAATTTAAATTTGACAAACTCACCTTCATTAAATCCCTGCAGTCTCTTGCATCACGGTGAAAAAAATCAATGGGAAAGTCACGTTTGGGAGGTCGGCTATTTCCATAGCCCCTTGGGTCCCACGCCACAAGAGTAAAATAGTTGGCATTCATCTTCCGCAGTTGTGGCTCAAAGTCCATTGCTCCGGATCCTAAAAATTTTAACTAAATTTAATAGATTTAATGCTTAATAGGATTTACAGTTACACCACTTTATAGTGCTTAGTTTGGGTCTGCACATAAAATTTGCATTGAGCATGTTTGGCATTATGATAAGGTGCATTGATACACACATGTCTATGCCAATATAGACATTTTGTTTTGTCAAAACTTTGGACGATAAGCGATGCTGGCATTATAAAGGGAGAATTACAATAAGTTTGTAATTCCTTTTTATCTATAGCACAGTACGGCTGTTGTTTAATGACACCTCATTTAACAACAGTTTTAATAATAAGCAACAACAAAAACTTAATAATACATGAACATACGCACCAAAACTCATATTACGTTATTACATTAAGACAAACAATTACTTATTTTTAGCCATGGAATGCGATGCCATGAAACTACACAGTTTCCTAAGGAATACATGAATTCATTTACTGATGAACTTAATGCCACAGTTCACTGAAATCCAGTAGTGCAACTTCATTTCACAGCAAGAAATTAATATTCTTATATATTGTTTCATCTTTTAATGTAGATTTTTATTTCAACTAAAATTTGAATAAAAATTTTTGAATGTAGGTAAAAATGGCATGGTAAAACTGACACAGGTAATTGGCACAGGAACAAATGGCGCAAATAGAAAAGTAGGAAAAAATGACAAATACGTTATTTTGCTGCAAATAATTTCTATAATAAAACTAGAATGCCATGAGTAGAAAGCAGATCTCCAACACGGTCGAAAAATTCTAAAATGTTCAATCTGATTCTCTTGGTGAGAGAAAGGATAAAAGAAAGATAAACGAAGGCAATTTATACACAATATAAATTAGTTAGACTAACAAAATATTTTGTTCAATAAAAAGAATTATAATCAAACTATGCACGAACATTCCACACAGTGTTTGTCTACATTTCTTGGACTGACAAATATACTATTTTCATACTAAGTCTACTTATAGAACTATATACATAAAGCGAAAATTATAGGCAGTGTTACATAATTTATGTTGAGAATTTCTCGAAGTGGAACTGGAACTAATTCACAGTGGCTTGTCCCGGCAGAGATAATAAAAATGAGTTTATCTCATCTTGTAACCAAGTCCTCTTTCCAAAGACAAGGTGTTATAATGGTCTGAGACCTCCACGAACTGTTTCATGATATTTTTTTTGTATGTGGTGTTCGCTCCAGTTTAGTGCAAAAAGAGCGAGCAAAAAAACACTTATTTGAACAGTTTCATCCCCTCCCCAGTCAAGAATTTACTTCAGAATGCATCTTTCTTGTCCCCTACCCACTTCCACAAGGTAGAAATCTCTTTGGTAGTTCTTTGCCCAATAGGTTTACTGCTATATATCTAACCGGCCAAACAAAGAGATTGAAGCATAAATTCCTTGGCAGAAACAAAATAAGTAATTAAAATAATTAATTATCTCCAACAGTAACCCTAACCCAAAAGACATATTTTATAAATATGTCATTTTCTCCCATTTTTCTGTTTGCACCTTTTAGTGTGCCATTTTACAGTGTACCAAATTTTTCAGATACCTAATGCTCCAGGCAACATTACAACCGGATGCCTTCCGTTTCCTCTTATGTAACATTGTAGATCCACTCCATTTACGCTCACTTTCTTTTCTGAAACACTAAGAATGTGTACATTGCACAAGCAGAGGTAATCCTGTGATTGCACTAGATCAGCTTCACCAATAGATGAGAAAACTGTTGATAGTTTGCAAAATCAAATTTCACTGTATTTTGGCATCGTACTTTCATGTTTCTTTTTGTATTGATGACTTCCTTTTTAATTCAGCTCTTCATCAATTTTTTTGTGCTTCATCATACATATTTCAACATATTTTGCCACACTTTGGAGTTTATGTGCAACATATATTATCATCTACTGACACTTTAAATCACATAGGATATTCCTCACATTCAAATAAGTGCTCATTTGTGTAATTTTCTCGTTTGCACATTGGACGTAATATATTATCCTTGTACTTATTCCTATTTTACATCTGACTTCTATCATGATCAATCTTATATGCAGTAGATCTGTTGTTATTTTCAGGCTACTCTGCTGAATATAGGTTTTAGATTTTCATTCTATATTGTGCAAAAATCTTAGTTTTGTGATATCTATTACTTTAAGATGAAAAATTTTGAGTTTATGTATCCCGTAATTACTCTCTTTAACACTTTTCTTCCATTCTGATTTTTTCTGAGTTAATACGTTTTCTATTGATACATCAATATCGTATTTTCTAGCTATCAATTGCTCTCATTAACCCATGACCGATCCCTATTATTTCTTAATTGGTATCGTATTACTTAAGTGCTAATTGTTCCTCATCAGGGATACTAAGGTTTCGATAAAACATCATTTTAATATAGTCTATTTTTTGTTCCTTTGGCCATAATCTAGTTTCCATTACTAATCCCCAATAGGGGGTTATGCCTATTAAATTATACATACTTCTTACTGTTTTACCTTTGATTTGCTCATGTTTTTTTACATCACCTGGAGTCATGTTTGCGCATGTTTCACAGGAACTAAGTATTGCTGGCAAAGCAACTGTTTCATGTAATTTTAGTTTTACTGCTCCTCAATAAACACACACATTTCTTTCTTTAGCTAGATTGTTTATATATGACGTTACGAATTTACTTTTCTTTTGTCTTTCTGCATTTGAAATTTCATAGGTAGTTTGATAGTTTATCCAGTTTCCCAGACATCTGTATTGCTTTACTTCATGGATATGTCCGTTCCCTAAACTTATCTGCAAATGTCTCTTTTTTTAATCCCCGCATTGATATAACTCTACATTTTGTTAAAATCTTTCAACAGTGACAATCAAAATACCTCTCCGTTGCGCCTTGTGTCTCCATATTTCGCAACAGTTGTTTGCACTGCCGATTTAAATTATGTGCTATTACGTAAGTATAAGATTTTCGAAGCAAAGTTGACATCTTTCGGATATGGGAATTTGGGGCTGGCGTGATGCCGACCGCGTGCTGTCATCTAGCGGCGAGCAAATAAACAATTAGGATAAAGTACGGTTGCGAATGAATTATTTTTCCTTCTAAATGAAAAATTTAATAATCATTATGTTATCCAATCCTGACTTCTCTACTGCTGTAATAAAATCCATTATTATTTGCTAGTTGCGATTGCGATTGCGATACTCGACTCTCTCCACCTATCCGAGGCGGGCACCTTTATAGGGTGCAAAGTCTCTTCTTCTTTAACGCTGATCTTTTATTTGTCTTTTCCAAGTTTAATGTCTTTATTTGTCTTTATCCTGTATTCCATACATTCGTTCACTAGATTTCTAATTTCTAGCAATCCTTCCTTTTCACTGTTCATTAATACTTCTGAGTTCAAAATTTTTTTCCATTCTCCATATCTGTAACATCTAAGCATATGTTCAGTAGTGTCATAATCTTCCTCACACACTGGGCATAATAACTGATCCTTAAACTCATTCTTGTAGTTCCCCTTAACTTTAATCATATTCAGTCTTATTTTCAATATATCTTTAACCTCTTCTGGCTTGCATGTGTCTATGTAATTTTGTCGTTTCCACTCGGTATGCCTTAAAAATCTTAATTTAGTGCTGCTCCTGCATTTTTCTGCACATTCGCTCTTTATACAAAGTTCAATCTTATTCTTTATTTCTTTCTTCCATTCAGACTTTTTCATGACCTTCACCCTTTCTTTATTAGCATCTATGGTATATATTTTTGCAGTCTCAAATACTTCATTATACCATGACCTTTTGTGTACACTGTTTATTTGCATTTCGAGTATCTCTGAATGCTAGTGATGAGCATTCAGCCACTAAACAGAGGCGAAACTACAGATAAATAAAAATGAATTGTTTGAACTTCAGAAAAATTTTATTTTTAAAATCAATGAACATGGAGCAATTAATTTATTGATGATTACAATAAACTGCAATAAAAATCGTAACTTTTACAACAAAAACCTGTGCAAACGTTACTAAATAACTAGAATCATATTACATTCCGGCACGGATCTTCACACACGATTACTAACAACTTTAAAAACTTCTTCCTGTAAAATCTACAATGCTAATTTTCTGAAATCTTTTGGTAAAAAACACAATAACAACAACAAACTTAGTAAACAAAATATATTTCTTGCAACAATTAATAAGCTATTAGGCTAACAGAATTTAAAAAATGGTTAAAGTGCAACTAATTTTGTAATATTTTACATAACTAATACAAATTTTTCATGCTTTACTATTCTCACTAACAGATCAAATCACATATCATTTTTAACTAACCTAGGCAAGCCAATGGAGATTAATGGGTCATATTTTTTATATAGGAAGGTGCTGCAGCACCTGTTAATCAATTTAAAGAAATTAAGTAAAGGACAAACAGAACATCACTGCAGTACTTTTCAGTAAAAATTCTAGTTGCACGGTTGAATATTAATATTAACATACTCAAGGAGATTATGCTGAAATGAAGATACAGTTAATAAAAACGCGCTATAGATGGCACAACCATGAAGAAAAATTAAGAAAAGCATGATTCGATCTGGGAAATGTAACCATAATAAATAACTAATAGACATGCTGAACATCAGTGGAACAAGTCTTCAGCAAGTGACGACAATAAATACATACCTTCCTGGTCTATTAACGAGCCTAGCTCATGCAGTGATTAAAGCAGTAATTAGTCAATTTACAGGTAATCTGATAGCTATAGATCCAGTCTAAGTTCATAGTAGCTTTAGTAAGATTAGCATTGCCTTAAATATAATTACACACAGTAAAAAAAGAACAATTAATGAACTAATGGCTTTTCCTGTAAACGATTCATATGAAAATATCAAACTATTAACGGAAGATATATCATAGCTAATTAACTTATTTAAAGAGTCTTTGCAATTATTTTAGTATCAAAGCTCTCTAAAAGCAAATACTTATCAAATTGCTGACATTTGCATTTGCAATAATTGTGCATAACAATGATATAAAGGTAACAATCTTTTTTTTAAAGTCTAAAAAACATAAAAACCAAATAAGGAACTTAATCCAAACAATAATCCAAAAAATATTTACAAATTCCAATGTACTATAAAAATAATCCATAATGTTCATCATGCAAGACATAACACACCAAATGAATTCAACTGCACAAGAACAATAATAATATTCAGGGTTTCTATGGTTTTCGTATGCTGCAGTTAAAATCACAGTAGCTTAATTTACACAAGTATGCACAACATCCTAAATCTTGCAGTATTTTCGTAATTTCAACGTCAAAAATTTCAAGAATGTTTTCTACCATGATTTAAGAGATGAGCTAGAAACAATGCATCAAGTGGGCTCTCAAAACTAGCAACCTAATGCTCCTATTTCAGTTGCATGTAAACTTAATATAAATTTTTTTGTAAGTGTACTACAAGGTGTGTGACACAGCTCATAAAGGCTGTAACATACACTTTGCTGTACACTTGCAAAAAAATTCACATTAAAACCACAATTATTAATAATCATCCCAACTATTTAAGCAGCTACAGTAAATGATATTTAAGTGTATATGTTTGAAAGTTGCTTGAAGATTTCTGCTCTAAATGGTTCACTATGAAGGATACACAAGGCAATATTTTAGAAAAATGCATTTTCCTTGCACTCATTAATTGTTAGATGCAACAGAGGCCAAGCGATGTAATTGCTTTTGTGATAGTTAAGTCACTATATGTAGCAGCACTATGCAACAGCACTGTAATGTAATGCAGTGCTGGCAGTATTTTCATTGCATTTTTATGTAGCGCATAAAAGTGTATTACTACTGTAGCACACCACTCTTTCGTTATAACATTACAATTACTTTACTGACAAAGAGACAAAGTAGAATTCATTAAATTATTATTTTCTTTGCTGATGAATTGCTGCTTCATACAAGTAAAAGCACTTCTTCGCCACAATCAACGAACGATGCTGCAAACTGTTCTGATTGTAATGACATACCTAGCTGTACATCAAGGCTGTTGCAACAGCAAAAACATTTTATTGTCTATAACACAGGAGTTCCAAACACTGATGCCTGTGAGCAGATGTTCTCTGTTGGAAAAGATGTCTTTGCACCAAAAAGGTCTTTGTTGAGCGATAAAAATTTTGGAAAAAATTTTTCACGAAATTAAACAAGACAGCACCTCGACTGATGTAACAGTATTATAGTATTGAACAGTTGTGAGTGCGGTACCCAAATATTTAATTAGTACGTGATGCCATTTTGTATAGGAATAACCGTAATAAGTAATTCACTACTTTTCAGTTTTGCAAACAATTGTAATTGTGGTGCCACTATTATATTGCTGGAAGAATTGTAGTGAGCAAATCACAACTTGTTCAGGTAGTAGTTGGTAATTGTAAAGTCACTATATTTTGAAAGCAATTCATCCAACACTGTTGACTGCAAATGTAGGGTAAATATACTCACACTTGTTGAATAAAACAACTATAGTACTACGTAAGTAATGCACCTTCTCACCGCCTAGGTGGTCCTCAATGCTGCAATACAGTTAAACTCATGTCTTGTGATACCCTATATAAATGTACCACAATTGTTGACAATCATTCTGATAGCTAGATGTAGAAGCTCTGTTTTTTATGTTCAAACTGCATCGCCATTATAAACTAGTTTCGTTAGCTGACTGCGAAAAGCACAGATGGGAAGACCTCTTTTCTAGGGCCTTCCTTGCCTGACTTGATTTCTGCAAAAAAGCAAATATTAAAATGTATGTAAATCGGGTTTCACAAGTTTATGCACAATTCAGCAGTCTGTTAGCTCAGCATTATGAAAGCAAAACTAGAAAGCTAAAGACAAGCTTGCCAAAAAATTTCTTTACACTTTTGCACGTGAACTAATAATAATAGGTCAGGCAAATGTAAATTAGTAAACTGTAATATAGATACTATAATTATAATAACCAAATCTAAAATCATGAAGAAAACATGCATTTCCACATTTACTCAAACAAAACCGTACCACCGCAACTTTCAATACAAAGAAGAAAAATACGCAACCTTGAATGAATGTAGCAACTGGCAAGAAGAAACAGCAAACGTTAGCTTGGCAAATGACGAAAAAAAATGGCAAAGCTTCAGCAAATGATGCTAGCGTCCAAGAAGCAGAAATGATATGCAGAAAATTGTAACTAATTTGTTTGGCTTTAGAGATGTTTACTGATCCCTCTAGTGGACTTGGATTGAAACAAAATTTCAAGAATGCGCCAGAAACCATGACAAACACCATCATCATAATTTCGTTTTTACTTTTGGTGTTTACTTTCAGCACAATTGCATTACTGATTATTATAATATCAACTCACATGACTTCACATCGAGTTACCAGCGGTGCTATTAGACAAACTGTGCCAGTTTTTGCAAAATTTTATGTGAACACCGAAAATCTATTAACTATTTAATGTCTATTATATTGCTCTTTTAGCTAACAGAAGTGAAAATTGCTTCAGCCTCCTGTCATCTCTGTTTGTAATGTCACAATACTGTGGACACGGAAAATTAAAAAGAGGATTTAAAATCAAAGCGGAACTTAATTCATAGCTATATAAAAAAATTAGTAAATATTTGTTTCTTATGCAGCACACTTAAGTTTTCCTATATTTACATCTGATTATATTATAGTAGGAAAACAAAAGCTAGTTCTTTCGTTACTGTATTTGTAAATTTATGCCTGATGCAGATAAAAATAAATATTATTGCAACCTATATGCGAACGTACTCTTTGTCTTATAAGCTTAAAAAGTAATTTGCTAAAAAACAAACAAAACAGCAAAGTAAAACAAGTCTCAACACCAGGTAAGTATTCACATGGTATAAACAAGAATCTTAAAACTTTATTCTCTCACTCTCGAGCAAATCAGACAATTGTGAAAAGTAGAAACTCAATCAAACAACAATAGCATTTTTACAAAAACTGTTGCCAGTGACTAAAATCGCAAAGCGTTTCAAAACGACAAACTGATATTAAAAATTTACAAACAGTCTTACACCATTCATCCAAATGAAGCATTTGCTTGGACACCTAAAATGAGCATTAATAAACATGAAATTACCAGCTCTTCAACTTTCTTTTTATTTTTGTTTCATTTTTTTGTAAATAAAATTCCATCACAACTAATGTGATAAACAAATGCATCAAAGCTAAATTCTGCACAAAACTTTACTTTTTAAGCATAAATTTAAGCTTCGGCATAAATTTTTACAATGTGCTAAATGTGCTGTTTCTTAGGAATACTGGTTCATAATAAGGTGATACAGTGAGAAAAAGTAACAAAAAACTTCTTCCCCGAACAAAAGCCATTACAAAAAAAATGTTGTCAAGGAACGCAATTTACACAATTAATCGAATTAAGTGGACTGTTAATTTATCTACTACAATAGTCACTGCTTAATAAAACCACCATTTTCATTAAGACCACTTACTGCTGGCCACGTGGTGGTTCCATTAAGCGGCGACTACTGTATAACATCCATGAGGCAATACTGTCCTTAATGTAACATATAACAATTATACAAGTAGCTTTAAGTTTAGAATGGTTGCTGTTTAAACAGGGCTCAGACTCTCGCATACATGATATGCAGTTTTGCTGGTCTTCTGTAAACACTTATGTAACTGATGAACTGACTAAACTAGTCCTACCTCTTTTTTCAATGCTTGACGGGATTCAAAGTCAATCCTTGCCAATGCACTTTCCACCCATTCCGGAGTGTCGGGAATCACGTAAGACAACAGAACTTTGACACCCAAAACTAAATGCTAAAAATATACAAACACTATTATATTATAGTATAATATAAGAAAACAGCACCTATTGCTCTACACTTAATAAAAGGTTAAGCTAAAGTTAAGAGGTATGCTTGGCTACAATAGTTAAGCGTAGTGAGGCTGGTTAGCAAACGAGTGGACTACTGCAGGAAAAATGCATTGGACACTTTTATATGCATACTGCCCGGGATATTTGTCCCATTGAGGGAGATGCACACACAATTCAAAAGTGGCTAATATGCCAAAATTGGTTCAGTATCTTGTTTGAGTGAAAATGACTTTTGATGACTAACAAGGTTCTGGCACTGCTATAACTAGCAATGTTAAGAAGTTTTGTGTGCTCAATTCTGGCTTGCATTGAAACAACTAAAAGTGTGCATTCCTTTGATGCATAGACTTCTACTGAACTAATAAAACTTGTGATTTTTTACAACAAACACGGAATCAATATCTCAATTTTGTCCACTTAATAACGCAAATCTATAAACTGTATAAATAGTTTTCTCCATTCAAGTCTTGACAACGACTTGTACAAAAACAATGGCATGCTAATGGCAAATCTCAGACAGACAATGACAATCAAATACTAAGCTTTTATGAAATCTGAACTCCTAAAAATATTTAACAGTTTCAGAGGATACTGCTTTATGAATACTGAAAAGAGTAAGCTTACAAGCACCCACAATATTATCAAGTACATCTCAGATCTATAAAAACCGTTATAAAGGTAATGATGTTATTATACTAATTACCTCTATAGCTACAAACAAAAGAATAATATGCACAGTTCCCATATCAGGAAAGAATTGCACTGTACCCGGCGAGAGAGCAATCAATGCACAATTTGTCATTACAGCTACAATGCCCATCAGCTCAAATGCCACCTATGATAACAACAGAAGAGTTTTGGTTCCACTTGTACTGTGTTACTCTTACACACTAATTAGCAGCTAAGGCAACAGAAATTTATTTGTGAGAACACGCCATCATTAGGTCATGCCTACAGTGAATGCATATAATTTACAGGTTCTTGTGAATGCATAATCGCTTGTATATTGGAGCACTTAATGAATGAAGTAAAATAACTAGATGTGACAAAAATGTGAATGTAGTAACAGTAACGCTAAACTTCATTTTAAAGATCAAATTTAATAGAAGATCCCCCAGAATCTTACATCATTGGCCCCCAGAGCTAATAATAATTTGTTACTGCAATTTATTTTTTTAACCAGAATGTCATACATGCTTCCAACTTTTGCTCCTTTTGACCTCTTATCTGTAAAATTCTCTATAGGTAACATTGTTTTCCTGTCAACTACAACTCCACACGATTCAAGAAGAATGTTAACAGACACTTCCTACCACAGATAAAAAGTTCAAGAGAATTATGTTTTTCTGGACCTGTATTCATATTTTCACTTTTAATCATAAATCATTACTCTCAATGGCTAGAAGCCTTGTTCCGGGAAATTTGTATAAAAGAATGAAAGTGCACTTCATCATTCCAAAATTTATGGCTGCCTCCATGGAAAAATGTTAAGAATAATTCAGTCTATTACTCTACAGAAATCATTTTTGCATCTTATCAAAAAACAAATCACACAAACGCACCTGCCAAGCACCAATGCCACCTGCTGGCTGAGAGTACGGTCGCTGAAACACCCGGCACAGTTTAAATGCATCAGTACGAATTTCCAAGACATTATTTAGCAGAGCCCAGAATGCTGCTAGAGGGTAGACAGAAGAAAAAAGGAAAGCATAGCCGAACTGAAGGAACAGCTCTAGGTAGTCATCGAATGTTCCCTGAAATTAAAAAAAATCATGCTTATAACACTTGCAATATTTTAGGAAAAGAATATTTCCCACTATCACAGCAACCTTTGTAGTACAATGAACTACAGAATAACGAACGATGGATTTAAAATAATGCATTAGCAACATCATCTGATAATAATTGTCCTTGGCTAGCTTGAAAATAAGTAAAATATTAGCTTATAGCTACGACAATAATGCATTTACACTTCTAAGTAAAATCTTTAGCATTTCGGCTTGATACTGTGCTGCAGTTGAGAAGGCAGCAAGCTTTATGCTGCTCCAGGGAGCGTCAAGCAGTGCAAGATACATAACTTGCTGCAATTTTATTCCTTCCCAAGAAACTTCTAAAAAAAACGAACCTGCATAAAGGTTACCCTGGGCTTCTCTTGCATTTAAAGCCAAACTGTCACTTTAGTAAATTACTTTCTTCTTAAAGCGTATAACTGATTCTCTTCTAAGCTCAAAAAGTAGCTGCTGATACGTGAAAGTAACAAACAGGTTTAATGGAGCAAATGACTCAATAAGTCAAACTCAACACAAATTAATTAGTACCGGATACGCCAGCATTTTTCTCTCCAACTCCAGGTGATCCACTTTCGTCTCTTTTCCATCTTCTCCTTCAGTTTTTCCTTTTTCTATCTGGTATTTTGTGTACTTTTTGAACATGTATGGAAGCAGAGTTTCTTGGCATTGCTGAACTATTTGCATTGTGATGAGAAGAGTAGCTAAACTCTAAAAGAAAACAAAAATATATTGACACTAGCAAAGTTGTTGTGTTATAATTTTGTTAAAAATTATATTTCAGTCATTATTACTATTTATTCGTACTCAGGTATAATAACACAATTATGTACAAGGATTAGTCAATAAATAAACAATATTGAATAGCTACTAATTATGACCCACTAACCCAAGAAACATTTATTTGAAAGTGTTGGCTTTTTAACCACAATAATGGACTTTGGTATGTAATCTGGGATAAATAACAAAGAAATGTGTAATTACATTGAGTTTGAAAGTAGGAGCAAAAAGGTTCAAGCAGTTTACATTTTATACAATTGAAAACACTGTAAGACATTTGAATATGAACATAACGTCTCTGTGTCAATGAAGCAAACAGCCAGAATCACTATGGCAAATAAAACCACGAAGAGTAAATACTGACCCCGCCTTTTAATAAGAAAATTTTTTGACTGTCAAAAGCACTCACTACTTTCTTGGAATGAAACAGCAGTTTAGTTTAATGACAGAAAAAGTAGATGCTACAAGTGCAGTTTAGCAGTGTGTAGCCACATGCAATTATTTCTCATATTGTGGAGTCTTACAAGACATAATTAACAACTACGACTTAATCATTTTTAAAAGTGAAGCAATTATCATTAGCAACATACTCACACGTCTTAACAGCTGCAAATCTTGGATCACAAAAGCAATGTAGAAGAGGCACAAGAAGCAATTTGTGAAGTTGAACTGTAACAGTAAAAGTTCAGAATTAAATAAATTTAATAATTACTGCTTTTTTATGTAGCGCTTGATAGCAAGATGTAGCTAATGCTACATTGTAGCAGGACTGAAACCTAACTCATTACAGTAGGCGCCACTTAATAGACTCACTTTGGGAATGAAGTGTTTTGACCCTATTAACCGACGGAACCTATTAACTGATGAGTGTAGTATTACTGGTATAGAAGTATTAGTCATCAGTTTACTATGCACTGCAAAGGTGTTTTAGAAACGAAGTAATGCCCAAATTCTTTGTGCAGTTAAAAATTAGAAAAAATATTTTAAAATATTAATTTATATAAGTGAATTAGTAATAAATTAAAAAGTATACGTTGCTAAATCACACAAGTCTGTTTATTTGCAAAAATTGTTCAAAGTCAGCTGCTTTATTTTATCGCAAAGAAGTTGGCTCACAAAGTTCTCATAATGATAAAAATGTTGAAAATCTGTTGTTGTATGATGCACAAATTCTCGTAAAATACTTAGTGCTTGGCGTGCTTAAATTGTTGTTACCCGTGTTGCCCCGCAAGTAGCTTGGTCTGTAGTTTCGTCTAAGCTCTTGCTTGCTATTGTGACATACTTGCTGTACTGCAACTGCATCCCTGGCATAACAGCAACATCTAACTGATTAAACTTTCTGGCAAAGACAGCGAAAGCTTCAAAAGCAAACTGCACAAGGCAAGTGATCAAATGCTTAGCTTCCAGGAATTCTTGAGTGACGACGTTAATTGCAGTGGATGAGGGGGTCAAAGCAAACCGCTAGACTATGATATATTAGCATATGATAAACGTTCCTGCTTACAAACAAAACGGGAACAAAGCAGACAAAAGCAAACTAAGATGATATAAAAGTCATAGAAGCTTATTAGTCACAGGAAAGTTTTGAAGCAAAAATATTTAATCAATTATGTGGAGTTACTTGAGTCAATTATCGACAGTTTTTATGTACATTTGAATAGAAGCGGCCCGTACCAGGCACTTTTGAGTCAATTATGTGATTGAGTCTGTTAACCGTGAGTCTATTAAGCGGCACCTGCTGTATCAGCGCAATCTTCTAAAACAAGACACTTGGGTTGGCAGAAGTGTCTTAATCAACTTCAGATGCAGATGAAACTGCCTTGAAGCAGTTTTCTCCATGGTCACCAATCCATTTAGTAATCAGGCCTGCTTTGCTTAAATTATGGATGCCAAGCACGAAACACTCAGCCATTTCCAAGGTATAAATCATATAAGCAAATTATAACTTATAATCAGGAAAAAATTTGCAACTTACAAGCACAAGTTTTACTATGAGATAGTTCTCATACGTCGACTGAAGACGATGGTTTTCTGTAAAAAGACAAAAATATCATATATACAGACAACACTATAAGATGTTTTTGCCAAAAATCAAAGGCTTTGTTAGGATTAAAACAAAAAGTTTATTCCTACTATCACAGTTAGACAATTTATTATACCATGACACTGCACTCTGAAAAGATTATTCGTTTCTTTTTACCCTACATAAATTGCCACAACCAAGGTCAATGGCCGTTGAAGGCAATGGATTATAGTAAAATGGCAAAAATATGAATACAAATCCTGCGAAATGGAATTTAATGTAGTTTTTAAGGAAACTATTTTCTGGCAAATAATTCCTCAGTTAAGAAGCCCATGGAAAAAGTTGGATTGATAAGGCTAGCCAAACTATCAAGTAATGTGAGCTTACCCCAATTAGTCAACTTAGTTGCAAGAATTCTGTATCCGGCATTCATTGCGGCAATGACTACAGCATAAATTGATGTGGGAAAGAAACATAGAAGAAAATTAACTACAGAGGGATTCAGCTTGTACCTTCCTTGAGCCCAAAACTCCAATCGAAAGTAAATTACCATCACCTAAACAATGAATGATAAAAACACATGTCAAAGTCAAAGCACAGCTTCACAAAATTATGATGAATGGTAAATGAAACAATGAATTTAAACAACTATTAACAACGTGTTGTAGTAGACCAGCAGCATTGCTTTTATTATAATTGTTCACAGTGAATTAGCTTCACCAAATTTCTTATAACAGATGATTAGGTTGTTGAAATTGGTTTAAGTGCAATAAATTTATTTGCCTACGCAGATTTCTTTTATCATTGTATAGTTCTATTTTCAAACTGCAAGGTTTGCTTTTACTAATTTTGTTTATATATTTTAATCAAATATGGAATGTATTAGTAACATAATAGTCTGTTAATTGTACAACCACGTCTCTCGACTGTGAGAATTCATCTCATTGCCTCAGAAATGCTCAATGAATCACAAATTTAAAAACTAGGCCTAAAATGTATTAAAAATAATGACTTCAACTGAGAAATTATGCTGCACAAGTTTTAACTATTTATTTTCGTTACTTAGAAATAATTTCGAGTATTGCTGCTAAACATCACGCATTAACAAAAAACATGCTTATAAGTTTGGATTTTGAAAATTTGGACTTACATACGAAGCGACAAACAAGCAAAACAGGACGAACGGAAATGATCCGCCATACACTTTCAAATGCGTCTTCCAAGCAGGATACACAGGCTCTGTTTTTCCCGTGATTGGATTCTTTCCCATCTCTCCCTGAAAATGTACATACACTGTAATAGTCTTATGAGTGTCCTACGAGATGAGACAGGGAGCATATGGAGATACCCTAGGCACGTTAAAATGTAAGTAAATCTCAATGAGGCAAATAGCTGAAGGCAGTATAATGTGTGAAACCACTTTATAAACCGTGACTTCCTAGTACTGATTCAGCAACATTTTGCTAAATCAGCCAAGCGTGACCATGAACTCACACCACCTGAATTACCAACTTCTGGGTTGTAGAAAATGCTTTTAACTAATCGCTACACCATACACCTAGCAAACGATGCTGTACTCGTGATTTTGAGGTTTGTAGAAAATTTTTTAATTAACCATTATTTCGTCATTGTTATAACATGTTATTGTCGTGTTATGCACCCTAATAAAGGTATGCTCACAAAAGGTGACAAATGCACCTTGCACAAACAGAAATAAAACTAAAGACCATCAATAAAAAAATTTTACTTTAAAAGCCGCCCTTGGTTCCTCAATTTGGACTAGCCTGATTGTCCCCCATTTGTAGGCCAACTCACTACAGTTTCTCTTCCAGGATTCCAGGAATACAGTCACCCACACCATATTGAAGATTGCAAAGAATGTATGCTTGTTAAGGTTATCCCAGGCTGTGAAGAAATAGACCAGTCCAATAAATGCTGGAGGAAGCAGAGCTTTCGTGTAGAAGCCAAGAAATGAGAAGTAGATGGCAAGTTTCTCTCCAAAGTAATGCCGAATATCATCTGAAATTACGCAGAATTAACATGTCAGTGATACTCCAAAAAACACAAGTGTATAAATGTATATTGTGTGTGTGCGTGCGTGCGTGCGTGTGCATTTGTGTGTGAGTGTGTGTGCGTGTGCGTGTTTGCAGTCTTTATATACTTGTGTTTTATATATATACTCATATACTCATGTATATACAGATATACATCTGAAACAAAATGAATCTTTTTAAAATGACTTGCATGCTGTAAGCCGGAATTCAGGATCCAATCGCACAACCTAAATGTGGACCTTTGTGGCATGTCAAAACATGACACATTACTGGCAAAGGAGTCTTAGACAGTCAGGTTAAGGAAGAGGATAATGCATGATGTTACAGTTTGTATTAGGCGAGTACTACATGTTCTAAAGGAATGCTAGAAAAACACTGAGTAATGAATGAACAAAACAATGTATTAATAGCTAAAATATGCTTTCACTTTGCAACAAACAGCCAGTGGCCCAGCACATTGTTTCACATCATTAAATTAATTTACTTACCATATGGCTGCGGACTGAAAAACGTCTGGTACCATTCGTGACCCAGTTTTTTTAGCTGCTCTTTTTCATGCAGCGGGTAAGTTTGTAGCACCACATCGTTGTTCAAACATTTGCGTACTGAAAGTAAAATCCAACAATCGAAGACTGGTCACCTTAGTTAAAATTAATCATAATGCATTATTTTTAAAACTTGTAAAAGTGTTTTATAGATTATTGGCAATGTTATCAAGACTGATTTAATTTTCTGAAAAATCACCACTGCCAAGCGTTTGTCCAATAAACGCATTTTCATTACAAAACTAAAAAATTCTTACCTGTCAACAACAGTATATTTACTGAAAAAAGTCTCCTAAGAGAATGTGCTAACTGCAGACCTACTCTTAAATTTCCTAAATTTGTATTATATATAAATGGTATGTAAGTAACTACTCAAATTAAAGTCGCTCTGTCACTTACATAAAGACTTTCCAACATATAGCGTCAACTTTTCATACCCGGGCAGATGTGTGTCACACTCCAGTGCCCGCATGTTTTCCAGTTCGTGAAGAACTATCCTCTGCTTTTCCGCCATGCTTAGAATATTGTCAATATCACTACCTACACATCACAAATGATATAAAAGTGCAAAATTTAAAACCATTCGGAAAATCATAATGTGCAGGCTGATGTTACATGAGTAGCTACTCCTTTAATTATTGAAAACTTTTTATTATTTGGAGAGTATGAAAGATGTTCTGCATATGCAGTGCTCTCTCTTTTCAAGAAAAACCTAGCAAGACCATTTTAAGGCAAAATTGTTTTACTGATTTCAGATCATTCTTAGTATCATGCTGTACCTTACTACCACATGATTTGATGAAACCAAGCCTAATAAACAAGTTATTAAAAAATTAAAAAACTTGTCATTTTTACTGGAATTAATACCTCAAGACAAGCTGCAATTGTGCAATCAAGAGCTGTTATACAGGTAAACAGCTAGGTAAGCTGTTCAACCCTTCATGGGTGATGGAATAATATATGTGACCTCGACAGGGCAGTTTACATGAATTTGTGCAGCTCCTGCATATCTGAAGAGTAAACTAGTCTGTTCCTGACAAATCAGTCTCACTTGAGTGTTCGTAGGAACTTGGCAAGCTTAGCTTTTTGAAAACAAGCTATATGCATCGGCATCATGTTTTAAGTTCCACTTCAGTGCAACTTAGAAAGTCCATTGATATAAAAACATAATAAGACACTTGTTTCTTTTTTTACAAACTAATAAAGCACCTTTTACATTTGCAGCGCATTCATTGCGAATTTAAGATGCTCCATCAAGCCATTGCTGCTTGGCAACTGAAAACAGTATTCGTGTGTTTTTCTCAAAAGTAGCTGATATGGACTTAGTAGGTATTTCTAGAAAATGGAAAAGCTGTACCTCTATAACATAAATATTTGCGCACAAGCAAAATACATCTAGTTCGCAACAAATTTGCATGAATTTTGTAACAGTACCATCGTCGGTAAAACTCAGCATGTCTTGACAAGTAAAATCTCGAACATAACCATCCTTGTGCCGTTTCCGAAGACCCATCACCTCTGCTGTTTCCAACAATCTGTCACACGTGGCACTGACATAGAAGAATCGCTCCTATGAACATAGATAGTTTATAATCTTTATTCTCATTGCAACATTTTAGAGCTTTAATAGTATATAATACAATATTTCTATGTTGCTGTTTGTCATTATTAGTGCCAGATCTACAGATACAACAGTAAAAAAAGATTAAATAAAACAGTTATTAATTAATAGCTAATGTTAACTGTTAGGATGGGTGCAATCCTATCGCCCAAAATAATGCTATAGTTCAGCAGCAGATGACTAAGTTGAATTGCGTAATTGAGTGATCACGTTGTGCGCTTAGTGACTGCAGTTAAGCAACAATGGGTTTAAGTCACCGAATGGATGGGTGGGCACTGAATTAACTTCTTCATTTACTATACTGATTTTGGCTGCTTACCTCATTAAAGAAAGTTATCACATTAGAACATGGTACCTTTACCAGTTCACTATTTCATTCTAGAGGATTAGTCTTAATAATAAGGAACATTCTCATCCTGCCACAACCATCCATATCAAATAAAACTATTCTGATGCTGGGAACTCACTTCTTAGAGACATCAAGTTGCATTCACATGGGAAAATTCTGAAGGTTCAGTTTTATATTAGAGGTATAGCCTTGTCAATCAGCTAAATTCCTGTCCCGCCACAACCATCTATGTTAAATAAGCCCTGTTACTAAGTGCTGAATCCTGGCTTACAATATGCCAAACTGACACGTGATGAACATTTTCTCAAACAAAAATTTAAAGGAATTCTCAATAAGATCAGATAAGCAACACAACATACCACTTCTTTCTTGTCCACATCAGTTCTCACTAGCAACTCAGCACCACCTACAGATTTGGCTGCTCGGATGCGCAGGACTAGCCAGTCCAACAGCTCCTGCTTCACGTCCTTACGGAATTCAACAGTAATAAGTGGTTGGAACGAATCGTGGTCGCTGTCGCCTCTGCTTCCTGGCGACAGTCTCCTCGTTATGCGTTGCATAATCGCTGGAAGATGTCAGTAGAGAACACTGAGGTCACTAGAGCTTGCCAAGAAGCCTGCAGGAATAGAAACATAATTATTGTATCACTTAACTACTAACTGTGCAAATTACAGTGGTAACTAGCTAATAAATTTGTCGTTTTACCATGATGAATGCATGAAGTCCATAAATGTAAACAGGCCAAACAAGCGTCAAAAAATTATTTGATCGGCTATGATATGAATCAGAACTTACAGTTGAGAGAGTTGGTGCTCCGACTATTTGGGCCAACAATGAAAAGGAAATGCACATGTACAAGGCTTTTTCACTTAAGATTTACGGGGACTTGCGGAAAAAAAATGAATGCTATAAGTTACACATTTTTTATACTACTCAGACACTAGATATACTGTTATATAGTGACTATGCAGTATGCACTTTCTTTTGTAAACACATAATGAAGAAATGCGTGAATGTATGAAAGAAGGCATGAAAAAATGGGCAACTACATATTTCTAAGGAGAGTAGCTTAAGTATAATAGCTACTTATAAAGAAAGGGGGGGAGTTTTAATGCCAAGAACAATCAATACTTTCCAATTTCCTGTAGATGTAGCAATAAGCCTTTTCACAGTTTCGCTACGTGCACACGCATAGTTGCTGTAGATCAAAGGTTCAGTGTACCGACTATGGTACCGACTACCACAGCAACGCATCTTAACTAAAACCGTCATGTGACACGTGGGTAAAGCAAAGTCATCTGCCGCATTAATTCAGCATCGTCAGTTGTTTTACGTGGACTTCACTTAATTATGCATTAGTCTGTGCATAGAGTGATTTACTGGCAAGATCTTGCTTGGGAAGAGGAAAAAATGAACTAGGTAATGTTCTAGCTAGCTGTTAAAACATGTAAAAACTGTTACTATTACAACAGCACGAGCCGCGAGGCATTATCAAGTGTACACAAATGCATTGTCTGGCACACTTAACCTTTGACCTTTTCATGATCATCATCAATCGCTGGAACTGTGAAAAGGCTTATTAAAGTTATAATCCCAAATCTGGCAAACTATTGATAACAGCTGGAAACCACTAGATTTTGGGTTCGAAAGATCAAGGTCACAAAATCAAAAATGCCTACAAAAATCAAAATGACTGAAGCTGCAATCACAAAACTTGGCACAGGGATAGGGATGGAAAGTGTTTTGCTCTTGGGTTTAAAATTTCAAAGGTCAAAGCCACAATATCAAAAAGACTTTTGGTCATAGTGACGTCAAGCCAAGACATGGGTTTACTATATGGTGATAAGGTTCTTGATGTGACAAATCTGCAAAACTCCTAAAAACAAGGTTTCCATGCATTAATTAACTGAGTGGTGATGATATGTGCTTGGCAACCAAATTTAAACACAAGTGAATTAGTTAAAAAACGGATGGGCAACAATTAGGAAGACTACTGGCATACTGCATCCAAATATTTTTCTTTTTGATGAAGCATATTTATGCATCAAAATGCGGCCATGACACACCTGCTGACTCACTAATTTTCCTCAGAGGATTGTACCTGATATTCACATAGATCCCGATCCTACCACAGGCATCTAGTTTAAGTAGTCCTTTCGGATGAGAGCTATATTCAGGCTTACAACGTGCCATATTGCATATAAAACAGTTTTCTACTTTCAAGAGAAAACAGTCTAATGGCTATAAGCCTGGCTAATAAACAGTGAAACCAAGGAGATTAGTCGACTAGTGACATTTACGCAGGATTTAATGTATCTTTGCACAAACATCACCTGGGTACCAGAGCAATTCCGTTAATCAGTAGCAACCTCGTAATAACACGCAGGAAACGCCCACGTTCAGCCATTATTATAAGAATCTCAGAAAGCAGAACGTCTCACAGTCATCTCGCAGACGAAGCCAAAAATTGACAAGTAGTGAAATGAGAATCTGTATAGGATAAAATTGCTATTTAACGTTAACGCTGCCGCCTACTATAGATGCAGAATTTGGAGTCTTCAGGTAAAATTAGAGTGTTACCTTAAGTGATGTTAAAAACCGTGACGGTCAATGTGTAGCAGCATTGGCACATTGAAAGATTAGCACCCGATGAAAGACATTGAAATAATCCTGTTTTGTCTTCAATGACAATTCATATTGCATTCGATTCTTGAAGATGCAACTGTGCTAAACTCATGAATTTTTATACAGTTGGGCACTCTGCAAACCAGAATCCAGTACTCAATGTCACATCCTATTAACACACAGGACAGAAATATAGCTAATTAACAAGCCTAATTTCTTAAGATAAGACACTAAAATAGCAGAAGTGTTTAATTTTGGATGCAAATGTATTCTCCCTCAATGAGGAAAACTGAGATGATAAATAAATTATCAGCATGATAAATAAATCTGGTCAGAATAAATATTAAACTTAGTAACCACTCATCTATTTAGCTATTCCCTGGCATCTTACAATAGCTTTAATATGAGTATGAGTAACACTGTGCATTTCACAGTTATAAATGTGACAATACTGTTCTCATGAGCTTACATGGATACAATTTTATTTGCAGGTAATGGTGTATTAGCCATGTTCCTCTGTAGAGTCCAAGGACAAATGCTCTTACTCTTGTTATTCTTCATCTGTTCCACAGCGTGTTCCAAAATACTGCCATTGTCAGATAGATGGAACACTCCAAAGTTCTATAAGGATATCATCCCAATTGATGTTTCAAGGTTATCCGATCATGGCAATGGCAAGTACCCTCACCACATTATCCCGCTCGATGTATCTACATTAAAAGGGCGCAAAGATCATCTTAACGGTTTTCCGGATATGCTAGATGATGACTATGAAATGGGAAATCGGCATTGGCTAAGGGACATTACCAGAAACAACATTGCAGACAAGTGGAAAAGTGATATATTTTTTAATGATTTCCAGAAAAGGTTTCAAAGGAAGACATGGAGATATTACTGGTGAAAACTGAAACAGTACCATGTCACAGGACTATTTGGAAGCGGGTGTTCAACAGTTTGAAATAGTGAAATCCATGACCATGATAATTTGAAAGTTAAAATAGTGACTACAGATTAATTAGATCAATGTACACGTAACAGATGCAATTAATCGAAAAGAAGACACTCCCAACATATAATAAAAATTGTAAGTAGTTTAGAAAGCACCATTTTAAAAATAACAACAAAATCACATCTTTTGTAGAAACTAGTAATATTGTCTTACGAGCAAGACAATATAAATTGAGAATTGTATTATCTTTGAATAATTTTAAAGAAAGGTTTTGTAAAGCCCCAGAATTTCTCATTTAATTTTGTTATTTTTTGATATTTGATATACTCAATGGTTATCAGTCAGTGAGCAGGCTTTTCGTGTTTTCGCTATGGCAAGCACATTCGCCACATTATCCTGCTCCACGTATCTACATTAAATGCTAATGTCTCGCACTGTTAAAACAATTAAAAAAATATGTAACGTGTGGTTAGACAGTCATGTACAATTTACAACACACTACAATACAATTTATGCATTTTTTAAATTTATTCAATTCATGTTCTTGCATCTTTTTTTGAGGCGTATAATTTTGAAACTCATAAATGTTAATGCCCAAGTCACTGTAGCTTCAATACTAGGCACGGATTCCTATTCATGCACTAGTATGCTGAAATTGTTCTTAAGTACAAGTCATTTCAGCAGCAGCGTTTCAGTCAGTTGAGTTTATTTTAGTAATTTTAGAATTTTAGCAACGTGAGATTTCAAGAAGGGTTTGTGCAAAACAACACAAAGTGCTACAAACTTTAAAGAAATTATTTCTTAAAATACCTTCTAGGATGTTTTTTATGCTTTGAAAGACTTCCTAGATCATTCTTTTAATCAGACAAGGTATCAAAAGACCATGCAGTTAGGAATTTTGCGTGATAAGGCCGGTGGTGGCTACGCAAGAGTTAAAAAGGTAAAGAGTTGAGCACATAGTTTACAGGCCAGTAAGCGCCTTGTTTTCATTTAAGTAGGTGAAAGAACGCACTAAAGCCAGGAAGCGACTTGTTTCTTGTTGAAGAATTCAAAAAGAATCGTCATAGCTATTAAGAAAGTTAGTCTCTTAGTTACTTTCTGATTACATGATTGCAAAGTGAGGAATTGTGTAAAAGGTAAGCAGGAATAAAGGGGCATGTACAAATAAGTGAAAGGAATTCAGTAAGCTGGCAGAGAAAAGTCTAATAAAATATCTGCTATAATAAAATAAAATGTCTACTGCTTACAATATCCTACTAAAGCCTTGCAAATTATATTAATTCCGCAAAAAGTGCACACCCACTGAAAAAAAAACTTGAGAATAAAAAAGCCAAGTTTGCTGAGTAATCATGGTGATGAAAGACCCCAGCCTTTCTAAAGAGTGGCCACTCCTATTTTCAATAGACTGTAACGTCTGGGCCATGAGTCAAAATAATTCGATTGTAATCAGCAGGTGAAATTACCCAGTCAGCACAGGAGATAATACAGTTGTTACTCAATGAGCTGACTTAACGCACATGCGTGTATCATCAGGAGCTGAACTTTGTGGTTCCAATAGGTTATGAACGTAGAAAACAAAAGTGAACTGTTTTGCATGTCTTCCTCGACTTGCGTTGGGAGCAGAAAGTTGTAATTTCGAAGTTTCAGAGAAGCTGCGGGTTGCACAACAAAAGTAAAATCAGATTAGAAGTGATTAAGTTCCAGTATCGATTGTATCAACTAGTGATCAATAAACAGGGGATTCAGAACTATCCAGGGAAGCACTAAGAAATGGTAGGTTATTTTCAAGTTTGAATGTAAATTCCTCATTGAGGTTTCAATGGGAAACTAACACACAGTGTTGTACAATACTGTCAAATCCCAACTCAATTCCACACTAACTGCGCCAACGTATGAACTTTAAGTCTATGGTACACGTTAAACTGGGCACGCAGAATTTTAAAACAAAGGAAATTTCTCATCAAGACAGATAATCACGGCAGTAATCCGACAGCGCGAAACAACCTTTTGAATATCAATTCCCAAATTTTCCATTAAACGTTAATTCTCCATTACAGTTTTAATCGGAATATTGGGAACTGACATTCAAAGTTGTTCCGCACAAGTGCAAACTCTGCATTATGGATTTCAGCGATGACTGACAGTCAGTCCATACGTTGCTCCATACTATCACTGTCAGTTCCACTTTGTAGGTTCAGTAAGGAATTGACATTCAATGTTTTTCCACATTGTCAGTGACACTATCACTGTTGTAGGCTTATAGGTGCTAAACCTTAACTAAACTGCTAATACTTCATTGATTAGCAAAGACTTTTAGGAGAGTTCCAGTTGCAAGCGGAGACCTATTATCACGTTCATCTTTAACCGCTGCCTCAACACATACTTATAGCCATTAGGGAACAGTTTTCAATACTTACATTTAATTTCAAGAAAACGAAAGCAATAAGTACTTCGCGAATATTAGCTAAAGCTACGCGTTAATTTAGCTATTAATCTGCTGAATCTTTAGATTTCGCACGCACAATTTCAGCTATAATTAGCCTGTTTTTCACAATTTATTAACGATGAATATCACACATTAAACGTGCAGAAATGAATAAATCTCAAAATTGCCACCTTTGACATTTAAAGTCACATGTACATTATACAAAAGGAAGATTCCATTTTCATTGTAAACAGCTATGAGTGAGCGTACACTTCTCTAAAATCCCACTTTAAAAAATATGCTGTTAGGATAACAAGTCTTAGATTCTAAACTTCATGCAATCCGTTTCTGGATTCGCCTAGATCATTGACTATAGACGATGCCGACGGGCAAAAACCAATACCGCTGATGAGAAATTCAACTCGGCACTCATACAGCATCCAGGCCAGGTACAAGTATAGGTGTAGGTATGTACTGGAGTTTGCAAATGGTTGACAAAAACTGGTTTAGTAAACTTTAAGTTCTCCTACTGACACTTATAATTACTGATCGTTTTATGCACCCGACTGGCTAGAGACAGAGGATAAAGCAAAGTCTGTAGAGGCACAAATTGAAAGACTTAGTTCAGAAACAAAACACAGGTACGTAGCAAACTACTCAAAGTAGATTTACGGTAATCATTATATTAATTTATCGGGTCATCACTAATAAGGTGCATCTATCGTCTATAAAAAATAAGACACAACATATCTATGCATGTACGCATGTAACAGATGAGCGCAGTTATCATTGCACATAAGGACAGCGTTCGGAAACTGTTTACAAGTAACTGTATAAGTGTTTTAAAGTACACTGAATAACTTACACTAATAGCACTTTTAGGGTGCTATACAGTAAAAAACTGTCTGACTTGTAGTGGCTTAGAAGTTATTCTAAGTATCTGGATGTATGCCAGATACGAGCTTCATAGCTGCTCTAAAATTTAAATTGGCATATGATGTATTCACAAACTTGAGACATTTTCTGGATATCGACTATGTCAATCACTTAGTTTGTTGTAAATTCATGATTCAAACTATCTTTTAGTTTTTATTCACCTTGTACAAAAAGGTGTCTTTCAATTGTGAATGCAACCTCCATCAACGTGGTAAACAGGCAGTATGGCAAATGAGAGTTGTTAGACTCCAAATGAACACTGAACCGAGCTGTCAGTCATCCAGTCTATGACTCACTCAATGCAGCTTAACTTTGGTCACAAAAATAAAGAAAAACTTTATACTGATAAAAGCTACTAGAATCTAGCTTAACCGTTGCCTTTTTAATTTTATAAAGATTTTTAGTAACAGATATTATCATAGTTATTATCATATGTTATAAATTAATGTTAACATAATTGCTCTTGATATTTTGTTAACATAATCCTAGATATTTTCTCTCTTCAACAAATCAAGTAAAATTAGAATTTGCAAAATGAAAGGTCGTTCATATAAAGACTACACTATCAACTTTTTATTGCATTACAACAGGTTTTTGAACCATGTTTGAGACGAGATACAATAAAATCAGTACTATTACGTGATTCAGTGAGTCTAAATATTTAGTTCAATTCAATTGAATTGAATTCAACTCCATCTACGTCTAGAATATATACACTACAATTCCATCAAGTTATAAACGAAAAAAGAACAGCGCTATTTCTGTGTTTGAAATAGCAGGGGGCTCCAGGGAAAATGCTGTAAATTCGCATAATTTAGATGGCTGGAAAGTGACATTACGCCTGAATGCATTACAGTAATACAACAGGAAATGCTAACAACATCTGCACAATGGTGGCACTACTCAGTTAATTACATACATCAATGTTAAAGTCAAACTGCTCATATCAGATCTAACATACAAACAGAGATGGTTTTCAGTGTGGAGACATGCTTATCATAAAACTGGCAACTTATAGTTAAAGTCATCAGCCACCAGGCCACCAACTACTAAATTAAAAACAGAATAGCGAGTGACCATGGTGCATGACCTAAGCTAAGCAAAGCCGAACTTGGTTCGGTTATTAGGTGATTGTTGGGACTCTCAATCATGGTAAATGTATCAACTAAATTTACAAAGATACTTCTGCTGCTCATTCCCCCATTTACTATTATGAGTCACCCATGTTTGTTTTACCACCTCCATATGGTTTCCGAATTGCAAGTGACCTTTAACTTTAGGCCACTACTCAAGGTCAAGTGACTCCATTAAAACCTGCGACTTGTTTTGCGTATCTAGTACTATATAGGTTACCCTAGTTTGGTAACCCAATTACTGACTGTTTTAAGTTATAAATCTCTTGCAGGTTTGTGTTCACTGAATTAGTTACTGCTGACAAATCTAGCCAAAAATATAGCCTTTTGTTGGCATAGTGTCTACATGATAAAACGAAATTCACATTCAATGTGCATGTACAGAGCAATATCCTAAACCAGTTTTCCAACCAATAGTATCTATAGAGTTCACATATACACAATAGGTATTGAAATATTTTCTTGATAAAGTTAATAGACATCACTGTTAATAGTCTTCAAGTCATTGCAGCATCATTGTGTAATATGGGAGGGAAATTTTAGCAAAATGTCGTCCATAAAATGATCAAATAAGTTTTTCTAATACACAGCAAGATATAACTTCCAAACAAATATGTTTAAGAATTTTTGCTACAGATAACTACAACTTTGTGATTATAATTTTGGTGAATTGAACCAGAAGAATGAACCTACGAACTTCACAATAATATAGTACAAAAAGGGGATGTCTGTATATACAGTACAGGAGAAACTGAAATATATACTCAAACAAATTCCAAAGGTCCTTGGTTCAAACACGGGCTTACGCTTGACTTTTTCACATTTCTTTCCACTCATTCGAGCCTGTTTTCAGAAATTAATATAGTGTGGGTTTATTCCGTCATCAATTGATAACCATTAAATTAAGATTACAAATGCTTATTAAATCTCAAACTCACAGCTTAACAGGACTCAGAATGCACTGAATGCTCAGTGAACGCATGCACAAGCCTTGTAATTTACTATTAACCATTTTGAATTCCTCACACGTTATTCACTTCCTTACTGAACTGGGTGTTTTGGCTAGTGGGCGAGATAATAGTGGCATCAATAAAGAACTATAAATAAAGTAACAACACTTCCGTTTTGGAGATTTGTGCGCTGCAAGGAACTGTGGCATGCCTGAGAAAATGGTGCCGCCTGGTCAAACAAAGTCAAAAGACTTTCATGTACAAACTTTCTACAGAAAGTTTCATACAGCTGGCGTTTTGGCCAACTTCAGCAATTTTTATCTTTGTTCCAGGGCCGCTGAATTGCATCACCTATAAGTTCCCCCTATCGTCTACCACCTACACTTGACATTTTACTGACAAAACGTGCATACATAACACTATACATTGCTATTGTTCAAATCCTGGAACTGCCCTGGGGAGGGGTAAAGCATTTTTGTCATTGTTAGATTGTCAATCGGTGCTGCACCACTCGTACTCAGTTGATTCTGATACCTCTACTATATCGACCAGCCTGGCTCCAAAATGCCCGCCCTCAAGGGGAGGAGGCAGGGTCATTGCAGGCTATTGCCCAAAGTAGTCACCCATCATGTAACATCTACATTGATATTTTGCAGTACAAAACCGGCCTTTCTAACACAATAGTAACTGGACTGTAAATAGGTGACAGTTCACTGCAAATTCCTCACACTGAGCTGACTCAAATTATCACACTATACCCTTCATCCTGGATCCTCCCTTCCTCCCTCCGAGTCATTGCAGATCATCCCCCAAAAATTTTCACTCATCTCCTAACATCTTCTTTTGACATTTTGAGGCACAAAACCTGCCTTTATAATACTATAGTTGTGATTGTTCGAATCCTGGATCCGTTATCTCCCAGGAGGGCTAAAATATTTTTTCACTCCTCCCCAGGAGGGGTCAAATTCTTTTTGTCTATGTTGGGTTGTCAATAGGAGACAGGCCACTCTAATTCCTCCACTGAGTTGACTCAGATCCTCCCACCATGCCCACCATTACTGTGCCTCTGCGGAGGTTTCTAATTTTTTATCATTTAGTACTGCTCTGGATATGGCCTCAGGATAACCATCGACCTTAACCATCATCTTGTCCCAGAATTATGCCAAACCAAAAATTTCAAGGCTACTCTAAGTGGTTAAGGTATTAACTCGCTTACATTCACATCGTGAGCTGATGACCTATACTGCATGGCAGCATTAATAAAATAAAATAAGAAAACATGAAAAATACTAAATGAAACTACTGACATATGACAAGCTGAGGTTGAAATCGCAACTGAAACTTGGTTCAAAAAATCAAATAAACATGATGAAAGCCTTATTGTGAAATTTTAAGATCATAATTAATTGATTTATTAATAAATTTTAATGCTGTAGTTTTAGCTAGAGCACACTTAGCCAGCTGTTTAGCAGTGTGCATGTAACAAGCTGAACAGTATGCATAATACAATCAAATATATCCTATAAGTTGCAGCAGTTAGGCCATATGAACAATTTTGTTTCTGGCTACCAACAGTTACTGGTGAATGAGTCAAGCATATTCTGTTCTGTATATTTTTTATTTTGTATGTTTTGTAATGCTCCTAAACCTAAATAAATTCACTTCAGTTCACTTAATCCCCCAAAACTGCCATCTGTTTCTGAGGAAGAGCATTTGCACATTCAAACGCAAGACAGCTTTGCTGATTTAGTATCTCATTTCACAGGATTTTCTTGATTAATGCACTAGATACTAGTCCTACCACAACCACCTGTACCAAATGATCGAGTAAGGCATGCAGAGTGCCAAATTCTATTAATAGTCAGAAACTGCCATTTTCAATGCGCAAGATTTACTTATTTTACTGCTATTCTTGATGATGTACTGCAAATGACTACAGGATGTAACCATGTTTTTGCATGTTTCACCTGGCATTTGAACAAACCAGCAAGTCAGGCCTAAAACTAAATGCCATTTACTACTGTCTGCCATGGAGGGTGATGTCTTATTCATGTATACCATTTACCAATGCTCTGCTGTTTTTGGCTGAGCTATTAACTCGACTACATTGGTGCATCAGAAGACAATTAACTGGTTTTCTAAATAAAGTATAGATGCAGAACAAACACGTTTCATAGATGCATATTTAATAGATGCAGTGATTACTGCTATCACAACCATATGTTTGTAAATGCTTATACAATTATGCCACACCTACACAGTCAACTAACTTTTCTTTTTCACATTTCACTATTTTTCCACACCAGAGTCCAGCACTTGGTGTAGAGCCTACTAAGGCAGATGGCTGTGGTAGTACCAAAACCTAGTTTACCTATCGAGGGAATTCTGTAAAATGAGATGGGGAACCAGCAAAAGTTAGTCACGTTCGGATGTGCATACATTTTCCTTCAGCTATTGAAGGATCTGATGAATATGGCCTCATGATATGACACACGAGTGTCTGGAGCAGTTTTTCGCAGTGATCACTCACCACTGATTGTGTCGTTGCAAAAATCTGAGTTTGTATCCACTCAAAAAGTTATTAATTATGTGTTAACTATTTAATTATTTGTGGCATTTTGGCAAACTCATGTATATTTGTCATTTGAAGAAAAATTCAGTTAATTATTTACACAATTTGGCATAGTGTAAGCCGGTAACTGACATTCAACAACAGGGTCTACTTATTATGTTGACTGTTGTGGCAGGTACGATATCCAGCCCCGTGTCAAAGATATTCATCTTCAGTGAAAACTGAACAGTCAGCACGCGGCATCTAAGCCACATCCGAATGTAATTTACAATATTAAGCCTAATGTAGCTAATGAAACCACCAAAAAAAGTGTTTCTGGATGGTTACCCATCCACTGGCTAATCGTGCTTAGAGCTGTATGCATCAAATACTAATACCCACTTTTTTATTGATCTACGTTAAACAAAGAGTGAGGATGTGCTGGATAATACAGTGTAAACTAACCACATCGAAATAAACATCTGTTAGCACAGGACTAAGGCAACTAATAAATGTAAATATAGCGAAATTTGTCTTTTGGGTAGACAAAAACTAGGCTAATTGTTGTTTTACCTTTTTGAATATTTGCATGTCCCAAAATACAAACATTTTATATTAGCGATTTTCATAATATTCTCCAGATGTGGCAGGCCTAGGATGAGTGCAATATGGCAATCAAAGCAGAATGGGTAGTTATCGGTATAATCTTCATTTTCCTAGTCTTCAAGATGGTCAGCAGCTGCCATGCAAGATGCAAATGTGAAGAGATGGAAGGCAACTATGTGACCAATTGCAGTGTTGGTGGGATGACAAAAATTCCATCCGACATTGGTATGATAAAATAATCAAAAGTTAAAATTAGTCTACTAATGGTAAAATTTTGTGAGGTGCTTCCATTTATCAGCATTTGAGAACAAAGTCACATCTTTTTTGCTTGTCAGGTTTATTGATTTGCCATTAAATCTTTGGCAATTAGTACCCATGAACCAAATTATTATAATTTTGGATTGATAATCCCCATTTTATCAACTGCTGGAGCTACTTAACAGTGTTTTTAAAAGAAAAAAAAAACCAATGCCAGCCTTTAAAGTAAAATAACTACTAAATGTTCAATAGCTTAGAAAATAGTTAATTTGGTTTTCTTTATACAGATCCAAGAACAAACATTCTACTCATTGTTGGACCAAAGGAAAATCCGAACAGAATTCATGGGATACCACGACAAGCTTTTGTGGGTTCACCAAATTTAGAAGAAATTCATATAATTAATGGCAACGTGAACGGAATCGAGGATAACGCATTTGAGGTAGGGGTGCAGAACTGACTCACCAATAAATTACTGTAATTGAAGTTACTGATAAGCAATTTCAGCTGAGAAAACGCATTCAGATATTTACAAGCTTTACAAAAATGATTTTGAAAACAGTTTAAACAGAAGAATAAAGCTTTTGGGGCAAGTATAATGCTCTGATGAAAGTATGGTGCTGTATATATAGAGTTATTAAAAGATTAGTATACAGAGAGTATTATTAATACACATAGACAGATCTATAAAGGCCAGCTGTGGCCAGTTGAAATGGAACTACTGAATTTAAAAAGGCCATTAAAGACTCTAAAATGCATTCAGCTGCACAGAGAAACCAAGCCTCCATATACTGCATTTGAATAAATGAAAGATGGAGCTAATTTAGAGAAACATACCTGTGTAATGTGGCTAGGTGCAGTGTACATTCACATCATTTACAGAAACAGACCTGTGCGATTTGATTAGGTCTGGTGTAAATCCATGTAATTTAGAGAAATAAATCTGTGTGATGTTACTAGGTCTGTGTATATCATAGATTTAGATAAAGCGCTTGTGTATAGAGAGATTGATTGCTAGCTTAAACATTAGAACAATACTTTGAGTGTGTGATACTTAAAGGCGCCATGCCATGTCGTTGGGCAACAGCAGCTGTTGGCAGCTTGCCAACATGTATTTCAATGGCGTTTCACATATATTTACATCAATATTTTTGCCGCAAAGAGAAACTTAAAATAAATTTGTTATTGATAGCAGTAATAGAGTCCTTCCAATACCTGTCAAAAATATAAGTTAATCTATACAATTACGTCTATATTTAATAATATTATGGCAGCAAGTTCTAGCGAAATCTTTTATACTTTTAATCAAATTTGTTATTTTGGTCTGGTATTAGACTAGTTATACGCTGCAGATAAATTATTAGTTGCTAACGAGCACTTTTAATTTATATTACTGATGTAACTGTCCTGTTAACATAAATAAATCTAAATTTAATCTAAAATAGTTTGTAATGTTCTGTTTATCAAATTTACATATTTGGTTGAATTTAGCAACTTGCATATTCACTTAGAAAAAATGTTTTGCAGGTACAGATATTAAACAGCATGCAATTTTTCACAACTTGAAAAAACAGTCCACTGTTAAGAGACTTAACCTAATAAGGAAGACCAATTTAAAAGAAAAGTAGTTAATTAGCAGTTACGTTTCTAGTGACCCTGAAATAAACCTAATATTTTTATGCTGCGTCCCAGAGATGCTTTGCTACAGAACACTCGTTTCTGTGTACCATTTTCTGCATGTTTTAAGTTGAACACAAGAAAGGGCTGTATTATCCCCCGTAACAGAAAGGTACACTACTGAAAAGAAAAGTTTTTAAAGGATTTAAAAGATTTTCCTAGTGTCCCTAATGAAAACCTTTAAGGGTGTATTTGAAAACCCATTTTCTAAAAACCCTTTCTAATGGGTTTTCTTCAAGGAATACCTTTTACAGAAAACCGCACAATTAAATGTTTTTCACAAAGAAACCTGCTCAGAATATTTCTCTGTAGTGACTGAATAAACCCATAATCCTGGGGCGGAACTAGGGGGGTGCGAGGGGGCACCCCCTGTCAAAATTTGCGCCCCCCTGCAAAATCGGACAAATAATTTTTTTGCAGTGAAAATTGCAGTTCGCATGTAATCAGTTTCAATATGAATTAGAATTAGGTAAAAAAATGTTTGGTAGCTTCAGTGTATTATTTTCTTAAAACTTGTGTGTGATAAATTTCTGTAAATAACAATTTAGTTAGAGGCACATTAATAACGTTAGGTTAACTGAGAGTTAATTTTCTCATTATTGCTCTGACCGCTACGCCGTCCTACTCACATGCTAATTATAGGCCTGCAAGCAGTATAAAAGGGGTTAAAATTGGCTTAACCATTATTTAACCACTTCGGATACCTCGCCCTCCCAGAAAATTTTTGCGCCCTCCTCCCTGCTTGCCACATCTAGTTCCAGCCCTGCCATAATCATTTAATTTTGAAACCAAATTTGGTCCAAAATAAGAAATTTATATGAAATATTTACAACGCACCCTAGATTTGGTACCTAACGGGATAGCAATCATTAAAAAGCCAAAAACTTACTTTGAAATCATTATTACACAAGCTAAACAAATATAATTGTTACTATATTTAAAATGAAAAATGCTGTCACTTATAGTAGTAACCACATATTTACCAGTTTAAACTAATTATTTAAAACAAAGACAGGAATACAGTATTTACAATTACATTGCAATCATTAGTCTGGCATATAAAATACACTGAACATAATTAAGCCACTTTTAAAATTAAACATAGAAACTCATTATATTTTTGCACAATGCAAACATAGTGTTTCACTGTAAGAGCATAAAAAAATTAGTGAATCACACAGTCTATGTTATGTTGAGGCCAAAATAAATACAATACTGAAAATTCAGTCTAGTTGACAGTTTGTTCAATAGGTCATTTACTTAACAATGGTCCTTAATTCATCCCACAGAGATGAAGATGAAGTCTGTTGTTTTAGAACATTTTCGTCCATTACAATGTCAGGAATAGATACAGTTCTTTTTGTGCTTATAATGTAGCTTCTCCTATTCAACCTTCACTGACAAGATTTAAGTCAGCTGATTATTTCATTGTTGATATAAGCTTCTTCACTATCCACTCACATAAGCGTAGTAAAGTGTAACCTACCAACATAACCCTGCATCCTAAAATTATCAAAATACCATTGTCAGAAAAACTGCATTTATTGGAACCTTTGATTTGGTATTAGGCCTACCGTACATTATAAGTAAAACCATAACAATAATTATTTGCATTTAATTGATGAATATACACAATATAATATATCAATAAATGAATAACATGTTATGGTGTAACTTTTGACAGCATTAACACATGAAACTGCGTAAAAAATGCAGCAGTAACTCCTAATTGAGGCCAGCAGCATAAAAATGGTAATCTGGTAATGGTTAAGGTCTGGTCATTGTGCCGTGATCATTAACTATAATGATAATGAACTTTATTAAATTTCAAAAAATAGGCTAGCTAGGTAAAATTTGTATAAAAAATTTCTATAAAAAATTGTATACTGTGTCTGTTTAACATGAAGTGAAATTTAGTTGAAAAACACTTAGGGTACGACTCCATGTGCGCATAATGCATGATGCATGATTTGTAATATGTATACAATAATTTATATTTAAACACGTGATATTTAAACAGTGTTTCCATGTGTATGTAATGCGTTGTCCGTGATGCATCATACATATTCACTCGAACGCGATGGCTATTGTCTGCATACACATCACACAGCAATACACAGACAGGAAAACGCCGTTACAACTAAATCTTCATCACTGTTGTACCGAAATTTCGATAAAGGAATGTCATCCAAAAATTATTATTCCTACACTTACAATGTCCTACATTCATGTACAGTGACCAAAAATGGCGGAAAGGACACAGTGAGCTTTGTTAATGTGCATAGCGTTCACGGACACATGGAAACAGTCAATATGCATTACACATTACGCATTACGGACCATGCATTACACGCACAAGGAGTCGTAGCTTTAGGCGTGGACGTGGTGACTATGTACCGGTACATAGTTTCCTCTAGTTAGCGCTACTGTAATTCGCACTATTACAGTTACAAGTATGGCTCATACATGACTAATTGCATTAATATTATGACAATTAATAATGAAAGCAGTTTCTTGAATATTTTGAAAGTATTTTACAAATAAAAGACCGCCGACAAGAACACTACCATATCGTTTTACTTAAATGAAAATGTAGGATAATGTTATCTGTAAAAAAGACCTGGTTGATGCTTTTTTGCCTGATTTGAACATTTATAAGTAATGTAGGAGGTTGGCACTTTTAACTATTTTGCTATTTGCACGCAAATTCACTACCCGGAGTACACGTAATGAAAATTATTGCAAAAATTTCACACGGACACATAATAACAAAGTAGCAGAAAGCAGCAGCTTGCCCAACAACATGGTGCCACTTTTTGCATAAGACCTAGCAATCTCTCTCTGAAGACGTATCTAAATCTGTGGTGTATATCCATGTAATTTAGAGAAACAGAGATGTATGATGTGACATGTGGCTAGGTTTTTGTACATCAAGTAATTTAGAGAGATAACCGTGTGTGATGTGGTTAGGTCTTATGTGCATCCACATTATTTAGAGAAATAAACCTGTGTGATGTGGCTAGGTCTAGTGTAGCATCTACGTTATTTAGAGAAATAGACCTGTATGATGTGATCTGATGTGCATCAAGTGCTAAGAGAAACCAAAAGAGTCAATTCTGAGAAACTGTCATTCATTACGATACCATTATGTTGGCAAATGAGTGAGTTAACATTATCTTCTAACATTGTTTGTGTTACAGGGTTTGTCCAAATGTCACACACTCATCCTCAGAAACAATGGTCTAAGCCGTATCACCGAGAGTAACCTTCGTGGCCTGATATCACTTAGTTATCTTGACTTGCGCAACAATGACATTGCTGAATTTCCATCAGGATTCTTTTCTGAATTCGGAGAACTGCGCCACTTAGATCTCGGATACAACGGGATGGGAACGATTCCGGCCCGGCTATTCTTGAATCTGACCAAGTTGCACACGATTAACTTCGACGGAAATCCGTTTGGGTGAGCATGGCTGAATACATTAGACAACCACTTCCATAATTTTAGAACAGGAAAATATGTAAAGCAGCACTATCTTTGTGAAAATAAAATGGATTATGAATAAGCTTAATAGTCAATAATTTTCTGAAGTGCTCGGAATTGTAGGTTGGTTTTGCAGGTTGCGGCTAACAGGCAAAAAAATTTCTAGCGAAAACTTCCACAGATAAGTGGTCCAAGAAAAAGATCCGGATTTATAAGTAGCTGTTCTGTATGAAATGTTCTGCACTATACTAAAAAAGCAATTTCAGGAAAACAGATATTTGACTTTTGCTACAGTTCACTTACCTATAAGTCTGCAGTACAGCAAAAATCTGAATATGTGCCTTACTGGGTCAGTACACTACCATCAGCTGCATCGATCATCTGAAGATAGAACACTAAAGCTAAAAGAATAAACAACGTTGTTTGTTAGTTCTCAGAATAATTAATTTTTTAAACATATAAACGTTAGTTAGATGAGACACCTGGAAGCATTCACAATGATAATTTTTTGGCTAGTTTAAGGGACTCACAATAAATTAGACTAGACCTAGTCTCCGCTAGGCTTATTCTGAAGAAGTTTGTTTAACTTTCTAATTTACCAGTATGTTTTATTTGGTATTTCAAAGCAGCTTCAGAAGCAAAACAAATAATTTATGCCACAATGAGTAGCTTTCTGTATGATTTTAATCACATTCCACATGAAATAGTCAAATTGAGCCATGCGAAAATCCTTGCAGTTTTACAAATTTTTTAATCTGGTAACTTTTCGCTTTTACAGGAATTTGAATCGTGATGTATTCGTTGATGTTGAAAACAGTTTGAGGCATTTCTCATGTGACAATTGTAGCATTACCGAACTGTCCAGAGACAACTTTCTGTACATGCCCTACCTTCAGACGCTCAGCTTACAAGACAACGTAATTACAAGCTTAGAAAATCAGTGGTTTTCAAGATGGGTTCCAGGCGTAAAACATTTAAAACTTAGCAGCAATACAATTAGGAGTATCAGTGCAGAAACTTTTAACAAAATGTATTTGAAAGAATTAGATCTATCACATAACAGGCTAGGTGAGGCCAACTTAGAAGAGGAATTTAATGGCTTGGTAGTCAGAAAACTGTCTCTTGGACATAATAGATTCTCACACATGAATCCTACTGTGCTACAGCCACTAAGTTCGGGACTGATCCACCTAGATTTAAGTGGAAATCCACTAAATAAAAACAACCTTCGAGTGGTCCTAAGCTACCTGGAGAACCTAGCCATACTGAACCTGACGGACTGCAGATTCAAAGAGTTCCCACACAGCATCATTCCATACTTTTACAAGCTAAAGGAGTTGATTGTAGCAGGAAATTATCTGGAAGATTTTTCCCCGCGACTTGTAAATGAATTGGTAGAGGCAGGAACTACAATCGACCTGTCTAACAATCGCTTCACCACCACTGACACCGAGTTAGTAGAAGCGCTCAAAACTGCCAACGTAAGTTTGAACGGAAATAGATGGCACTGTGACTGCTATATTATGCCTCTCTATTTATGGTTAAAAACGCTAGAAAACTGCACTGATGAGGACAATATCCGTGTAACAGATGTGCAGTGTTTAATTTGCGCAACACCTAGTGAATACAAAAACATTCTTATTCAGAGACTGAATCAAACTGCTATTGAAGTATGTCCAAGTGTGATCTTGGGCAGGGAGCCCATAATTGCAATAATTGTGATCACAGTTGTACTGCTGATAGGAATCATAGTTATTCTTTGTTTGATATATAAAACGAGAATGATTAACTACTACACAAAGGAAGACAAAGAAACAAATAAGGTCGAACAAGAAAATGGCGGTTTTGTTAACAACGGACTCTCAACAGCAGATGAGCTGCCATCAATAATAAAAGACAAACCTGTTGACGATGTCGATAAGAAAAAGCAAAAAGAGAAGAAATCTAAAAAATTAGATACCCATAACACTGCAAATAATAACTTGGACCATGCTCAATGGGAAAGCACACCAAATGCTGAGGATAAACACAAAGACACAGCTGTATAAACAGTGAATTTTTGATCACTCAAAATTTACATGTTTTCTGAATATGATGGGACTTGGCACTTCAGATGTTAAAATTAAAAATTTGTTATCAGTGCAACAAGTAAAATATTTAGGCATATCAAATTACTAAAGTTTGTTAGGCAGCTGATGCCATAGCAGGCCAATTATACATCTTAATTTCTAATGTGAAACATCGGCATTTTTCATATTGCACTTGCAGCCAAACCTTCTGCGTCTTATGTACCATATGAGAATACCAAACTGCCTACCTCTGACATTGTACTGTGGCAATAGTTATTAAGCCTAAGTAGTATATTAAACAAATGCCATAAATGCCACGAACTCTGAACTCACTGTAAAATTTTTTGAACTATTGTTATATGTACTGAGTAAATCTATTGATTACTCGATTACTTTGGCACACTGACTGCTTTCAGTTTCATTTTCTCACTGAAGATAAGATTGAAAAATCAAACATTTTGATGTGAAAGCTAATTCTGGCACAGTGCTAGTGCCAACTGGTTAACACCGAGAGAAAGTGATAAATAAATATGTTAATTGAGTAACAGTGTCAGACATGTATGTAAGAAATTTATAGCATGCAATTAATAAAACAAAGGTAGGCTTACGCTAAATACAGTTCTAAGAACTTCTAACTTAAAGTGAAATGCTCATGTGCTTTTTAATCAAGTTCAGCAAACTTGTCAATAGGTTTTATGTATGAAATAAAAAAATATTTACACATTTAATTAAACTTTGATGCATCGGTTGACTTTGCGTACATTTCAACACAAACATTTGGACACAGGACGTTTCACCACAAGACATGTGGGCACATAGGTAATTTGGACACAAGGCAATTTGAACATATATGTCATTTGGACACAATGATATTTGGGTACATAGGACATTTGGACACAAGGTGATATGGACATGAGGTAATTTGGACACAAGCTGTTTAAGCCAGGCTATCACTATTTTGTGACTTTGGCAACCATCCGAAAATTTCGAAGTTCAACAGTAGCCAAACATATGCCAAAAGTTTGCCAAACGATCACAAAACGTTCGCAGTGTTCACCATTGTCGCCAAAAGGTCACCAGCTTCAGAAAAATTTTTCAAAATGTTTAAAGTTTGTCGATAGTATCGCAAAATTCGCATCGCCAGAGCTTTGCCAAACTGTAGAAAGATTGTCGTAACATGCACCAAACTTTGCAAATTTGTCGCCAAATGTTTACAACAATTTCAGAATCTGCAAAATCTTGGCAAACATTTTGCAGCGCTTTTCAGAATGTTGTGACAAATTTGCACTATTGACCCAAAAATGAGTACGCTTCGAGTTTGACCCACACCTTAACATTATGTCAAGTATCAACTTCTTAGATTATTCTGTGCTCGAAAAAGCTGGAGAAAGACACCCTAATATTCACGTACTTTTGGACTTGCAGGCTCCACTTACTGTTCAGGAAGTTGGATTCCAGGAAGTGAGAAAAAGAATATGTGAGCAGTCAGATCAAAATCGACTATTTGGCTCAAATTGTAAAATTCGAGTTATTGCCATATTCTTAGTCAGCAAATCATATTGATGCCAATATCATGTCTGTATGTTCCTTCTAAGACAAGATATCACAGGTTATAACTGAGGAGGCAATTTATTTGTGAAAACAAATTATTGAGAAATTGGCTTTCAAAGTTTAAGAACAAATTCATGAAAATTTGCATAACAACCTTGACTGGCATTGGTTGCTATGGACTTTAATACACTACTTAGGAGTCTAATTTTTTTGTAAAATGTAATAGAAGGTGTGTATGGCGAACTTAAATTACACACATTTTTGGGCCTCTACCTAATGATTTTCTTACCCGAGTGAGTATTAATTAAAGATGAGTTGTCGCAACGTTAAATACGCAGAATTTGTTTTTATAATGAATGTTCCTTATCTGTAAAGTGAATTATATCAATTACAGCAGGGCCCTAGTACTACATAATCTATAAAATTAATTTTATGAGTGTACAATTTAAGTTACACTTAAGTTATTAATTTCAGGTGGGAACTTCAGCTTATAACAAGATGATTTTTATAGTAACTAGTAAGCTTTGGGTAGACTATCAACTAATTTATTTTGTAAAGCATACTTGCTTTTTAGATAGCTTCAGATAGCATAAATTATCAAATTAACTACAGGTATGAAGCCATTATATCTCTTAATTGCTCTCATTAAAATAAAAGAAAACTTTCTTGCACGTTGTTAAGATATATAAAACTTATTCACATTTTTGTTCATATTGTATTCATGAATTACATGTTGTTTTCTAAAATGATACAAAATACATGATTAAATGGATGTTCTGCTGTCCACAGAGAGATTTCAAACTGTTTAAAGTACTTTTGACTCTGAGTGTACTTTCAGGTAGATAACACCTATTCATAATTATAGGTGATAAAACTAAAAGCAAAATCTTCACTATAGTTTTTCAGTATAAAAGAAATTATGTGTAGAGTGTGCATGGCTCATAACAGCCAAATAAGATACTATAATACATTTCAGTAAATTTCTGTGCTTTGGATATGTCTCAGGTAAATGTTCCACTGACTTAACTATAGGTGCAACCACTTTATCATGATAGAAAATAAAATACCCAATGATATACAACTTATACATAATGTAAAAAAGTGAAAGTTTTATTATGATAACAGTACAGTAAATTGTGACCAGCAAATTGTTTTTTTTTGGTGTCCATGTTGTTTACTTTGGTAGGCATATCTCAAGCAGTTTTCCTTTCTCCATTTTCTTCACCATACAATGTACATAGTCTTCTTCATGCTGTTTTACAGAAACAAATAACAGTATTACTATATTTGCATGTTTAACACGTTAACTTTCAACATGAGTTAGCTTAGCAAGTTGGCATTATTAATAAAAATGCTTCATATTGACAAAAGCAATATTTTGATTACTTCATGATTTTAATGAGAACTGTCATTTAAAAGCAGTTTTAGCAAATTTTTCTTTTTTTTGTTTAATGTATTTAGTCACAAAAATGATAGTTATCTTAACCTATGTACATTATTCTGCTTATTTTAACATGACATAATCACATTTTTGTGCCAATAAGTAATAACATGTCGCAATTTATGCCTTGTAAGTAGGCAGGCCTAACCACACAGAACAGAAAATACATTTCAGCTTACTGGGCTTTCTATCAAAATGTTTATGTTTTACAGTTAAATCTTGCTTACCACATTACGCTCAATTGCGCATCCATCACTATCTAGGATCAAAAAGTAGCTAATTACTGCTGCCAAATGTTTCTTTTCTGTTGTCAGTCCATCAGCATTGATCTTTAAACAACAACTTCACATTTAATCAACGTTCCTGTCAACCATTGCAAACAAGCAAACTGTGCTGAAGCTGTTGCGTCTGCATGGCTACTGTAGCAATGCACCAACTATGCAATTTGATTGGTCAAAAATTATATTATTTCACTTTCATTGATTAATTGTACATTCTGTCATAGTTTATAGAAATGGCAAATAGAAAATTCTGTTAGATAGGGCTTTGTCCTTTCAAACATTAATAGCCGCTTTAAAAGTAATGGCATCTACGGAAAGTAATTCAACGGCTAAGTAACGCTACTTTTGGTCTACTTTTGCAAATGAAGAACTCCAATAGCAAGGTAGGTGTCATAAAAAGAATGTTTTTATTCATAAAAATTTACAACTAATTAGTGTCTAACTTTTGCATCTCAAACGGTAGTTTAGACATTATAGATGTGTTTCTTACCAAAAATCAAATTTGTGTGAAAAACACCCTATTTTCGAAAATCAGCTGTAGCTCTATTATTAACATATCGCTAAACGGTCGATTTTGATCTGTCACCGCGCATATTTGTTGATCAGGTTGCTGTATGGAATGCAGTATGCTTACATGTAAGTAAATGCAATATATATATACACATATACATATACATCCCAGAGAAAGTCAGGTAGATAGAGGCAAAAAAAGAGAATGGAGAGAGAGAGAGAGAGAGAGAGAGAGAGAGAATGGAGAGAGAGAGAGAGAGAGAGAGAGAGAGAGAGAGAGAGAGAGAGAGAGAGAGAGAGAGAGAGAGCGAGAGAGAGAGCGAGAGAGAGAGAGAGAGAGAGGTTATTTTTAACAATATAGACAGAAGAGTATAATGCAAAAAAAGTTGTGGAAACATACCGAAAAAAGAGGAAAACCTAAAGATGACAGCGGCTGAGAAATGTGACAAAAAAGAAATTGCAGAAAAACTAATTACAGCCAATCAAATGCAAACTTTTCACTAAAGCATCACTCAAACTAGCAGACAAAGTAATGAGTATTGAGTAAGAGATTATTCTTGCTAAAAGTAATCAGTGGTGAGTAATTTGATTATAACTTTACTGATAAAATTAGTAATCACAACAGATTACTTTTCAAAAGTAACAAAGACAACACTGCTGGTGAAGAGCCTGCACTAACGTGCCTACGAGGTCACACTTCTCTGACTGCTTTCCTTTTTTTGATTTAGGTTGCACTTTAGAGCTGTTATTCTCACCACTTGCCACCTGGATGGGAGCAGCGCAAATTTCATTCTGATCATTAAGTTCCTGAAAGAGTTTAACAATGCTCACCGTCCAGGTAAGTTTACTCACGCGAAGTACCGTAAGATGTACTGGATGAGACTCTACCCAAGCATGGTTTTGAAGTTTTCATAACTGCCAATAACAGTGTACAAAGTATTTGTCGTCGTGTTTGCATGTTTATGTTTACTGCATGCGTGGCTATTAGATGCCAATGATTTTACTATGGTTTTGTCTGATATTGACTGTCATGTTAGCTGTTCATGTAGGTATGTTAAGTGGGTTGACTGTACACAGTGTACTGTGTAACGCTATTTTTTCTAATATTATTGAGATATTGTTTTTGTTATGTGATACTCCTGTCATAGGAGTTGCGTAAAATGTCTGTTGTTGGTACCTATGTCAACTGTACTGTGTAAATTGCATTGGCTGGGTTTCTTTAAATGTATATATATATATATACATAGCATATGTTGTAGCATACGGGTGTGTTATTTATATAGATACTACAAATCAAAAGTTTACTGCTGTTTTTTTTACTAACATGATCTTATTATATTGTTGGATTGATTATAAATTATATAAATCTCTCACAAACTGAGCACTACTAGCATTGCTCAATTTATTAAACAAATAGTAATGCTTATAAATATGGGTAGCTGCTAGGTGACCATATGGTGTTTTGTAACCCCATCTCAATACAGCCTTCGTAAATTGTGCACAGTATATTGTATTATAATTATAAATCAAATGTGTGGCATGAGACAAGTAAATTAAATCTTACATTGGGTCATTCCAGGTGAAATCACCCAATGCAAAACACCCTTATCACAGATTTTAATGCAATTTGGTGTGTTAGTTTGGCTTGTGGAGAAATGCAATAATCCAAATTTTTAGCGAAATTGGGTCAACGGCTCAAAAGTTATGGCCATGAGACAAGTAAATTAAATCTTACATTGGGTCATTCCAGGTGAAATCACCTAATGCAAAACACCCTTGTCACAGATTTTAATGCAATTTGGTGTGTTAGTTTGGCTTGTGGAGAAATGCAATAATCCAAATTTTTAGCGAAATTGGGTCAACGGCTCAAAAGTTATGGCCCTTTAAAAACAGCCGAAAGGGCCAAAGAATCGCAAAAATTGGCATAACCTGCAATTTTTAAGCATTTATAACTCAGATAGGTGGTGTCTGAATCTACAAGAACTTTTGACCTTTACTTTGACCTTGAAAATGACCTTGTGGGACAGAATTTTTTGGACCGAGCCTGACATTTTTTAATTCCTCTGTATCTGAATCACGTACTCTGTAAAAGCTTAGGTGTTTTTTTGTTTGAATAATTTTTACGGGCATTTGAATTTACCAATACAAGCCTAACTCTGACATGTATATATCATAAAGTATGTATGTGTACCATATGTTTCATATGCATCCATTCAATATTTGGTGCTTAGGAGTCAAGTCATCATTAAATTTTACAAGCTTATAGCATGCATTTTGTGCAATGTGTGAACTTATTTTAGTGAAATGTGGATAACTGCAGTTTTTAGTCGAAAGAAAGTTCGTGTCATCATCTAACATATACCAGATATGAAGATATGGTAGTTTTCCAAAATAGTAAATATCATCATCCCAAATAGTACACTTCGTCATGAACACTCATGCAAACAATTTTGAAAGTAGAACAGACAGGGGCATTGCTAGACAGGGCTGGCATTACAAGGGGACTGAGCGGATTCTCTCTTATTTTATCAAAATTCCCCTCAAGTGAGAATTAAGGACAGGTAAAAGTTCACAAATCTAAATAAAGGAAGACAATTTTAAACAGTACATTTCATTCCAAAGAAAAGTAAGATTGTTCCTCGGTTATCAAAGAACTACAATTCAGATGGTCAGAGAACTGATTTGCTATGCATTAGTTATGATAAAATTACATAAATAAATTTATAAAGTGTCAAATCCATCAAATGTTCCGAAGTGCTGTAATTTTGTGTGCTTTTACCAATCCTCAATTTTCGCTTGAGGGGATTTTGATAAAATAAGAGAGAATCCACTAAATCCCCCTTGTAATGCCAACCCTGTCTAGCGATGCCCGTCTTTTTTATTTTCGAAATTGTTTGAATGAGTGTGCATGATGAAGTTTACTATTTGGGAAAACCACCATATTTTCATAGAATAAAAACAACTAAGCTGTTTTTGCTGGTGTATTATCCGGAGTCAACAATACAGCATTAGCATTAATCAAAGAAACATCTCCGTCAGTCTCTGATGATGAAACTTCTGTATATTCCTCCATATCACCGTCTTATTCATGATCAACATTTTGTTCAAGTTTCATGCAACAACTTGGACACTTTTTTACCAATTACAAAAGATTTGGTGGATTTGTAAATTGTCTGAAAAGATCCTCTGTAATGCCTCTCAAAGATCTGCGGATAATACTCTTGCGAAGAGAAACTGGTTCACAGCATTTCCTTCGCAGCTGAGAATAATTAATCAAAAAAAGTTGTTCATGATGCTCACACAGAGTTGTGATCTTGGTAAAGGGACATCAGTTCTTGAACTTAAATGTCTCAAAATTCCTCAAAGATGTCTTCCTGGTGTACATTAGATGATGACATGAACTTTCTTTTGAATAAAAACTGCACTTATCCAAGTTTCACTAAAAGAAATTCACACATTACACAAAATGCAATGCTATAAGCTTGTAAAATTTAAAGGCAACTGACTCCTAAACACCAAATATTGAATGGATGCATATGAAATATATGGTACACATACACACTTTATGATATATATATGTCACCACGAATTAGGCTTGTATTGGTAAATTCAAATGTTGTAAAAATTGTTCAAAGCAAAAAACACCTAAGCTTTTTACAGAGTACATGATTCAGATACAGAGGAATTAAAAAATGTCAGGCTCGGTCCAAAAAATTCTGTCCCACAAGGTCATTTTCAAGGTCAAAGTAAAGGTCAAAAGTTTTTGTAGATTCAGACACAACCTATCTGAAGTTTTGTTGCAGATTCTGAAAGCTTATTGAGTTCTCTTTAAGATTATACCACTC